>MU167209.1:683387-693848 GCA_015951145.1 Cronartium quercuum f. sp. fusiforme G11
AAAAAAAAAAAAAAAAAAAAATGATGATAATGATGAAAAAATGATCTCAAGAGTATTTTATAATACATAAAAACTTGTCTTATCATCACCACTCTCTTTATAGAGAAAAACCATTGAGAATTTTTTTTTTTGTTTTTTTTTTGAAAGAAACTACTCATAAATGAATTTGTAGTTACAACCTAATTTAACCAAACATATAAAAATTCTATTTAATAAAGAGCTTTTATATATATAGTGTGAAATGTTATAAAACAAACGCACTTTTTTTTTTTTTTAAAAAAAAAAAAAAAGAGAGAGAGAAAACCATCTCTTAAAATTGGAAGCCAGCCTATACATAAATCTTATTTTGAAACACCAAAGAAGAACAACAAGTCTCTAAGTCATTTCATTTGGATACCAGCCTGATCAAAGTATGATAGGAAGACCTTAAAGTTTTGTAATATATCAAGAATGATTTCTAAGGGGTCTCGTTACCAAGCATTTTTTTTTTTTTTCAAAACTTGGTAGTACGAATGATATTTACGAGCTATGAGGATATGATAAAACTAAATCAGGCAGTAGAGTAGAGCAAGAAATGTTATATATGGATATCATAATAACTTGTATAAAAACACTTTCTGACAAAGAGTGGGGTCTGTAAACCAAGAGAGCCAAAAAAAAAAAAAAGAATCACAAGACAAGAGCACAAGAAAACGTCAGGATATTCCAAATATGCAGGTGCAGCTTTGGCTCCCTTAATAAGAACAGGATTCGAATATAAGCGTTTCCCCGGTTCCCCCCAAAGACAAGAGATGAACAAGGGTCCATGAAAAGTGTTGGTACAATGTCCGATCATCAAAGAATGTACAAGCCTGATGAACAAAAAAAAAATCAGCCTGGAAAGGCACAAACAGCCAACCTGATGTCAAAAATGAGGGCCAAGTAATAATAATAATAAAAAAAAAAAAAAAAGCGTCGAGTCGTGAAATCATATACTCACTTCTTCTGAAAACACGGGGGAATTCAATAGTCCAACCAGGCAGAAGAACGGTGAGAGAACTTTTGACTTCTATTAGAGGGCAGCAAGGGCACCTCAGCTTGGCCTGGCCTGGCTTCAGTGGACATCATACTCATTCGATTCGCTGCAGAAGCGGGGATGGAGGCGCGTGTATACAAATTCGGTCGAGCATACGGTTTAGGTGATTGGTCCGTCACCATTGGGCCAGGGTGAGCTCGCGAGCTGACGGTTGAAGCAGAGCGTACGGTGTTCATGGATGCTGTGGGACGCAGTGATTGAGGGCGCAATTGGGCGAGCGGTACATCTGAGTCCGAGTCCGAGTCAATGATCTCCTCATTCCGCATCAGGATTGGTACTCCAGTCCCACTCGGTGCTTTCTCGATCGTCTTTGACTTTGGCGACGAGGAAGAAGGCTGACGAGAGCGGAAGAGGCTGAAGATTCGCCACCGACTCGGTCGAGGGTTCTCCTTTGCTGACTCTTCTCGCTCTTGGACTCTCTCAGATTCTGGGGATTTCTTGAACTGACGTCCATCAACACTAGCACTACCCGAAGCTGATGGGACACGTCTGGTGGTCTGTGCAGACTTTGGCCTGGCGGTCCGAGGCATGGACACGGGATCAACTGATGAGGGAGCCTCACGGGCGATACTTGCATTTGCAGGCTGTTGTATACGCTGAAGCGCAAGCCGATGTCTCTGATCTAGTTGAGCGATGGACATCGTTCGAGTCGGTTTCGGCATTGGAGGCGCTCGTGCACTTGGGGGAAGGGCCGACTCGAGTACTCCTGTGACAAATCTCGAATCGTCCACGAAAGCCGAGAGTGGACGAGAGCCTACGGTGTAGTGGGAGTATGGCCGAGCAACGTGTTGCCCACTTTTTGTTGGCCGGGGGCGCGGTCGAGCGCCTGCGAAGGCCGGGTCCGTAGGTTGGTCGAGCTCCGATCGAGCTACTCGCCGTTGACCGAGCTGAGGGTCTTGTTTGAGCTTTTCAAGGTGGCTTGGAAGTGGTGGTCGAGAGGGGATGTCCGAGGTGGCGAGGAGTGAAGACTTACGATTTGAGGACAGATAAGGGCGACCGCTGGAGGAAGGTTGATGATTGTGAAATTGGGCCGGGCCAGTACCTGTTTTGGGCAAGTGTGGCAAGGGGGGTAGTGGGCCATCGGGTGGGGGGAGTGAGTAGGCATAGGACTGATGTAGAGAGTTTGGTCGGTGACTGGCTGACAAGTATGCCATGTTATGGTTTGGTTGGAGATGATGGTAATGATGTAGACTGTAAATCGAAGAGGTACCCAAGATAAACGGATGAATGAATGGATTGATAAGACACAAGGGTATTGATAGAAAAATGATTAGTTGATGAGAGGATACAGAGAGAGGTTTAAATGTTTGGTGGCTTGAGAATTTATTTTGTCAACTGAACAAATGGCGTTGAGCTCACGTATGAGGTTGAGCGTGGTGGGTTGGCAAAGGACAAACCAAAGATAAGGCTGAAGTAGGCCTGATGAACACTTAAGAGGGTGTGTTAACAACCCGAGGCTCAAAGTTAGGGTTGCCTGATCATGAAGATGTTTCAGATTGATGGGGTATGGATATACGGTCAGAGAATTGTTCTGAGACGTAAGTACATACACTGAGTGAATGAGTGAATGAGAGAGAGAAAGAGTATGTTTGTAAGTACTTAGTCTAGAGTTGTGAGGGTGGGTTCAAGTTGAGAAGGGTTCAATCAGTTGTCACCTTGTTAATTGATTGCGCTTCAAGCCCGGCCGAAGAAGATATGGCTGGCTGTGAATGGGCGTTGGGTTGGAGAAAGGAAGGGTCTCGGATGGAGATTGTGCGCTGAGTGGATTGGGTGGGGCTAGGACTAGGAAGGACTAGGACTAGGACTGAGACTAGGACTTGGACTAGATCTGGTTTGATAAAAATGATACAGCATAGATTGGGCTCAAAAGGCGGGATAGAAAGAAGGGGTGTTGGAGGATTTAAATGTGAGTTTCTATGAAACCAAGTAAATGTTTAAAAAAGGATGGAAAGGAATTTCAAACGAGCACAGAGTGTTTATTGTTTTGATTTATTTGTTTACCAGGGTTGTGGGATTAACGAAAAGTTGAAAAGGATCGAAAGAAAGAAACGTCGATTGACTTCTAAAATAAAAATCGAATATCAAATCAAATCAAATCAAATCAAATCAAAAACTCACTCTCAACTACCAAACTTTGGTTGAACGCCGTCCAACTTCATCCATCCATCCGTTCAAATCACTTCCGCCCGACCGACAACTTGGGAAAAGACCTATTTATAAATAGTTTTAGAACAAAGAACCAGAAATTAAATACAAGGAAACGACGAACAAGTCGACTTTGGTTGGCCAACTTCTCACAAGATCCAGATCAACAACAGATTTACATGGGCGTAAAGGAATAACCACCTACCGCTTTTCTCGTGTTGCCCAGCATACGATCGTCGTACGAGACTAGATCCGTTAACCTACCTGAACAGAACTCGTGAGCAAATACATCATCAGGGAATTACCCATCATACATACCAACTTGACCAAAAACTCCCTTCTGGTCTCCCAAAAAGTCACTCACAACGACTTATCGGCACAGCTTTTTGGGTAATACCGTTGGCGAAATTGAAGCTTTGGGCTGTTAGGGTCTTCTACATACATCTCGACTATCCGATCAACCATTAACCGATTCAGATCTCTGAATCGACCGAAAGTCTAAGGGCCCCAAAGCATTACGTACATACCACCATAGGTTTGTCCTCACAACATGTGTTAGTCTGATGGAATTCTCTCGATGTGAGGCACCTAAAGTGTGACTCTTTGAAAGGCTCGATCACACCACCACAGCGACCATTGAATCCGAGAGCGCGGTCCAAAAAGGATTCAACTCGGATAAACTCTGAGTAAATATCAGACGAGGTGTATATCCGCCTCAACAATTGTCATTCTATCCCCTCCTCAAGGTTAAATAAATATTCAATGTTTCTTTTTATCCATATCATACTTGCATGGATGCCTTACTCTTACATCCTTACCTCGATTGAGATCTCCTTCAATTGACTTTCTAAGGCTCCTGCTCAAGATAATCCCTTCAACAATCATTCCTTCTTCAACTCATTCCTATCTTTAACTCGTTCCTCAATCGTATTCTTCTTTGATCCACTTATAACTTCATCTGAAACTTCAATGAACTCAATAGCTATCAGTGAATGCACAGAGACTCGTCAAGACTGTCAACATGGACCTCCAGCTCAAAAGCCTTCAAATCTAAAAAGACACAATCTCTGTCATAATCAATAGTTCCGAGAAAGAGTTTGATCATGTATCAACTTCACCTTGAAATATTGTAATATGAAGGCTTGTACCGTTCAAGAATCCAAAGATTTATGGGAAACTATCAGGACCAGCTATTCCCTAGTTGCTATACTCTAGTTTTTTTTTTTTTGTAGAAAACTGGATCAATGAAGAGCCAGTCTAATATATATTCTTTTCTATTGAATTGAATTTTGAACTTTTTGCTCACAATATTTGAAAAGATGATTTTATGATGTAAATTGAAATTAATTGGATATCATTCAAAGCAAAACAGGTCTATGCTTACCTTTTCTTTCTTTCTTTTTTTTTTGCCTGTTTCTCTGTTCTTCAAGACTTGGTAAATTTATTATCAACAAAAAAAAAAAACAAGACCTTCAATCTGTGAATTTTTAGTTTCTTATTATCTTTTTTTTTTTTTTTTTCAGAAATTTTGATTGAACATGTTTTGTTTGTTTTTTTTTTTTTTTTTTTTTTTTTTTTTTTTTTTTTTTTTTTTTTTTTTTTTTTTTTTTTTTTTTTTTTTTTTTTTTTTTTTTTTTTTTTTTTAAAAAAAAAAAAAAAAAAAAAAAAAAATGGAATTTCTTAAAAAAAAATTTAAAAAAAAAAAAAAAACCCCTTTAACCTTTTTTTTTTTTTTTTTTTTTTTCAGAAATTTTGATTGAACATTTTTTTTTTTTTTTTTTTTTTTTTTTTTTTTTTTTTTTTTTTTTTTTTTTTTTTTTTTTTTTTTTTTTAGTTTTAGTATGAATTTTTAACCTCTTAAGCTTTTTGTGAATAAAAAAAAAAAAAGCAAAACAATATACATAAATGACTTATTACTATTGCAATACAGTCACAAAACATCTTACCTGATAACTCAAAAAAGACCAGTGTGTTGCACTAGCTCAACTTTTTGAGAATCTACAAAAAAATATTGTAAGAAGTACTAGATCCCAAGTCATACAATAAGGAGCCACTGTCTCAAGAAGGCCTCAAATTGTTGATCATCAGCCATCAATTAAAAAATTGAATGAGATGAATAGATGTAAAAGACTTTGTGGCTCAGGGATCCTCACATCAAAAGAAAGGAGACTATGGAGACACTCAAGTATGCTCTGGCTGGTCATTTGACTTTCATTCATGCTCTAATGACTGCAGGTCCTACAGATTATCCACCCATTCATGTAATGGATTCAAAAAGTGGCTTTCATGAATGTGTAAAGGACTAATGATCCTCACTAAAAAGATGATGCAAGGGAAGGAGCTCTCAAAGGGAATTGAGGGGTCTTGTGCCATGGAGTAGACTTTGCAAATTCTAGAACCAAGACCTTTGTTTCTTTAAGTCTGGCTCTGAAGGATAGTGAGATCTTTGTGATCAGTCTCAAATCCCCTAAGGAATGTACAATGTAAAAGGATTGATAAAGAAAACAATATATATATGTTGATGAAAGTGATGTTGTGCTTACCTAGTTCTGGAGGATGATCAGGTTTGTGATCAGTCTCAAATTCCCTAAGGAGCCAGCCAGTATGGATTGTGAAGCTTTGAGTTTCAATCAAAAGAACAGCTATGTCTAAGGTTAATGTAATGATGTTTGTAATGCTGTGTACATCATCACAGAATGGTGTTCCTAAGGGAAGTTATTTACCTTAAAATTCCTATAAGGTGCTAACATCCCTGACATAATGGAGAAGTCAGTCTTAAGACTGAATAACTCAATCTATGGCTTAAAACAATGTCCGAGGTGCTGGCATGAGGTTCTTGAAGAGTTTTTTTTTTTTGTCTTAATAGTATAGCTTTAAAACAGACTCCTTCTGTTCCATGTGTTTTCATTTTTTTCAGATACTGAATGAGCAAATGTTTTGGTCACTTACATGATGATGATATGATCAAAGCCAGTAATGAAATTGACAAATTTCAAGAAATTATTAGTGAATATCATAGATTTGAAATGGAAGTTTTTTTTTTTTTTTTTTTGGAGAAGCTAACTTTATCCTAGGAAGAAGAAATATCCCATGCAATCATAAAGAAATAACTTTAACCATCTCTCAACCACATTATATAGGAATAATTTACTTGAGGAATATGATATGATTAACTGTAATCCTGTTGGAAGTCCAATGATAGAAAACACCCACTTGGTACCTGGTACTGAAGGACAAAACGCTGAATTTCTAAACTTGAATATGAGGACCACAGACACGCAGTAAGTCAACTCATGTATTCAACTCAAGCAATAAGACCAGACTTAGCATTTGTGGTTTTACAACTATCTCAACACTTAGAAAAACCAAGATATAGTGCACTAGCAGACCTCTGAAAGAGTTTTACGCTATTTAGAAGGTACTCAGATGCATGTTTATTATTGGGTGATAAGACTATAGATCTCAAAACTTATTCAGATTGAGGTTATGCTGGTTGTCTGTATACTAGAAGATCAACTATGGATATCATCACACAACTGGGTAAGAGTCGTTGTGACCTGAGGGTAACATGATGTAAACCATACCCTATAAGAACATAGGGGAACATCTGAGAGTACTGGTCAGATAGCCTAGTGCGCGGTTAAGGTAGCCCATGCATGTCGGATCCGGATCCATTGGATCTCGTCGCTGGTTCAAATCCAGCTCTGACCCTCTTTTGGACTACAATAAGAGTTGTGTTAACTGAAGGACAAAGAAACAGGAATCAGCAGCTACTTCGTCAGCAGAGGCGGAGTACAGGGAAATGTATGAAGGGGGTCAAGATTTAGTTTGGTTTAGACAGTTTTATGGATGATTTGAACTTGAAGAATGACTTTACACCGCCATTGTTTCGCGGCTAATCAAGGGGCGATAGCTTTAGCCGAAAATGCTCAATTTCAAAGTAGAACAAGACACATAGATATTAAATCTCACTGGCTTTGTGAATGAGTAGAAAAGGGTTCCCTTATAATTTTATATGTACCAACAGTGGAGATGTTGGAAGACATGATGACCAAATCCTCACCGCCATTTAAGCATAAGGCATTTTGTAAAGCAATCGATTTGATCAATGTAGAGAAGAAGGGGGGAGGAATCAACTTAGTGAATATCATGGCATGATTCTCTAGTTGTGATTGAGGTACGTGTAATGAATGAGTAAGGTGTGACAACATGGGATGATGTAGTGAAGTCTGCTTACAATACTATATAAAAGAGATTATTCTCTACTGTCATTGACTCTTTTTCCTTCTTCACTGTTTCTTTTCCATTCACTCCAAACAGGTTTGCTTTTCCCTTAACGGTTGTTGTCAATGTGGTTGTTATTCCCATATCCTTACTTACAAGAGTTACTTATTACAAACAGTTACAGCATTTCTTTCACTAGGATGAGGTTGAGTCTATCAAAGATGTGATTGAGTAAACACCAGTTCTCATTCAAGACAGCATATGACTAAATATGGTTTGAGGAATTATTGTTCATGTTGTCTTATCATCAACTATAAGATATCGATGATCTGATCTCAAAGAATGACAACAAAGCAACTTGATGGCAAAGGCATCAATATGATACTCAATGCAAAAGTGACAAAATCTTTTTCAAGAATAAAATGTCATGCGGGTCAAGATGGGATTTACCAGGTATATCCCTGATCTGAAGCATCTTGCTTTATGAAACTAGCTACAATAAATTCAAGATGAAGGATGGAAGACCTCATAGAGCTTACATTACAACAGTACAACTACAAAAACATTGAAAATAAAAGTAGAGCAAATGGTCCCTCAAATGAAATGACCTTCTTGTCAACTTTCTCCTTAAACAAGCATCGCATTTCCGCACACATGAACTCCTGTCTTCCTTAGCGAAGATCGCCTTTTCAAGCAAAAAGATTGAATTCATTGACATCAAAACCTTTCGTTTTTGAAAGGATTTTTAAGTATTGTTTATAAAATTTTTCATACAAAAAAAAAGGGGGGGGGGGCGGAGTTTAGAGTAAAGAAAAACAAACAAACCTGTGATGATCAAACCAAATCCACCTCTAGACCATTCTGAATTTAATTTGAAATGCTTTTTGGTTGGTTCACCTGGTAAGCATAACAGTAGCAATGGGAGATGAAACAGGGTGCAGAGCGGTATCCAAAAGATAGAGTCTTTGATGTTTGAATGCCATGGCTACAGCTTTATCCTCAGAGTTGATGATCAAAGCCTTCTTCACATCATGTTCAACTTTGTAACCCATCTTACAAATCTGAGATTTCAACAGTAAGGGTTGTTTTAAGTTAGGAAATAGAACTGCGCTGACCTTAAGCATACCTAAGTTGACGAACAAAAACTTTACTCAACAAAATTATCGAATGATCTGCCAAGTGGATCTTTGTTTTCTTGTTGACAACCACCCCTTCTTCAGCCATAGGAGCCATACATGTGGTGCACGCTGAAGTGCTAGTCCACTGGAAAGGACTTTCAGAATTGACAAGGTAGACTTTGGCAAGATCCGCTTGCTGATGATCATTGCTAGATTCCGAGGTGCTCTGAAATTCGACCACATATGTGTCCATTAGAGCTGCGGAAGCCAAAAATGTACTTCATCCCGACTTTTTGTCGGCCTTCATCTTCTCGTAGTCAGCTAGGTCTCGCTTGAGGGTCTTGTAGTCACAAATCAGGTGACCAAGGCATCCACAATGATCAAAACCTCCAGACAAAGCAGAATTGTCGGCTTTGGGTTTGGCCTAGCGCTTGAACAAGATTTTGCCTTTTGCGGAAGCAGTAGAGGCTTCAGCCAAGACAGTCACTTCAATTCTCACAGAATGTTTTTGCCATTTGGCTTGGAGGATGCAAATAACTGGTTTCAAGGGGACCGAGTCACAATGTTCAAGAAGAGCCGCTACCAGAGTCCAGTCCAAAGGCAACGATCCTAATATTGCAGTGACACCAATTTCATTGCGATCGAGAGGCTTTTCCTGAGTGATAAGACCTTTAATTCAAAGAAGGGTCTCAAGTTTACTGTCCAGATGAGCTCCAATATCGCCATCAGTTGGCTTTTTGAACATCAAGCAACTAGGACGGAAAGAATGATTCCTTACACCAAAGTCTTCATGGGTTGTCTGAAGGGCCTTCTACATTGCCACAGGTTGACCCACCAGGTGAGCGATCAATCCAAAGTTGTCTTTATCACAACAGAGCGAGATTTCAGTGTGCATTAGATCCTCGTCCTTAGCTGGATTGGTGTCTGCAGGCTTGCTAAATTTGACTGGATCAAGAAGGTACATGAGCTCCATCTCATGACCTGAAATGGGATTGAAGACAAAATAACCACCAAGCCCAATTAGTCTTCTTGCCTGGGGCTTATGAGGTTGGCAACTTGTTAATTCCAGAAAATGACGCCACTGCCATGGCCAAAGCCATCGTCATTGTCAGACTATCCATGTCTCCCTTCATGCTTTGTAGTGATGAACTGATGAAGATTAGAGTTTCAAATTTTGGATAAGGTTCTCGTTTAGCAGTTGGTATTGACTTGGTCGATTCACAGACTCATAAGCTGATGCACTGGGGAATTGAGATAGGAGAATGTTATCAGACGCAGGAGAGAGTCTATCTTATCTAGTTAACAAATAAGGAAGATAATAGAAACAACATGAAGAGATGAAAATGAGGGAGTAAGGGGAGGTGTGAGGAAAGAGTATCCCATTACGTCACCCACAGGCACTATAGAAGAGTACAGTTTCAACTCAATAAAAGACTATGAAGGAAACTCAACATTAGGATCTGAAGTCATACAGACCACAACAGCATGTATTAGATGTCCAAGCCCTTGCAACCTCTTTATTTACTTTTTTGATATTCATACTCTAGTTTTTTTCATATAATGAGTTTGCATAAAAAATGTGCAAAGAAATTTTACATCAGGTTCAACTTCCAAACTCAAAAATCAAAAAAATCAATCAGGCCAACCCTTTTGAAATTCTTTGTCAGGGGGAAGCTTATGTTAGGCTACCTCCTGGCTGTCAAAAGGAAATGCCAAGGGCAATTTGCTGCCTTTGGTTCTCAAAAGTATACACTGGTACACCCAAGTGTACACTTCAGTTAGCTGACCTCTAGAAGGAGGATTTGGTTTATCAAAAGAAGTCTTCTTTATACCTCAGGGTATATTCCCTGGAGGACAACCTGACTTGTAGTTGGGCCAACAACTACCTGCAGAGTTTCT
>MU167209.1:694698-706282 GCA_015951145.1 Cronartium quercuum f. sp. fusiforme G11
ATCGCACCTAATCCTACTGACACTGCATCGCATATCTCGGGGTGATAGAACATCGGATAGGCCCATCCGATACAAATATCTTGGCAGTGAGGCCTCTGTATTTCACATCATACAAATTACTCCAGGATACTTGCCACATTTGAAAAGACACAGAGGGCAGTGGGGGGCTGATGGAGAAGGAGGATTTTCAGATTTCCAATGAGCTTGTGGGCCTGATCCTCTGTAAACTGAATTACAAATTTGTTGTGGGAACCATAAGTTTGAATGAAATGATAGGATTGTGAGATTTCTTGAGAAATAGTTTTAGGTAGGTTCAAGATGACCAAGTCAATTTCTGATCAGACAGACCCATTTTGAAGGTGGGACAAGAATTCATGAGTTTTTTGGGGGAGAGCTTTGGAGTTGAGCCCAAAATATCAATTGTTTTTCTGTGACAGACATTGTTTTATGGAAACCCAGTGATTCTTTTGATTTATCTTTTCAGGCATGGGTGGCTTGAAAAAGGAAATCAAAATATGGAGTTTTGATTTGAAAAGGTACTATATTGAAGTGTATCAAGTGAGAAGAGATCTGAAGTTTGCGGAGGAAAGTGTTAGATAGATCAGAATTGGGTTGTCTTGAAATCAGAGACATTATACACTGCATTTGAGATTTTTGTGATTGAATACACAGAGGAGGTATAAGCATCCTCTTAGTAATTATCCTCCATTTTTCATGTTGTGTAGTTTTCCAAGAATGATCTGTATGCAATATTATTCCACTCTAGAGAATAGAGTACCTCAAGAAAGTTTAAGTTTGGACTCAAGCAGGCTTACCCAAACTCATATGTATAGTGGTTCAAGGGCTTCAGAAAACTTATAAGACAGTCTCGCGCACTTGAAAAGTATCTCTCTTAGATCCAGGCTTCTATTGAGATTGATATGGGGTTCTGCTGATTTAGGAAAGCAACTCAGCCACCATCACTGCCAAGATATTTGTATCGGATGGGCCTATCCGATGTTCTATCACCCCGAGATATGCGATGCAGTGTCAGTAGGATTAGGTGCGATGGAATTACACTGCAATATGGTGTCAGAGCATTAGATACCGATAGTAATTCCATCGCACCTAATCCTACTGACACTGCATCGCATCTCTTGGGGTGATAGAACATCGGATAGGCCCATCCGATACAAATATCTTGGCAGTGCATGTACATGTCCTCTATTATCTGTTTTTAAATTGGCTGCTATCATAGGTACTTTGGGTTTGCATAAAATCTTATCCCATTTAAGTCTCTTTGGTGATCATGCCTGCTTCTAGTCTGTTTTAGCTTTGAACGGCATGGCATCCCACACCATAGCAGACAAATGCAGATAAGTGGCCAATCTGTGGAATCCACTTTGAAGTGTCTTTTAGGACCTCGGGTCGAGCCCGCCGACCCGCAGCGTGATCATCCGGGTCACATGGTCTCAGCACCGACTCGAGGTTCTCTCGGGTTTCGACTCCTTCCACCTTCCACGACCACGTTCGAACCCACGACTCCCGGATTTCCAGAGCAGCATGGTCACCGTCAACGTACAGTTCTTTCAATTTATACTCTTATTTATCGGTCAGCTCTCTAACTCCTTGCCCCACATCTGCTCTTTGATACAACAGGCCCAAGTACAACAAGCTTCCACTCCTGTTCCGTTCATCGAGGATGAGTTCATCATGTTCGGCGATAGTATCACTCAACGAGCTTGGCAGACAGGAGGCACGGGTACATTTCTGGCTGATCTCTATCAAAGGAAATTGTGAGTTTTGTGCCATTCCTGATGAGCAGGCCATACATTCACATCTCATGGGTGTAATGTGTATTTTACTCCGTAGGGATATTGTGAACCGCGGATACTCTGGCTACAACAGTACGTGACTTATCCCTTTGGCCCTCCTATAATGTAGTTGGCTTGTGGTACAACATGATTGACGCCTACCGGACTGGCTATGATCAAAGCTGCCTGGTGTCTAGAGGTAGCCAAAAAGGTATACAGGCATAGTCCTTAGTGGCTCACAAATAACTGGAAAGTAACTGACAAGCAAGTCCCTCGACCCTTTCTCATAGCTATACCCTGCTCGGGCTCCGAAGGGCTACAAGTTTCCCAAAAAACGTCTCGTAGTTGAGTCAAGCGCACCTCCGGTCATATCTTTGGCTAACTTTGCGGACACTCATGAAATTCGCTCGATCCTTTAGACTATTTGGCTCGGGGCCAACGACGCTGTTCTCCGGAACCGACCTCAACATATTGATATCGACCAGTTTGCCGCCAATCTCAAGCAGCTCATCAACATCTTCCGTGCTCATGATGCCGGCACTGCTTCTGGTCCCCCGACTCAAATTATCCTCATCACCCCGCCACCGATCTCGGTTTCATTGCGAGCTGCTGATCTGACCAGCCGGTTCCCAGATTGGAAGCCAACTGACATGGATCGTGAGCCGGGGAGGACGGCCGCCTGTGCCGAAAGGGTTAAGAGTGTTGGTGCTCAAGAAGGTCTACCTGTCGTTGATGCTTGGACGGCGATTACGATCGCAGCTGAGCACTCCGATCGTGGCCTGGCCGACTTCCTTGCCGATGGCCTTCATCTCGCGCCCGCAGGTTATCAAATCGTCTCTAATGGTCTGTTTCAAATATTTTAAAGTACTTTCTTCTCTTAGCGCCGTCCATAGAACCCATTTCAGAAACTGAATGTGTTTTTGGTGTTTAACTAATCGTACTTAATCAGAGTTGTTAGCGCTACTTCAGGCTCAACGTCCAGATTTACTACCCCACAACTTGCCACAGCACTTTCCTAACTGGAAAGATATTGACCCTGACCACCCCGAGAAAAGCTTCCCAGCTACCATACTTCACGATGAGTTATAATTGATAGCTTGAAACTTCTCTCCATGGGTTTTTGGTCAGTTGCTTGGTGAGTCGCGTGTCAGAAATAGCTGTGCCTGAGCTGCTCACTCATCTGGACCGACTGATTAGCGTAGCTGTCCTCGCTTCAGTTTTGTGCTGTTTTAGCGTTCTGTGGTCTATTATTCTCATCACACTAGCAATTTGTCACCAAGTGTTTTTTGCAGTAGTGTCTTTGTTCTTTTGTGGCTATGTAGAACCATGCACCGTGCACCTGGTGGTTATGGGTAATGCAACTGTGGCTGTATGACCTGTTTCAACTATTTAGGTCCGATTTCAGACGATGAAATCTTGAAATAATTTTTTTGTTGTTTGGAATTCAAGTAAATGTGTCTTCTGCTTGAGGCATAGTCTCATACTTCCACGCCAGAATCCCTAGCCACATGAACTATGAGAGGACCCCGGAAAGGTATCAGGGACTTTGGTAGACAGTCGGAGCTACTTCATTTCATGCCTTTGCAGAGACTTGACAGCCAGCCGCTCTAGATTTAGCATTTGAATGGTTCTTCTTTTAGATGTAAATTTTAAGGTATCAAGGTGCATTCTCCTACATATTGGCAGGCAAAGGCTGTCAGAATCTTACAGTTTGTTTAGTCAGCTGAGGTTCGTCAGACAAGGTCTTTATCTTTTTATTCGTTTCATATACTGTTTTTTTTTATTACAAAAAAAAAATGAAATTCTTTGTGATTTAGCCTGATTGGCTCTTATGGTGGGGGTCACCGAGCTCACAGAAAATGCGCCCGACGCGGGGAGCGTCCAAACACATTTCGGTAGAAAGTCACTTTTTTTTTTTTTCCCCTCTTTCCCCAAAAAATTTTCGCCCGCCAGACATGTTCACCAGTATCTGGTGAGCTACCTCTCAGTGGCCGGCCTGACTGGGTCTAAATGGCTCTCGGTGATACATACTCTGTGGGGACAAATGCTGGGTTAAAGAAGGGAGTTTTTCTTTTTTTTTTTGCTGGAGAAACTTGAAAAGAAGTACACTCCCCACGTCGGGCGTATTTTTTTTATGGACTCGGTAAGTGGACGGTACAAAGGGTATCAAATGCGTACTGATGTTTAAAAAAATTTGGTCCTGAATAATATCCAACACTTTTCAGATAGTAAAGAAAAGGATAGAAAAAAAAAAAATCATATCAAGTCGTGAGATTGTGCTATTCCTTTAAAACAATTAGTGAAGCTCTACTACTACTCAACCAACACCAAAATATTATGTTCACTATGATCACTAATACTACTGCAAAAAAAAAGAAAAAAAAAATTGGAAAGAAGTAAGAAATGGGATCCTTTTTCATACCGAGACACGATAAAAGGAGATAAAATGAACCAGGTGAATCTCATATCTCATAACAAAACACAAGGTTGATAAACAATGAGGTCGTCAAGGTAATGTAGCGAAGAGAATAGTCAGTGAAGCGAGGAGGCAACTGAAAGAACCCAATCGGGTCTATCAAAACAGGTCACTCATCACCGTATCCAACATCGCGATCGTCTCGGGGTCCGTGATCTGAGCGGGATTAGTGAGGAAGCAAGACAGCGGACTTCCGGCCCTAGGTCTACCCTCGGAGTCGACCGGTATCAGCTTTGTCTCTAGAGTTCCTGATCTCGCTGGCGGAGCTTCCGGCGCAGCTGAGAGCAGGTACCACCACGCAGGTGAGAGTTTTTCTGCTTGGGGGTCAGAGGGCAAGGATCGTAAACGGCGGGGACGGGAAGCGGTTCTTAGACGAAAGGCGTGAGATCGAAGCTTGTTGGCTGCTGTGCCTGACTTCAAGAGCAGGTGAGGCTCGCACACGTGGACGCTGCGTATGTCGAGTTGAGCGAGCTGGTATTCATACTCCTGCTTGGATTGGTGAAGGTGAGCACCGAGCATCCGAGGAGTCGTGAGCCGTTCAAGCTCGGCAGATGGCGGACGAAGCGTGAAAGCGGTTCGGATCTGATGGAGATCGAAAACGGTGATGAGATCGGCATTCGATTGAAGCGCACGGGTAGCAAAGACAAGCTTATCGAGATCGTCGGCGGTAATAACGAGTTGACGGATCCCGGGCAAACTGGGCGCAGGTATGAGGGTGAGGGGAATCCCGAGCCCGGTTTCACGCCGACGTTTCTTGGGCGGCTGAGGTGTGTTTGGGATCGGGATGATCGAACGGCTGGATAAGGTTCGATGGTCGGCTCGGTCAGTTGGTTCACTGAGGGTGGTGGTGGCCGGCCCTTGGGTTACGTAAGGTTGTCAATGTGCATAAGAGTGTTAGATCACATGTGAAAGATGACTCAACCGAACGAACCCCATCTCGGCTCACCTGAACCTGGCACACTCGGCTGACAATGAGTCAGTTTGGCCTTGATCCGATCGAGGCATACTGCATTGGACCCGGTTTGATTCAAGCCTAGTTTCTTGCAGAGTTGTTTCAAGATGGCAGACGAGAGTATCGAGATGGGAAGGGTGATGGTATCAGGATCCGACCAGCTGGAAGATTGGATGCAAGCTTGAGGCTGGGATAAAGGGCTTGGTGGCAGGGTCAGCATGTCCATTTTCGATTGATTCTTCTTTTTTCTTTTTCTTTTTTTTTTTTTGGTGAGGGAGAATGGTGCTCACAAGTCACCGCACAGACCTCGGCAAAAAAAAAAAAAAAAAAAAAAAAAAAAGCATTTATAGCCACCGGGGAACACAACCACTTGTCCACCCTTGTCTAGCGCAAACGTTATCTAAAAATATTGGGCCGTTTTGGACAAAATTTTCGGTCAAAACTAACAGATTTGGTCGACTTCCTGTGACGGTTTGGGTAGAGCATTTCCGGCTGACGCTGTAAACCAACAGCGTACAAAAATGACATTGATAGGGTCATTTAACACTTATAGCGTGGCTTCCAAAGCTGTTTGCTATATAAATGTAATGGCTGCACTGCGTGGAAAAATGTCAAGGTGTGGGAGTTTTGGGCGACGGAAGAGTCAAGTCAAACAAAACTGAGAAAAGGTCATGGGATTAAAGAGGTCTGAAGGGCTATAGCGTCTCGATCTACAGCATCTGCGAGATGGTATAAGTAGCAAAAATTGTAGACTTATAGTGTCACTTGGAGCATTCGCAGTGGTGCGCCTCTATCTTCAAATTTAGAGGTCAGCCACCAAATTTTGCCAAAAAAAAAAAAAAAAAAAAAAAAAAAAAAAAAAAATTTTTTTTTAAAAAAAAAAAAAAAAAAAAAAAAAAAAAAAAAAAAAAAACCTGTGCAGTGGCAACCCCTATAGCTAAATAGTTTAGTGGCTGCCTCCAAATTTAGGGAAGTAGAGGCAAGTAGCAAATCCATCTACTTGCCCTACCCCATACCCACAACACACATGCACACCTCAAAGTCTGAGTAACATGATTGAGCCATACCACAAAGTTACTGTAACCATCAGTTGTCACCCATACCTGTCCAGGGATGGGGGCCATACTGTTGCACCCCAAGCATTTGGCTGACCTCTAAAATTTATATAGAGGTCTGGATTTGAAGGCTCACCACTGCAGGTGCTCTTACAGCATTGGTGGGACACTGATTTTTGGGGGCTATGCTCCAAGTATGGCTTATGCTTGATAGCATTGGTTGGAGATACTCTTACAAGGTATGTAGCACATTTTGTGCAATCAGTAGAACAGAAATACATCATCCTTTTACCCTCTGATTTGCAACTAAGACAAAAGCTACCAAGTTCAGTTTTACTGAGTTGGGCTTATATTCACTCTTGTAGTGCACTTTGAGTAGGGAAAAAAAAAAAAAACTGGATCAAGGTGGCAGGTTGTCTGAGTACAGCCAGCATCAAGTAATTTCCACTACTGAAAATGTGAGGGTTGAGCTGGAAAAAGTGCAATTTCCTTTTCATTGTAATAAAGTTTCCATATGTGGAAATTGCTTAATGCTGGAAGTGGAGACACATGTCTGTATTTATTGCATCAAATCTAACTATTTGTTTAGACCAATATATGATGGGATGTGACTGAAATTGCTGAAGGACCTCACATTCTGGTGAACTCAGGTCTTCAAGCCAACTGTGCTAGCTTTTCCAGTTGCGTACAAGTCGTTCTTCATCAATATTTTCCTTTCCATTGCTTTACAGGAATAAATGTTACTCAAACAATTGAGAACAACTTGTTCATGCCTGAAGCTGGATAGAAGTAACTGGGTTCAAATGGTGAGTACCAAGCAATATGATAAGTCAACTGAACAACACAATACATATTGAGAATCTTGACCTAGAGAAATCCCTTCTCATAATAGACAAAGGTTAAGATAACTCAATTGTGTGATCTTAGTAGGAAAGAAGAAAGAATCCCTGCCCCCAGCTTCCCTCCTATGCATATAGTGGGGGAGGCTAGGGCTCTTTTCGAAGATAGCGTTGGGAAGGAACATATAACTGGTGAAAAGGCAGGTGGCTTTGCTTGCCACATATAAGGACAAAGGGAAATTAGATGACATTCCACAAAGGAAAAGAGAAAAGAACACAAGGTCGAACTTCAGACTATATATAGTAGAGAAACACGCGTCTGACGCGTTGCTCTGCTCAGTCGAAGTTCATCTAACTCTTCTTCTGTGAGTAGAAAATGAATGAAAGAGATATCTGAAAAGATCATCGAAAGTGAAATATAGCATGAGACGTAAGAAACATAACTGTAACGTGAGTCACGTGTACGGAAACTTTTGAGAAGAGAAATTCAAGAAAAGGAAAAACATCAAATCATTATACCAGAGTCATTTTGGCAGAGGGTTTATTCAGAATACGAGGTGCAACGGCGATGAGGGAATCATTGTGGATTTATCTGAACAAATCATGTCACAAGGGACTGAGCAAGAAAATAATGGCAATAAAATTTTTTTGAAAGCAAAGAGGTTTTTTTTTTTTAAAAAAAAAAAAGGGAGAGAGACGGGAGCAGCTTGTATGAAAACCCAAAGGGAATCAGATTGTTGGCCTCATTTTATAGTTGAGTCGATGAGGGATATGTGTTCAGGGCATGCCTTCTCAAGGCAGAAAAGATTGACTCAAAAACTAGCTCGACGTTCCTTCACGCAAATGTTGTAAGGCACGCTGACATGGGCTCTGCTGAAGCGGTCATACATAGACGATCGGAAAATAAGACTGTCATCCGGTCATCCGAAGTGCAGTCCAGCAGAAGCTTACTCAACCGCCAAGCAGTTTTCCACCGAAAGATTTGAGTCGCACCCCCAATATCTTTTGTTTTGGTGGCAATTGACGTTCTGAACATCCAAATAATCACTCCTCGTTAATGGCTCAGGACATGAATGTGGGAAGTCTTTCGAGATTTGGCAGAGCCTCGACAAGTTCATATGTCGCCCGATCCCGTTTCCGATTGATCTCGAGCGGATGTAACTCAAGCCAACATTTTTAGCCAGGAGGACGGCGAGATTTTGAGATCGTGGGTACTTGTGTCAGTGCCTCAATTGAGGGACACGCTGCGGAGGTTGGTAGCTCAATAGATAGAAGGGTATATGATGCTGAGAAGCCCAGAGTTATGTAAATTCTTGAAGGGAAAAATATCCTGAAGGCTGAGAACGCCAAGTGAAGCAATCATTTATGAGGGATAGTAATGATCGTTGGGCAAGCTGAGGGATCAGATCCAAGAGGCCAAAGCCAACTGTAACGAGTTTGCATCTTGGTTTGTGAGCACCCGAACAGTCTCAGATACCTTCACAGGCGAACCGTTGGCCTGAAGCGACGCTCCCGAGTGCCGACTCCAGTCAATCAAAGTCGTCCTCAGCATACGGAGGTGAGGTGTTCTGCTAAGGATGCTGGTATTCCTGTCGAAAGAAATTTACCGTCATCCGACGACGGTTGATTGGTATGAGAAGCGCACGTCTCATGAATGGGTGACTGTATCGATTGAGATTGGGTGCTGTTGTCATTCTCGACGAGTGATAACGTATCCGGGTTGGTTTGAAGCAAGGAACCGAAAATGTGTTGGCCGTCAATGGCTCTGATGGTGATGGTGATGGGCGTCCATTTTTTTTTCCATTCTCAGGTAATTTGGCGAATAACCGATCAATGGGTATGACGTCATCCAGCCTTGGTTTTAGACTCGTCACTGATTTATATCTTCCCCTCTCCCCTTCTCTCTCCCTCCCTCTCCTCTGCTAGTAAACATCCCTCTAAAATCTGAACAATCGTATTCTCACCATTCATAAAACTTGCTACAGTTCATCTCCTAATCATGTCCAACGCCATCTCTTCGCCCTCTGCGCTCTTCACAACCCATGCTCACTCAACTCCGATTCAAATCCTCTCGGTCGCTAGACTCGGGATCGGGCTCGGTGCTTTCATTGCCCCCGCTTTCTTCAGCCAAACGTCTGTCAGGTCTCTCTGTACTCACCGAGGCTCATTGGCGCGCCTCCATCGCGTCCGTTGACTGATTGTAGACCGGTTTCTGGGCTATCAGCTTGTTCGGATTCCAGAGCACGGCCAACAAGACCTCCAATAACAACACCGTCAATAGCACTTCGGTAAAAGCTGGTTCCCCTGAAGAACTCTCAGTGGCCATAAGGTCAGCTCTTTCTTCTCGTTTCCAAAGACCACTCAAATTCATCCTTCCTAAACGGCTTTTGAGTCCGTTTCAGATTATTTGGCGTCCGGGACATTGGTTTGGGTCTCTTGTTAAGAGATTCGGCGTCGGCGGTTGTTGAACGCGCGTTACAAATCGGGTTGATTGTCGATCTTCTCGGTCTGGTCTCGGCCGGCTTCGGCTTTGTAGAGGTCAGTCGCAGTGTCGTTTATGTTGTAGGATATATGTGAAAGAGAAGAAGATCTGTCATACTGACTGACACCCGAGCTTTTTCTTTGGTTAGGGAACCCTGAGTCAAGAGATTGCTACCGCGGTTGGGACCGTCGCAGCTGTGTTTGCGGGAGTTCAGGCCTATGTTTTGAACAGATAAATACTGCTAAAAAAAACGTTCACGAGGTTGCGGTGGACTTTTTTCTTGTCTTATTATTATCTGCTATAGCGCTTGATCAATTAGCGTACAGGAAAATAAAACGTTTGCCTTTGAAGTCTTGAATGCCGGTCAATTTGAGCAATCCCTCGCAGGTCAGACCCATGAGAGCTTTTGACATGGAAGAGCTGGCTGATGCAAAGTGATCTTTCAAGTCTTAATTTTTCGCTCAGAAACATTTTTCGACAACTTCTCACTCCCTCATATCTCATTCAATTTTCTCAACTATTTTCAATTCTGCTTTGGATTACATCAAACTTGAGAAAAAAACAAAGTACAAAGTTTTCCAAAAAATAAAAAATAAAACAAGGGGAGGTCTCAAGCCGACTGATATGCAAGTTAGCAAACATGTTGTAAACCAATTCCAATTGAGTTGCAAACAAAATTTGTGATCGAACCCAAATTTTTGTCCCAGACACCGCAACTTGTTTTGATCCCAATGAAAGTCTATTTTTGCTCCCGGTATTGGAGCATCTTCACCGTTGCACTGAACATGCCTTTCACAACAAAGTTGATTTAATTAACCTGCATTTTCACACCTTTGCCCAGTTTGGGCTTCATCAGCTGTTGATTTATCAAAAGTACCAAGTTTTCATTAAATTTTATGAGACTGTAGTGATTCACCAACTAGTGAGGCCTTGGTGCTGGTCCACCTCAACCACCCTCACACGCACCTTTGACCACCCTTGCATACAACCCTATCAACCCTCAAACACTTTCACACCCTTCCACTTCCTCAATCCAACCTCACCACACTCTTGATTTCTTTACTCTTGCTTGTGCCTCCTTCAATTACTCCACCCTTTATTGCTCTACACTCAATCACTCCACTCTCAATTGATCAAGCCTTGACTACTCCACTATCAATCTCAGCTCACTTCAATCCACTCTGCACAATCACTCACTCCACCTTCAATCCCTTCTCCCTCGAACCTACCTTGTTGGTATTGATCACTCACTCCATCCTCACTTCAAATCCAATGCTTGGCCAAAAGTCTTTTGTTGGCTAGGGTAATTGGATAACTAAAGTAGCCTTATACTGGAATAGAGTGCTTCTCAAAGTTTCCCATTTGAAAGCTTCAATTTTTTTTTATTCTGTGTTCTTCTTTCTTTTTTTTTTTTTGCTGCCTGCTAAAATATAAATGAAAAGAGTTGTATCTCAGTCTGATGCCAACAGTAAATTGAGAATGGAGAAGTTGTTTATATGGCTCAGACAGAAATGGACCAGATGATTGTAGTGTAACAAAACTCACTACAGTCAGGACCCAGGAAAGCTCAAGTCAGAGGTATTTGACATAAGAAAAATCCAACCTGATTTGAGGGTTTTTTTTTTTTTACAAGTCATTATTATCAAGCTACACAAAACTATTTAAATTCATGTACAGTAGCGCAACTGGGGTGTCTAGATCAAGAGATTTTCAGCTATAGATATATAAATAATAAAGTTGGAACCTTGTTACATACCTCTAGTTTATGAGATATTTGAATGTAACGGCCAAAATATTGAACATTAGATTTTGGGATTGAAGGCCAAACAAAAAAAAACAAAAAAATCAGTGTTTTGCTTCTTATGTGGTAATACGCAAAAAAATGGGGGTTGTATCAAGATCATTGGAGAGCCCTAGCCCAGGCGCATCCATTTTGATGTCTGGAATCCTGAGGGAAGTACTGATGTGTAATGTAGAGCCCCCCCCC
>MU167209.1:710845-736269 GCA_015951145.1 Cronartium quercuum f. sp. fusiforme G11
AAAATGGACATTTGTGAGATTGTACGCCGGTTTCAAGCCTCGAAAATTTTCTTATGGGACCCCCGTATCTTACTATACTTTGATCAATCATTGCGTTTCTTGTTTGTATATATATATCGTACTACACACGTTCCTCTCTTTGCGAGTAGCAATAACTCTTTGTACTATCAACTTCATAAACAGGACAGTCTTTTTCCATAAAAAAAAAAAAAAAAAACCTCTGTTGATTGAGAATATCAGCAAGAAAATTTCACTTAAGTAGTTCAACAATATAAATAGGTAATCCATAAACCATGCCCACTAATCCAACATCTCGACGCCCAACGATCCAGTGTGGGCACTTTTGGAAGCCTTTCAAACCTTTACAGGTACTGTACCTTCCTCTTCAGCTTCGAGAGGCTTCTGAAGCCCTGAAGCCCAGAACTGGCCTTTGGGGAAGTGTAGGCGACATGTTAAAGTGGTCATCTCTCAAAGTGAATGTCGTCTCCTAAAGATGAGGTCTAAATTCCACTCCCAGTGATGGGTTTCTTACCAAGTTTTTGTTGAAGGTTTTCTTTACGTCTCTCTCACTCTCTTTTGCTCATCTGGATATGCGCAGTACTCTTGTGCTCCCTTCTGTTCAGCTATCACTTTTTACTTATATCACTTGTGACTTTTCAAATCAATAATGCAAGTCAAGTTATTCATGAAATCGTCATTCACGTGTATATTTTGGATGAGTGGGTGGGATAAGCTTGAATGGCAAAATCCCGCTCCAATCAAGGAACCCGAGAGGAGGTAAATAGATAGGTGCCATCCTTCAAAGATGATGCCCAAGAACCTGAGCAAATGGATCAGATTGTACCTTTTGGATTGCGACAGAAGCATGCAAGCCAATAGTGCTTGTATCCTTCTGATGGGCAAGATGTCAGCCCCTAAGTACTTGAGATCAACTAGACAGTGGTGGAAGCCACATTCTAGCTTGAATCCAGTTATCCGCATCGGATAATTGGGCGTCGGGATGTTGGATAAGTGGGTGTGGTTTCTGAATCGCCTACATATTCTCAAACTAAGCATGACTCCAAAATGGGGGTCACCTCTTGTAGGTAGATGTTCGATGGATGTCTCACGTTGGCAAAAGGATATATTTGTTTGTGAATGATTGGAACAAGGACTCATGGTAATGAACTCGAACAGCGTGGGTATAAGGTTCCCCGCTCCTCCACGACCTCACTATTTCAATCCTCATTGAGCACAACTCAACACAACAGAAAACAAAACTAAGGAAACTTGCCTCATTCCCCAGGCTCAGCTTTCACTACCATTGTCCCTCCTTCCTTTCTTCCATCCCAAGCTTTACCTCCATTCCTGGCTAACTCCCACTGCTTAAGGAGATCCCAGTCAACCCGTTTCCCATCCACGCTCTCGCCCGCCGCAGGTCCTGGCTCAGCTAGTAACACCCTTTTTTCATCTCCAATCTCTGCTGGCCAGAAATCTTGTGCGACGGGGTGCGAAAACTCGGGCTCGTACTTGTACTCAGCACCATATCCGAGCTAGAGAATGAAGAAAGAGGATCAGTTTAGGTGAGACAACAAGGGAGGTGGGTATGAGTTACTTCTTTCATAATCTTTGTAGGCGCATTGCGCAGATGAATCGGGACCGCGTAGGATTCCGTAGATCCCACCAAGACCTTCGCACGCTTGTACCTGTTCATTTGGCTTGCTTCAACATTTGTTTTCAACTTGTTCTCAATCATCATAGGCTGACTTACGCTCTATATGATCTCACACTCTTCGGTGACTCGGCTAGCATCACTACCACTTGTGCCAGTATCGTATCCGCCTCAGGCATACCTTCAGAAAAAAAATGGACTTAGGCGACGTGGAAAAGAAAGCAAGGAAGAGATGCAGTACCTATGAGTTGAGTGGCTTGGAATGCACTGACAGCTTGTGTGAGCGCATGTGGGTTACCCGCCCCAATATCTTCTGAAGCCATTCGGACCAGCCTACGAGCTATATAACACACATCGTCAACATGAGCGGGCAGCAGAAAGGTGAGAGCAGAGATAAAAACCGCGTCATACCTACATATAGCGGATCTTCGCCACCCTCTGTGCTTCAGATATTTTTATCGTATGAGTTTTGGGGTGGGGGGTGAGATAAGCAAAAGGGAGGAGTGACGGACCTAGCATCCTTGCGAGCCAGTAGAGCGCTGCATCCGGGTCGCTACCTCTGACGCTCTTGTGAAGTGCCGAGATCATATCATAGTGACAGTCGCCATTGCTAAACAGTGTTATAGCCGACACAAAGAGGTAGGGGCGTGAGGGGCGGTGTGGAGAAGATGAAAAAGTAAAGGAAAGGACACAAACCGATCATAAAGCACATATCGTTGACCAAGGATGGTAGGGAGTTTTTCAAGCGTGATTGGTTGATGTTTAGAATATTCTACCAATATTTCTAGCTGCCCGAGCGCGACACGAGCATCGCCACTAGCAAAACTCGCGATCCTAGTCAGGATCTCCTCCTCCAGAGTCTGATCTAGTTGCTTGCATGCTCTTTGGAGGATAGCAAGAGTGGAGGCGTGAGTGTGTGGGGGCAGCTCAACCATACGACATCGGGACATGAGCCGATTAGCAAATTTAAAAGATGGGTTCTCAGTCGTTGCCAGGATCAGCAACACTTCACCCGAGTCGATGTGTGGTAAGAAGACTGAGGTAAAAATTACATCAACAAGCTGAATGAGAGAAACATATTAAAGGAAGAGACTAACGGTCTTGTTGTGTTTTGCTTAGCCGATGAGCCTCGTCTACGAACACGACCAACCGACGGCTGCTACTAGGTTGTGAGCCAGTGAAGCGGGCGCGAAGAGCGTGATCAGTCAAGATCTTACGCCATTCCGCCGCGCCAAAGTCTGTTCCCGAAAGTTCCTGGGAACTCAACGCCCCCGATCCAGCCAGCGAGCGCGCAAGTGTAGTTTTTCCGCAGCCAGGCGGGCCCCAGAGTATGAGAGAGGTTCCAGTTTGAATGAGCGTGTGTAATAGACCCGGTTTACCGAGGAGGTGAGAGGGACCTGTGAAGATTGTTCAAGTAGGTCCATGCATGCGTGATCAGAACCATCATTTGAACAGACCGCATGTGGGACTGACCAACGCATTGATCGAGCGAAGTGGGTTGAACGCGTTCGGCTAGTGGCCTGAGAGCAGTGGCCTTCGCCAGGGTTGGTTTGAGGGACGGGGTGACGATGGGGGGCGTGGTGCGAGGTTTATGGGAGAATTGTCGGTTCGAGGATGGAGTTAAATCATTCGAAGCTTTCCGCTTAATGCTAGAGGACGTAGACGTAAAGGCTAAGGTGGATTGTGAAAGAGGGATTGAGCTGGGCTGATGGAGATGTTCGTCAAGATGTCTATTTATATCGGCTGGCGAAACGTTCTGATGACAAATTGGACTGCGCAATGGGGGGCATGAGCTCTTGTAAATAACTGGAGGGATATCGAACAATGCATTCGCTGACCAGTCCACTGCTCCAGTCGGTTCCCCATCTCCAACCCAAATTTTCAGCTATTGACTTCTTCTCAATTCCATGATGAACAGTTCATCTGAAGTGAACGCCTCCGCACCATTAGTCAACACTGGTTTGCGTTCGTCTGATTCTTCCATTCTGCGTTGATGGATGCGAGTAGGTATCGACCGTTTCTATCTGTGCCAATGGACGGGTAAAAGAGCTCGAACAGGTCAGGATGGACTCATGAAAATATAAACGTCAGGAGTGTATGCATACATACTTGTACCGTAGGTTGTCAGACTGTTTGATATTTAATCGATGATAAATCTGCAGGGTGATGAAAGTGATTTGGGTGAGCGGAGTCGAATCGTAAGCTCATCAGCCTCTTACAGTTGTACAATTCTCGATGTCATCCCGATTTCCATCAGTCCCCGACCCCGACTCAGTCGCCCCGATCACCACTAAACCAGCGGCAGTCAGGCTTCTATTATACGATACTGCATTGACTGGTTCACCACGAAATACACACTGATAAACTACGCTGGCGTCTAATTCTCATGTCGCCATCAAAGGTGCCCGTCACGATCCTTTCAGGACAACTCGGTAGTGGCAAGTCGACTTTATTGCGCCGGATCCTTCAAAATCGTAGTCAATTCAAGTTCGCGGTCATCATGAATGAATTTGCCCAGACAGCGGACATCGAAGGTCAGGTTGATGACATAACATCCCGCGGGAAAAAACAAAACAAAACAACGACATTGACCATTGCTTCGGATACAGGCAAGAGTCTCCAATTGACGGTCGCGAACGAGGGCACGGAGTTCCAGGAATGGCTTGAACTAGATGTAGGTCATCTTTCGAGATCATTCCTAGACCATTCCACAAGTGATGAGTCCTGAATCAGTGTTTTGCTTTTTTGTTCAATGTTCACGTATTTTAACGTAGAATGGATGTCTGTGTTGTAGCGCTCAGGATCACGGCGTGCGAGCAATCGAATCCTTGATGGAACGCCGTGGAAGCTTTGAGTAAATCGCCATCTGTCTCTTGTGCCCATGCATTCTCGATCGCTCGCTCATGTTTTCTTTGGCCTCAATCAAAGTTACATCATCATCGAAACATCTGGCAAGCCGTGAATATCTGGTCCTTTACCTGATCTTCTTCTCTCGATCCAGCTTCGGTAAAATTTTAACGTGAGATCTCCTGGGCAGGTGTCGCCGATCCATCTCAAATCGCTACACTGTTTTGGCTCGATTCAGCCCTTGAATCCGTGCTCTACCTCGACGGGATCGTCACCGCTGTTGATAGTTTGAACTTTGAGATTGTGAGCTAGTTATCATCATGTCATCTGACTCAATGAAAAAACTTGGGCAACATAAATTAAAGTTTCTGTTCATCTCTCTTGGATTTGATCTGGATATTCGTGGGTAGCAATTAGAGGAAGAGGCCCGAGATGCTTCAGGCACGGTGACCAAGTTGAGTTCTTGGTCAACCGCCCAAGCTCCTTGTGTAACACAACTTAAATCACTGTGACCCTATCTGATTCTCAGCGAACTGTTATTTCTGCTTGATTGCAGACAGATCGCGGTGGCCGATTCACTTTACTTGACCAAACTAGACTTGGTTGATGATGCTAAACTGGCACGCGTCAAACAACATATCAGGTATGTCCAGCCTTGATCACCCCTTATAAACTCACGTACTAAATTTCATTGTCATCCATGCGATAGTGCCATTAACCCTGGAGCCAACCTGAATGATTCGAGTCAAGACCTGAGCTCGACGCTCTCCAAGCTTCTCAATCTCGACGCCTTCTCAACCTTCTGTGACCCTCAGGCTAGCCTACCACCTGACCTCTCCTCTCGATTACGCCAAGAAACCCGTACGGAGGGTATCGTGGTAGGGCATCAGGGCATCGGGACCTTGCAGATTGACTTACCCATCCTTGATCGCGTTAACGACTCCGACTGTGCCTTTGATCGCGTCTTCCGCAAGCTCTTGTGGGAGGGTGTGATCGGGGACGACGAATACGTGGGCGACGGGCTCGAACCACGTATCTTGAGGGCCAAGGGCTTATTAAAGGATGCAAATGGGAAATGCTTTATATTGCAGGCTGTCCGCGATACCTATGAAATTCAAGAAATTGGAGAGGAAGTGGAGGCGGCTGCCCGGCTTGTGCTTATTGGCAAGGATATGGATCCGAGCTTGAAGGAGCGGTTTCTAGCTCAGATATCATAGCCAAAGTATCTCCTCTACCGGATCGAACCAATTATCACAAAGGAATCATCTACAAACATCCTAATCAACATTATTTGATTTAGCCAACTGATCTGATTCCTAGGCCAGTGATTGTTTTCTTTTCCAAACTTGTTTGTGGTCCCCTCTGCCACTTCCTGATTTTTGAATAAAATTTTGAAATGCTTTCCCCTACTCTCAGTTCAAAGCTCGAGCCATGAATTGAAAAACAATGTAAACGCAACTTGAGCATAAATGAATATGGCGGGGGGAATCTCTTTAAAGCTTCATGTTATACTAAAGTCTGAGACAAGAATGCGCCACAGACAAAATTCTGAGCGAGTGCAATGCAAAAAACAAAATAAGAAAGATATGAAACGATTCCAAAACCATGCCAACTGCAATTTTCAAAGAGAAAAGATAAAGAGCCAAGAAATTGAAAGCGCGACACACAAACAACGAGCTAAAATATGTACAAGCCAGACTAGACACTCGAGACAAGCAGAGAAACACCAACAAAGGACATCATGTAAATACCTCCCGCAAGCGATGACTGTCAACCCCAACCCATAGACCGATCACCTTGAAGCCTCTGTCTTCAAACGTTTGATGAATTTTTCCTTCGTATACGAGTCCGAAAAACGCTTTAGTGAGAGGCGGATACGAGACCTTTGAGGCTGCTTATGAGAGTCATAAATAAGACGATTTGAAAAGATTTTGATATCCTTTTTTGGAAACCTTGGAAGAAGATCGGTCAGGACCATATCGCTAGTTGTCCAATCAGGTTCAATTTCCTGGACAAGAAATTGTTTATATTGAAAGATAGGCTGGTCCCTTTCCCCAATCTCTGTTATCACATCAAGTTTACGATCGGACTTCTCAGCCTCGTTCTCAAGGTCTGAGGGTGAAAGTTTCGGATCCGAATATCTCTCATAACATGGTAACGTTCGTTCAGACCCACATCTTGCTCGCTCAGTTGAAGGCTCATCGGGTGAGCTCAAGATGTTTGAACGGTGATGTCCAATTGTAAAGTGACGAGGTCGTTCATGAGGCGATTGGAATCCACTGGGAAGTAGTCCGTGCGGCCTGCTTGGAAAGGCACCATTCAAATGAGAGAGAGTATAAACTGGTAACGTGATCGGCTTGGGAGAACCATACACGCCTTTCTCAAATCGCTGGCAGATCATCCTCTGAAAAGGTGAAGACGGCGCCTCCGTAGAGCTGATGTATTCCTCGTGATTCTCTTGAACAGGTCTTGATAGAGCCGGGGTTCTCAAACGCTTCTTCCATTTCAACCTTTACGTTGTCCTCCATTTTGACCTTTACAACTTCCTCTACGACGTCCTCCTATACGCAATTCAACATCCCATCCTCCTCCGATGACTCGGAATTCAATCTCGGGAGCAATTTTCAAGTGATCTGCAGTAGTCAAAAAGATTGAATGCAATTCATTATTGGAGAATAAGATAATTGAAACATAAAAGGTCTTTTGAAAAATAAAAATAAAAATGACGCTTGAGAACGGGATGAGAAATAATGGACACTATCTTACTACTAGCGCGAGTAGGGAAAACTGAAGCGAGTACGTCATTCGGGAAAAGGTTTTCGGTAAGTATTTTCGAATGAGTTAAAAAAGCTTGACTGGTAAAAAATTTTATGATCAAATATTGATTTATAAATTATTATCAAGATGACTACCGAAAAAAGAAACTAATAAGAAAAAAAAAAAAAAAAAGTTCAGTAAAAATATAATAATAATAAAACAAAAATTACGCCTCGGTTTTTTATGTTTCTTTTGATATATATATATATAATATAATCTATATTGACGTGACAATGTGACCTAGAGTGAGATTAATGTTTAAATGGACTTTTTTTTTTTTTTTTAATGAGAATTTTCAGGAAAAGGAGAGGTAGGTAGGACAAAATGAGTTTTATAGTCTAAAAAAAAAAAAAAAAAAAAAAAAAAAGGTTGGCTGACGAATATAACAATTTTTTCCCTTCCTTGATTGCTGTATCCCCCAATCAAAGGCACCCAGATCCCCCATCTCTTCCGATGGAAAAAAAAAAAAACTTTCACGTGCTCCTCCCCGACTTAAAATAATTCGTGTTTTTCTAGAAAGCCCAACGTCAGTTAGTATTACTCAGAAGTTCAGCTGATAAGACCTGGCTTAGAATGAGAGTGCTTGGAATGGCTAGTCGCTTTACAAATAACAATTAATGATTGGGTTTAGGTATGGCTTTACCTAATCTTATTCAATAATTAAGGACCCCAATCCTAGATGGGGTGCAGACACAATATGTTGAAGACTGCCCTCCTTTGGCGGTGGCATAGTTTCTCACATTCTCAAACGAGACCAGACACGAATCTGCACACGGAGCCCGGCGTGTGGTTGAGCGTATCGCCGGATGGTGAGATCTTAAGATGGATCGCGAGAAATTGCATACTACCAAGAATATCGGGAGATAGCGAAACCTCTTTGTCGTGATCCAAACTCACTTGCGTCAGTAGTGGCTGGAGAATATGATCCAAGCAATACCCAATGAATTTTAGTTGAAGTGCATTGGCCGCTATCAAGAATCCAAATAACAAAGACTAGCATACCAAAGGTACATATGATAGTTGGTGATGAACTCATTGGTTGAAATCTTTTGGACCTCAGTTTGCATCACATCAAATATTAAATTTAAATCATCAAACTTTTTTTCTTTTCAACTTTCTATCAGTCCCAACTTTTGACACAGCCATTGAGATACTTTGTATTTCTGGTTGAGAATAGTTTTCCTAAATTTTACTCCTGTTCACACAGTGGCTTATATGGTTGGAAAGCCTTAAATTGAACCCGTTTTTTGAAATCCCCATCAGATATGATTACCCCAATATTTTCGAAAATTGCCATTTAGGAGGTAGGAGCCAAAAGGCCTAGAGCGCTCCCTCTAACAAGATGTCTGGGGTAGCTTTTTGGTTGAGTGAAAATGAGTCAGACAATCGTCCATATTCAAATACCCCAGGTATGACATGAGCTACTACAAGCAGGGATAACCATGAAGATAAAAAAGGATAAGGTCAAGCAATTTACGTTTTTGTCTTTTTATTTTGGGAAGGGGACGACAGCATTACACGACCAAGAACCCTAATTTCATCCAAAATTCTTTGCAACCACCCACGAGAAGGAATGAGACATACGGACAAGCTACGGCACGTACCCCAATACCAAAAAAGGAAAAGAAGAGATATAATAAGATAGCACTGAATTTTCATCTGTCTAATAGCACTCCCACGAAGATGGAAGATGCAGTTATATGGGGGGTAGTGTAGTGATTGTTGACAAGTTCTGGAAATAAAGAATCATGAAATCTACACTAGATGTTGCCTCATGCTTGAAGAACGACGACACTACGATTCTCGTTGGCTCCGATCGAAGTCCGTTGGGCATCAGCAGGTGCAGCGATCTGGATGTGGGTTTTAGCCTCTACGGCTCCGATCCTGCTCATCTGATCCGTAGTCCCGTCTCCTTCGACCCGTTTAACGACATTGAGCTCCTCAAGGATCGCATCTGCACCCGCCGCTAGGAGCTCGCCTGCCAGTTCGCACCCCAACTTTACCGCATCCTTCGGTCCACAGATGTCTGCTGTTCTCATCATCACTACTTCTTTTGTCCCATCCACGCTCGTCACCACACCTGTGAGCGTCAGTCGGGCTTTAGGAGCCCAAGGACACGGCATTGGGAGATCCACATAGTTGCTCGTAACACCGACGGGCACACTACAACCACCCTCGAGCGTACGTAGGAGCGCTCGTTCTGCATGACAAACGAGTGCCGTTGGACCGTGTTCGAGAGATCTGACCAGTCGACGTACAACCTCCGTGCGCTCTTCGTCCACACCAGCACCTGCACTGCAGATCTCGATCCCAATTGCTCCCTGACCAACGGCGTAGTAGAGGTCAGGTGGTGATAGGAATGAAGATATCCGGTCTGCACAATCCACCCTCTTCAGACCCGCAACGGCCAATATGATTCCGGTGTAGGGTGAGTCAGGCGCATCAAGCTTCCTGAAGCGAGTGTTGAGGTTTCCCCGCTGAGACAGAGAAAGAGTGAGCAAACAAACAAGCAAGATGAGTGATGATACATAATGAGATGAGACGGAAGGAGAAGGGATTTGGAGGGCCAACTAACAATGTCTTGAAACTGAAGTTGTGGGAATCGGCGCCTGAGCTGAGCCACCCTCCGCACTGAGCTCGTCCCAATGACGGAACCAACCGGGAGCTCATCCAACGACTTGAACGGTAAGTCTTTCCTGATCACCAACGCATCCCTCGGGTCCTCACGCTCCAAAACGGCCCCTAGCTCACACCCAGGCGGGAGGGATGTTGGCATATCCTTTAGAGAATGTACGATCAAGTCCACCGGTCCCTCCAACAAAGCCACCTCGAGCTCTTTCGTCCATAGCGATTTTCCGCCCATAAGGTACAGAGGTCGATCCAAGTTTTGGTCTCCGGCCGTCGTCATGGATTGAATGCTGGTAGGGTGACTGGGATGAACGCATTCAAAGAGGCGACGGACAAGGTCGGCTTGAGCGAGTGCCAGCTTAGAATTTCGGGTGCCGATGACGATGGGGAGCGAGTTAGTGACTACTGATGGGATCGGATGTGGGGCATCGAGAGGGACGATGAAAGGTGTAGGTTGGGAGCTTGCCTCAGAGGGCAGATTTGGGTAAGAGTCGAGGGTGGGGAATTCCATTATGAGTTGGATGTGAAGGTTGAAGAGTTGAAGGAGGGGATGGTAAAGTCAAATACGAGCCTGAGCCTGGGTGTGGTTGAGACTCGATCGAACTGATAGGAGTGAACTGAAAATGGTGACCAATCAGAAACTCGATGATGGTACTGTCTAAGTCTGCACAGCTATGTAGGTAGGTAGATAGGTAGGTACCTTATGGGACCTAAGATGAACACACTTCTCAAAAGACGATAGACCACCACACAACCAATTTCATTCTTCCCTCTCAAGTCTCCATAACTATCTCCGCCCGCTTGGGCTGTGTACAGTAAGTCAAGTTGCCAGCCAGCCTAAACCAAAGAGATGTAAATTCCAGATTACATATTTTAGCCACAAAGGCTGCACAGGCGGCCGAGGCTTAAGCGAGGGAAATGCACAATTCCAATAAAAAGTCTTATGCTCTATGTGATACAAACCTACATTCACGGGGATTCTCCCACAGCAATACTTTGAACTTGAGGCCCCTATTGTGATTCTGTGATACTTTGGAAAAATCTCTGTGAATATAGGCTTGTCATAAAGAATAAGACTTTTTACTCGAAATCACATAGAATAATTCCATTTCCCTCGTACCAGTGCGAGGTAGTCCAAGTTTTCTGCTCTTTTGAGCACAGGCCGGTTCGATTCTCTTTCATTGCGCTCTCTCTCATCAACATGATAAATTATTCGCTTGTTAGAAGAGCGGATAGTTGCGATCCAAGCAGGACTGAGCCAAGTCTGGCCTTGGTATATCTGACTCTATGTTATGTTTGACCATGGGTTGAGAGAGAGAGAGAGACAGAGAGAGCTTGACACCCATTCGGGTGATTTTAAACACTTGAACCTTTGGTATCTTTTGCTTGTTTGCTAGTCTTGCAAAAGGGCTTATCTTCGTTTTCTGAAACCACTTCATGATTTGGACCATATGCAGATCTCTATACCTTGACACCATCCTCATGAAACAAATTGTCAATTGGTTCTTGAAATATCACACTTCAAAGTTGAATACAGTGAGGTCAAATACCACCGTTGTTCATTTGCATGTATGAAGTCATGGTGCAGAATTGATAAGTGGCTCACTTGCACACAACTTTTGCTGCAGTAGACTCAATCCCTAGAAGTGGCTTTTTTCTTCCCCCCTTTTTTTTCTTATTTCAAACTTGATTATGGGCCAGTCTTTAAAAAACAATGCATGCACAGTCTCTGCACACCGGAGCTGTCAGCCCTCAAGATTTTACATGTCAGTACAAACCGGTAGGTCTTCAACTTTGCTTCATTCTTTTCATATGTAAATATATGAATTAAAAAGAACTATCCTAAAAAAAAGGTCTAGTTTCAAAGATTCTACGATACAACATACACACCTTATGAGCTTAGGGTCTAAAGCTCAAAAAAGGTATGACTTGTTTTTTCATTCAAAGGCATAATATCAAACTAATCATGACCCCTTTTTGAGAATCACTTTAGCAATCCTCAAAAAAGGGACTAGCGAGAAATATATATATATATATCAACTGATCTGTGTGTTACTTTAAAGGTTTCCAAGAACCAAGAAGAACCCTTAACTACACAAGGGACCAGTTTAGGAATGTGTCAGGCAGGGCCTACTTGTGTTACAACAAGGGATCCATAACACCGCCAGCAAAAATTACTCGGACAAGGCTGTCCGAGGTGTTCTCGGACAGTGAAGTCCGAGTTGATCTCGGACTGTGGTTGACCGAGATTTTCTCATCTTGGTCAGCGGTAGTCCGAGCACACCGAGATGAGAAAATCTCGGTCAACCACGGTCCAAGATCAACTCGGACTTCACTGTCCGAGAACACCTCGGACAGCCTTGTCCGAGTAATTTTTGCTGGCGGTGAAAGATGGCTAGTAACCATCAGCAGAGCCTGTATGAGGTCGTTCTAACATTTAGCCTGGTATATTTCTCAGGTTGGTTGAATCCACAAAGAAACCAAAAATTACAAAGGACTTTCTCACATATTTCAATAAATAGAGATGTCTTTGAGATTAGAGAGAGTTTCTGCACCCAAGCATAGAACCCAAATACAATACCAGCAGATCAACAGGCTCTTGATGAAGACGATTTCTCTTCTGAATCTTACTACTCGATTGAGTCACTACATACCATTCCTACAATCAACTTTTACACACAATAATACTAACCCTTCGAACAAAAAATCCATTGTAACTTTAACCTTCCAGCTTTAACCTGCCTAACAACCTACAGTACCTGTCAGATATTTCTTCTCCATACCTCATCTTAGAGTCAGAGACATCTTTGCTGGCCATACCCATGTTTTGCAGCTTTCCAGCTTGGAAAGCTCCCTATCTGATCTAAGAATTACTCAGGTTACTGGCAAAAAAGCATCTTGTCAAGAATTGTGAAGGTCCATAGGACTGACCACCTACTTCTGTATTACTAAAGTAGGCCTTGACCTTTTCCTAAAGACAACCCTAGGACCCTGCTGATCAAACCCTCATCAGTTCACAAATAAGATCACCATGACCACCCAACATAAGCAGCAGGATTAAGTCAGGGCTAGTCAGGTGAGTGAACTGGACCACTCTCGAGACCTTAACTAGATAGCCAACCCTGAAAGGATCCACCTGGAAAATAAAACATATGTACCTGCCAGTAAACCTTTATTGGATCAGGTAAATAAAATTTGGTATTGATTGTATTTTCCTGCTCAAGATTTATTCAATTTACCTGTACAATTTTACATCTTTGAGATATACAGCAAATCTGAAGATTTCAGCAAATTTCCTTTGAAAGTTCTTCTTCAAATGCATGTGATAGTGAAAAATAAATAAGTAAATAATATGCAGTTTTGATGCCAGAAAATAGGATAATACAGATAAAACTGATAGAGGCAGGAAAATAAAACTCCCATCAAATTTCATTTACCTATTGTACACCCTTTCCATATGAAGGTGACTCATCAACAAGAGCACATGGTGTCATGTTTGAAATCACCTCAGAATCCCTCTCAAATCCAGTGCCTTAGTGTCTGGGGGGTGGTGGCCCAAGGGCTCAAGCCCACTCTTGTTACTAATGTCCATTCAATACAAGTCACTGATCCATGTTCATCATGATGTCAGCTCATGAACATCAGTATGATTGTGAACTGTGCAGTGATACACAGGAATAAAGTACACACCTTTCAGTGCATGGTGCATTGAGTGAAAAGAAAAGGAAGTTACTTTGCATAAAGGGAAGGCTCATGTGCTGGCTCTGGGTGAAAAATGAGAACAATCAGAGAACTAAAAAAGTTCTTTGTCTTCTCTTGTTGACAAGTCACCTTGAGACAGACAGGGTGTTAATACTTGGGGGTACCAAGTACTAGCTAGATTGCCATTTAGGGTTCCAAACACCCTTCCCTATCAACTTCTCAGCCAGGTGGTAGCCTGACAGAAGCCACCCCCTGATAAACTAGCAGGAAAGATGAGATGCGGGGGATCCTCTTACAAGGTGACCTATTACAGAGGACAACATTATGATCAACAACTACCTCAGTGCTACAAGTGTTGGCAGATGGGTCACACAGCAAGATGGTGGAAAAACAATCCACTCTGTTCAAAGTGCTGTGGGAATCACAACACACTGATTTGTCCAGCAATCAAAACATCTTTGGATTTGCTCCAGAGAAAATGCTGCGGATGTATGAAGTTGTGGTTGAATCAAAATCTGGGCAAAAGGGTCAAGGCAGATGATCCATAGTTTGGTCACCCTCCCAAAAGCATGGGCTTCCCAGTGAAAAAGGGCTGGGCACTGACTAGAAGCAGGAAGAGGAAGGAGTGGAGGCTTCTTTTCTTTCATTCCCATCTGTTTTTCTGTGTTTTTTTTTTTTTTTTTACTCAATACATTGTAGGTGAAAATTGGGTCAAGTAGTGGAGAAAGAGAACATGGGAATTAGCTAGTTTTTTTTGTATTTTCTAGCAGGCTTTTCAGGGAAGTGCTTCTTCATGGCAACCCACCTGGCTATTTTGAGCTGGGTGTGAAGCTAGATTGGGCTTCAGAATCAAAGAAAGCAACAAGCAAGTCTGTACTGGTACCACCAAGTACAGATTACAGCTAGTTGACCTCTAATGAGAGGATATAATGAGACTCTAGTTGATTTACATGGGTCCTCCCTTGTCAGAGTGCCTTGGCTAATAACTGGGCAAACAGTTATCTGCAAGAGCCAAACTCTAGGAAATACAGGCTCAGCTGAAAGTGACAGCTCTTGCTCCTTCCTGTATTGGTGTTATGTTGTCTCTAGCCCTTGGTGAGCCTTCACAGTCAAGGAATCCTGGAACTGAAGGTTAAGCAAACCTTTTCAAGTAGTGGATGACCTTTCTTTTACTTAAACCTGTTGAACAGTTATTCTGAATGTTTGTGCTATTGGTTCTATTTTGGTGTGTGGTAATAGGTGAGGAGAGAGGACATGTCCCAGGCAGGAGTGAAGGGTTTAGATACCTTTCAGGCTCCCTCCTTCTGACTCTTAGGATATGGGCTGGCTTGTGGTTCTAGCTCATGCTATTACATTGCCATGTGGGCCATTTTGTGGTTTTGTTACTCTAATGGCAGGGCCTGCTAATTGGCTCCTGTCATAAGTATACTATGCTTATGACTCTTGAAACGGAGCCTGAGGTGTGGCTTAATTGTTACACTGCTCATTACATATGTAATACCTATGTTACACTACATTCATACATGTGTACATTGCTTATTACACTTATTCTTCTTGGTTACCATGTGTGTGCCTATCTGGTTTCAATCTGTGGGACTGCTATGCAGTCCTCAGGGCTAACAAGGCTGTTGGGTGGTTTACTGTATAGGATATGGATGTTGTGTGGTATGTTAAATCAAATGCATATATTAATAATAATACTAATAATAAACTGCATGCCCTGACCTGTCTTGTCTTGATGGAAATTGAGGACTCGTTCAAATTTTCATGTGAGATCTAGTGAATCAACTTTGGAGTTGGCTGACCAAAAGGGCCAACCAAATCTGAAGTTGATTTACTAGTACTGACCCGAATCAAACCTGAATAAGTCATTCATGTTTGGAGTTGGTTGCCAAACACACCCTAAATGGGGGCTGTGACTTGGTTGGATAAGCATATCCATGGTGGAGAAGGAGTCCGCTCCAGTCCCACTAAAATTCAGCTTCGGGGTCAACCAGTTGGATGATTCCGTCCGTCCGTCGTCACCGCAACCACCTTTTAGCGTGACCCTCGCAACTCACGACCGATCGTCGCCTGACTTGAACCCTTCTGAGGCCGAGGCTGAGGCTGAGGTATTTTCGACACACCCAACTACTTAAGTACTTATTTAAAGTAGTTCCTGTTGCTGACCCTCACTCGAGATTCACCTTCGAAATCCACACCCTTCCAAGTAAAGCCTGAACATTTGGCAAAAAATGTTCCCACTCGCATCATCCAACCGTCTTCAAGCTTTTCGCTATCAAGCCGACCAAGCCTATTCAAACTTTCAGGACTGGTACCATGACCTGACACCCGTCGGCCGTCGATTAGTTATCCTCTACGTCATCCTCAACATTCTATTGATCGGAACCCTCCTCATCGTCAGCCCCTCAAGACTATTTAGGGCGTTGGCTAGCTGGGCCATTGAATTGCGAAAATCGTCACTGGGACCAATTTACCTCATTGTACTTCTCAGCGTCGCCAGCTTTCCTCCTGTTATCGGGTTCGGTGAGTAGGACAACGCAATGGAGAATCTCCGCTGTTTGAAAAGATTTATTAGCGAGCTGATCAAGCTTCAAGGTTCGATTCCATAGGCACGCTCTGCACCCTCTGTGGATTTACCTACGGGTGGTTATGGGGCTGGATGGTAGCCACAACTGGTTGCCTCTGTGGAAGCGCCGTGAGCTTTGTGTGAGTGGTTGGCTACAGATTCTCGTGAGATTTGACTCACCTTGCTGACGCTGCAGGCACTACTGAAATCACAGTGCCCTGCGCCACAATCTTCCCAGGTTTCAACAGTGGTTGTCTGAGAAGAGAAGCTTTGCGGCGCTTCGTCAAGCAGTCGGTGAGTCGCTTTGTCAAGTCTAATACCCCAGGCGGGGCCTGATTATGTGATATCATTGACTCAATTTTCCGGAGATTGGCTTGCACGACATTATTTATGTAGGTGTGAAAGGTCTCCCACTGATCTGTCTGATCAGATTGTGCCCATTTCGTGAGTTTAAAGGCTTTCTCTATTTACAAAGTCTTCCGCGGGAGTGGATCGTCACGCCGTGCTATGTTGATTGCTAATACTCAATCGACCCCTTCCCTGCCCCTTTAGCTTTCACATACACCAATCTCTTCTTTGCTTCCCTCACCACCTCCTGCACATTCTCTCAATTCATGATTGCCACCGCAGCCACTACCCCCAAGCTACTCTTGCACGTCTTCATTGGCTCCAGAGTATTCAAACTTTCGGCCGCAGCGGGCCTAGATCGGCTCACTGTGATCCTCAACATCATCTACATCATATGCTCCGTCGTCCTCGGCGCCTCGGTTTCGTTCTATCTATATCGCGTCACCATGGCCGAAGCGGGTGCGATCAGTCTCGAGGACGACCAGCGCGGGCCCCTGTTACAAAATGAAGAGTCAGCGACTCCCTTACCACAACAGTGGGAAGTTGAATTCGAAGAATTTGTGGTGGATGAAGAAGACGAGGACCTAAATGATCCACCTCCATCTGTCCCTCTTGTACGGCATGGACCTTGAGCTTACACCACCAGCTCGGATCGCTTCCGCACTCCTCTCATCATCTGCTCTGCATTCTTGCTCGTTCAAAAGTCTTTTCTCCAAGAACGACTGCCCGGTCTTCATGTGAATCCCACTTTTGAATGCTGAAACGAGAGGAAAATTCCGTGAATTTTTCATCCATAACTCTCTTCATTCAAGGTGATAGAATGCGACAAAATGGGCTTACCCCTACTCCTGCTCAGACTCTCAGCTGATTCAAAATAATCACTTCATCTGGTTGACCTGCCTGTCCTCAAATATTTGACTGGTACTTTTGGGCCCCTGATGAGGTCTATTGTGGCTGCTTTCCTTTTTTGTTTTTATTTTCAATCATTAGATTTTTTGAACAAGGGGACATAAGATTTCTCAATGTATGTAAATACATGTGTTTATTCTCTATCACAAGTGCTGTCTTTACTATCTTCGAGTTGTCATATGCTATTGGTTTTACGGGTTCAGCTGGAAGTCAGAAAACTTGTAAGAAGATTGAATTGATAGAAAACCTCAAGTCTTTACCTTTAAACCTGAAATTCTCAGGAATTGGACCTATATTTTTGGAATGTTCAGACCAAGGGCTTTTCAATAATATCACTTCTACTCAGTGACTTTTTCTTATTACCCAGGAGCAGGGCCGACTGTTGGCGCACCTGGGTCAATTCAACTTTAGAAGAGCGCTGATGACAGCATACTGAGTGTGAAAGCTTTCATCTAGCTTAGAACAAGCCCAACCAGCGGGGTGGTGACCTATTCCCCGCAGGGAGGACTTGCGTCTCGTCGGCGAAATTGGCCTGATAAGATTTTTCTTTGGCAGGGGCCATTTCCAGCCCCCAGTTCCACCATCTTACACATTACAAACCTCTCAAACTCTTCTTATGAAATCCCTCATTCGCATATTCCCCTGTCTGAGTACTCTTCAGAATCTTTCTAAGTGCTCTGCAAGTCAGGAGTCCAAAAGATTCATTATTGGGAGAATCTAAATTCCAATCATCAAGTCTTCTGCGACTACAGTAGCATTTACATACACAGGGTTATATTCTGCTACAGTTGACTTGACTCTTTCCCATACATGTGCTACCCCGTAGAAATTTGAGTCCATATTTTTTTCTGGGTGGGGGAAACTGGTCAGAATCCCATATCTTCCCCCATTAACTTAGGCCGTAGGGGATTTGGGGAAGATCCAGGTGACAATCTTCCTTATTGGGAGACCTCCAAGGGCCAATGAATAAGCAAGATTTCAAAAGGAGAATGAGCCAAGCACATATTCACAAGTGCATGTGATTCAGGGGCTAAAGAAGTCCTAATGACCCAATATCAGGTTGGTTTACCCTCTTTCTCTTTCTCTTTCTCCTCTCTCCTTTGTCCACCCAAGTACTTACTGTACTACTTCAACCTCATACAGTCCTAAATCAAAGCCCAAGAAGCCTCATTTTCCATAGATGTTCCTTTTATTTGCTCAAACTATCACCATTTTACATATAGTAGAATTAGGTCCACCAAGAGCCTGAATCTCAGAAGTACCATGAACACTCTGCAGTGCCTTTTTTGGTTTTGATCTGGGATATCTTCCATACCAATATGGCTATTGATAGAAACAGAGTCTACCAAGAAAACATTGGAAAGAATGTGACACTTTCAGTCACTTGATCCTTAATTCAGATCTCATCCAGAAAATAAGTTCAAAGCAACAACTTCTGAGGCCTCAAAAGACAATGTAAAGGCAAGGTGTGGGTTTTCTTTGAGTTTACAATCAACCAAATTAGCCAAGAAAAATGAAAAATTTGCCCATTGGACAAACAGTCAAGCAGTGTTCCCTAGTTTTGGCTACATTTGAGTTTCTTCCCCTGGGATTTTGAAAAAATGTGTCCACCAATTTTGTTAGTACATAAAAAAAAGAAAAAATGAACCCTAAAAATATGAAAAAATGTGCATCATGAAGAGAAAGCACCAAAAAATACACTCAACCTTCTTTTCTATCTTTCATATGCTCAATGGCTTCCAAAGAAGTTTCTAATAAAAGTTGTTTTTATATTCTGAGAAGAATATATGTTTTTTCTGGTAGTACTATGAAATAAGTCAACTGTAAGACTTCCTTGTGTGTATTGATATGATTGTGAAGATAAGAAGACTATTTGAACCTACTCCACCAGCAAAAATCAAAAGTGATCCCATTCACTTGCATGATTCTTTTTTTGAGAGAGAGCTCTCCACTTGTACTGCAAACACCTTCTATGTAGGTGACAGAATTATTGAAAAAACTAGAAGTCACTTCCAAAGTTCAATAAAGCACAAATTTCTTGGCCATGTATTTGCATCTTAGATCATTTGTTCTGGAAACTTGACATTGGTTGTGGATACTAATGAGAACATAATTTTCAACCAATATTGCATTGCAAGAGATTCACAGATGGGGAAAAACAAAGGGAATAAAACAGGATGTTCAAACCAAATTTTTAGGTGCCTCTATGGATTCTGTTATATCAAGGCTGTTCTGATTCAATTGACACAAACATATCCTCAACACTAGAATATTCTTGTACATGATTCACCCCAATCATCCCACATACAAAAGACTCTCCTTTCCCCTACCTGTCTTCTTTCCCCATCTGTGAAAAGAAGACAGTGAGCCCCACTCTTTACTCTTTTGATCCTCACCTAATATCTTATGACTCATTTTGCTTCTATCTTTCTATCCTAGTCTTTGTCATTTTCCTTTCACCCAACCCCAGATCAAGATCAGACCCTGAGCCCAATACTGTTACTTAAACTTTTTGTGTGAACCCTAGAGGTAACCCTGTTCTCAGACTTTCTCAAAGGCTCATGATGTCTTTCAGATACATACAAACTGTAATACGATATGAGGTATGTAATGGAGAACTTAGAGAATAGAGAGTACTTCAAGTTTCAACCTGCAATCTCAAGTATACTTTGGAAAAGTCAAAATGTTAGAAAACAGGTATTTCCAAGGGACTAATAAGTGATCATAATTAAAAAAACTAGTCTCTGCAGTGAAAGAAAGGATCAAGTTGATCAAAACTTACAGACACAAGAGAAATCAGGCAATAACACTGAGACAGCTATGCTACCCTAAGCCACCAAGGATCTAGAGGGCAGCATAGCTGTTGTCAGTTAGCAGTATTTCTACTGTTGTGCTATCAGAGTGGGTTCTGCTAGCATAACTGACCCCACTACACTGTTTCATGCACTACCTTTTACACCACTACCCTATGCTACAGAGCCAAAATTTATGTAGCCTATATCTTACTGTGGCCCATGATAGTGTACCAGTAGCTTTATGTATTGCACTACCTGATATAGTGTCTGGGAAAGACTTCTGTAAGGCCACCCACCTGACTAAAAAAGATAAGAATGTGACTAGAAAATACTCAGACTACAAGGTAAACAGCTATAAAAGTATGTACTGGTACCATCAAGTACAGACTGCAGCTAGTTGACCTCTTAAGAGAGGAATTGTGGTAAGACTCTTTAGTTTTTTTATACAAGTGGTCCTCCCTTGGTGGAGTGCAAGACTTATGACTTGGGAAACAGTTTATCTGCAATGCCTGACTCCAAAGTATAGGCTTAGGTTTTCAGGGGGGAGCTTCTGTTAGGCTACCTCCTGGCTGTCAAAAAGGCAGAGCCAATGTCAATTGGCTGCCTTTGGCACTCTACTAAGTCTACACTGGTTCACCCAAGTGTAGACTTCAGTTAGATGACCTCTAAAAAGAGGATTTGGTTTATCAAAAGAAGTCTTCTTTATTCCACAGGGTGATGTTCCCTGGAGGACAACCTGACTTGTAGTTGGGCCAACAACTACCTGCAGAGTTTCAATCCTGAATATAGAGAGTGAGGGTTGTTAATCCTCCACTGGCACCTTTGGTCTATATTCTGGCTCTTATTTGTTCTACTCCTTGGTGAGACTTCTATGACACCAAGGGATCCTAGAATGAGATAGCTAATCTCCTATGGGGTTGGACTTTTGTTACTCACACCTATTGAGATTTACACTATTGAGCAGATTTATTTCTCTTGGAAGATATCCTCAATGTTTTTGTAGTTGCTCAGTTTGGTGGTTGTGGTAAAAGTTAGGGGAAAGGCCCCCTTGCTGAGTCAGGAGGAAGGCTTGATATACCTTGAAAGTTGTCACTTCCCTCACCTTTGGTCTTTGGGCTGACCTGTGGTTCTCCTTATGTTAGTACTGAGTTACCTGGTCAGCTTGTGGTTGGTTACACTTGTAACTAGACTACATGTAGGCTCCTGTCATAAGTCTATGACAGAAAACAGGGATTGAAGTAATGTTCAGTTCAATCTTAGTTTTATACCAACACTCTTTGAGACCCTCACCTTGATCAATTTTAGAAAGAAGCAATTGATAAGGTAAAAGAGAAAAAGGGTCTCAGAGAGGGAAGGTCTGTCAGGTATATGGAATACAATAGGTTTCAAAGTGTGAGAGATCAAGGATAATTAGGGTTTGAATTATTAGTGATCTCAAGTACATGACTGTATGTTATTGTATGCTAGAGATGAAATAATAAAAATATGAGAAAAGTAAATACTGTAATCAGCAGTGGAAAGAAATGAAAAACAAACAAATAAAAATAAAAGTTGATGCAGGGAAAGAAATTTTAACAGTCTACTATGCTTATGACTCTTGAAATTGAGCCTGAGTCATAGTTACTAATGTTACCTACTTAAATTCTCATGTTACACTTCTTTATTTATATGTAATACTTACATTACACATGATTACTATATGTACTCATGACCTGTACAGTCTGTGGGACTGCTGTGCAGTCCTCAGGGCTGACATAGGTGATGATAATCAACTCTTGCACCTTCCTATATTAGTTTTCTTGGCCTTTCCTCCTTGATGAGTCTTCACAGTCAAAGGATAAAATAAGGCAAGGTCTACTAAACCTTATGAAAGAGGGTCTGAACTTTCAGTTACTCACACCCATTGTATTGTGCACTATTGAGCAGACATCCTTAATTAGAGTATGCTTAATTGTTTGCTATGATGCAGGTCTTAGGTGGTTGTGGTAAAAGGTGAGAGAGAAGACAACTTGCTGAGAAGGAAGAAGGATTTTTTACACCCTTCTTCCTGTCCTCTCCCTCATTTCTGTGATGTAGGCTGACTTGTGGTTCACCCAATGTTACTACAGGGCCATGTGGTCAACTTGGGGTTGGTTACACTTGGGAACAGGGCCTGTGTGCAGGCATATAGTAACTTAAACAGTTACACTATTGTCATGCTAGCCCTACAAGTAAAGTAGATGTCTCAGTGTTGTGGGTAAGTAAACATTAGGCAGGGTGGTGTAACTCAAAGAGGGTTATGAAAGGTGTTGGAAAAGCTGAAGATAAATGAGGGGAAGCAATGAAATGGGGATTTAAAAAGAATTGGACTAGTGTGAAATTTAAAAAGGTATGATATTATTTGAACACAAGGAAAGAGGTCAGTATTTATGCAAACACAAGACAGAAGTCTTCAAGACACAAGATAAACAAGGAATTACAGTGACTGAATCAGCTGATAAGTAATGAATGACTAAGCTGTTTGATGAAGATTAATGAGGAAGAGAGAGGAAGTCCACAATAAAGCAGTGACAATAAAGCCATTGATATAGAACCTTGAGCCAAGACCTCATTTTCCAAGCATCAGAATTTCCATCCTCATTCCACCAGAAGGGAAAATTCAGTTTTGGATGTGGATAGCATTGTGTGTGACCTCACATTTGGTGAACAACCTTCTACAAGACATGCCTATGCACCACTGGTGCATGAGGAGCACCATCCTGAAAGCCCTGAACTGGTATTTCCATCACACCCACACAGTCTCTGTTTCCCAGGCACACAATTTTCAGGGTGTCTTTGTACCCCTTGCAGCCCCCAATTTCAGGGGCCCTGCCAACAGACACCATGTAACAAATGAGCTTACCTCTGAACCCTTAGGGGCCACCTCAAAGGTCATTTTGAACTGGATAAGCTTCGGAGACAAACAATCCAAGCATTAAAAATAGAGGTCAAACATATATACTCAGTAAATTAAATTGACTGACTGAGGCAGGGTTACAAAATCTTTCTTCATTGTCAAGGCCTTGGATCTTTGAAAAGATTGATGATGTTATTGTCACCCTTTCCATCCATTCCATTGTTGAGAAAGCAAGGAGCACCATGGTTGAAGGAAGGTAGGCAATTGTTGGTATCAAAAAGTTGAATGCCAACCCCAAAGGCCCACTTGTATGGTTTGGGTGTGCCTTGTGTTGGAGTTATGCATAAGTAGTTGATGCTACTACCTGGTAAAGCATAGAGTGTGGTTGTGTGTGTCTGTGCATCATGGACTAAAGTGTAGGACATTGTGAGGGGAAGGCTTCTCTTAGGCCTTCCTCTTCACTATGACAAATTAAGACAGATGTCTTAAGGGGTCTGTACTGTGGTAAACAAGTACAGACTCCAGTTAATTGACCTCTGAGAAGAGGGTTTGAGACCAGGGAACTATTTTTGAAGGGGCCTTTGAATAGGCTTCCTTGTAGATATTTTTGAAGGGCTCTTTGAATAGAGTGACCTTGTAGAAGATTAGAGGTTTGTTATTAAAGTCTACCCTTATGACTTCCTCTAATCTGAGTGCTTTATCTCTACTTCACAGCTAGTTCCCAACTAGTGAAGGTTATAGCAAGAAAGGCTGCTACTAGCCTGGCCTGGTCACTTTTTCACCTAATGAATGGTACACTATTGAGCTGATATTCTATAAGAGATATCCTCAATTTGTGTGTTATTCAATTTGGTTTGTGGTAAAAATGTTGAGGGAACAAAAGAGCTTCTTGCTCAAGGAGGCAGGGTTTATATCCCTTTGATCCCTCAATACAAGGATATCTTAGTCCAGCTATTTAGTTCTGGTCATGCTGGGCCAAGTTGTGGTTCTTGTACTAGTTACAAGGACTGATACATAGGCCTTACTGTAAGTGTACCTGTGAATGGTTCTTGACACTGAGCCTGAGTTGTGATATTTATTGTTACATATGTACTTGATACATTACATATGTTCATCATATGTAACTTGATATCTTACATCTGTACAGTGTCACTATATTCATGTACATTTTGTGTTTACATGTGTTCTTTTATTGGATTACATATGGTTACTATATGTAACCATATTGTTTTCTAGCCTGTGGGACTACCAGTTAGTCCTTGGGGCTGACAGACATCCTCATGACCATAATCCCTTCTGCTCTCATGTGACTATATAAGCACATGTGTCAATGATGATTGTAGATTCTTCATCTTGTTTCCATCATCATTGTTTCTTTCTCTCTTACTATCATTTCTTTCATGTTTTCTTCACTCAAGTAACTGATAGTGTTTGTGTGTGCTTATAAGCCCAATTCCCAAGTCCTTTGTCCATTTCTTGTCCAACACCTTGCACCTAGGAATGAGGTGTACCTGTCAGCCCTGAGGACTATGCAGCAGTCCCATCAACTGATGAAACACATGATTACACACAATAATCATGTATAACAAGATGTAATATATAGTGTGATACATATGTAATACTAATGTAATGATACAAAAATTCACCTCAGGCTCAGTTTCAAGAGTTATAGGCATAAAAGACTCATGAAAAGAGCCACCTAACAGGCCTTGTCACTTGAGTACACAACCACAAGCTGACCCATGTAACCTTGTAATAGAATAGATGAGAACCACAGGTCAGCCTATATCCTAAGAGTGAGAAGGAGGTAACCTGAATGGTACATAAGCCCTTCTTCCCTGGCCAAGAGTAGGAACCTTCTCCTTAAATTTTACCACAACCACCAAACAGAGCAATCACACTTACATTGAGGGCCTCTGCTATAGAATATATCTGCTCACTAGTGTAAATCTCATTAGGTGTTAAGTACCAGAAGTCCAAACCATGACTGTTGGAGATTAGCTGTCTCACTCTAGGATCCCTTGGTGTTCAAAAGACTCACCAAGGATTAGAGAAACTAAATGATAGAATATAGAAAAGGAGCTAGTGAAGGACTAATTATCTTGACTAACTATATTCAGGATTGAAACTTTGAAGGTAGTTGTCAGCCCAACTATAATTCACATTGTCTTCCAGGGAATACTGTCAGGCACTGCCAAGATATTTGTATCGGATGGGCCTATCCGATGTTCTATCACCCCAAGATATGCGATGCAGTGTCAGTAGGATTAGGTGCGATGGAAT
>MU167209.1:738104-777183 GCA_015951145.1 Cronartium quercuum f. sp. fusiforme G11
TCCATCGCACCTAATCCTACTGACACTGCATCGCATATCTTGGGGTGATAGAACATCGGATAGGCCCATCCGATACAAATATCTTGGCAGTGTTTATATGCAATCTGTTAGCCATGAGAAAACCTTGTTTCCTCAGATTATGCCATGGCAGACCCAAAACTGTATTGAAGATGATGAATCATATCTAACCAATAGAGTAAAATTTGAATGGTAAGTCACTTGTAATATGATTTGGATCAATCAAGGCATTTTTTTCTCCTACAGGCTTCATTGTATATAAAATATAGAAACTGCAGAGTTCAATAATTGAAAATGATCCAATTTATCATACCTGTGCTTATGCCTTCCCTTCTTCCTCAAAAGAGTCTATGTTTTTTTAGATTTTGGAATCTGGTTAATACCAAGTAAAGTCCATTGACTGACTCATCATGATTTTTTTTTTTTTTTTACTGCTTTATTGACAGGGAAAATGATTCATGTTGTTCAGTTTAGAAACCATTTTGAAGAGGAAGAATGTCCCATATATAGAATAAAATGATGGAAGAGTAGTGTATGGTCAACATGTATTGTGATAGTTTACATTTTCATAGATTCCATTATTCATACTAACTTTTTTCTTCTTTCCAAACCTTTGGCCTGAATAAGTTTTTCAAGATTTTGTTGATGCATATTTATTTGAAAGTTAAGACAAGGTGATCAGTGTTAGGGATGTGCAAATAAAGAAATTTTCATGTCCTCAATGTTGCCACAAGCTAAGAAACAGTCAGTTCTCCAAAATAGTGACTTTAGAGAATGATCTGGATGTCATATCTAAAGTTGAACCCCAGGTTTCAAAATCATAATGCAACCACTTATCAAATGTTCAAACATTTGTGTCACTGAAAGCAGGCCTGTCACTTTTGGCCTTGAAACTGGTATCAGTGGGAACAGAGATGGAGAATGCCTTTGAGGATTTTTTGTACCATGCTGGCTTTATTTAGTCCTTCAATTCTTTTGTAATTGACTTGGGTGGCATGTATAAACATGGATGACTTTACTATGAAAAGGGCTACCTTGGAAACTGGTGGTGCTGGGCATCAGTTCAGTTTTTCACCTTTTACTTTGTTTTTGCAATGTCAAGCTACTTTGCATCAATTTGATGGCTTAATTCAATGTGCCTAACAGTTAGGTCTTGGCACAGCAACACAGTTGGGTTGGATGGAGGAATCTGACCCAACTATGCCTTACTCAAGCCCCCACAACCACCACCAACATATTTGCATCACATGGAGACATGCTATGTTCCGTAGCATGCCTCCATGCGATGTGAGTATGCTGAAAGTGTAGGCAATTGCTTCTTTCAATCATTTTCTGCCAAACTTATCTTTTGGTATAGCCTCCCTTATAACTACCTCCTATCCTGGGCCTCTTGCTCTGGCTATCCTCACCCCCACCACCTCCTCCATGACCAGGATTTCCACCCGACTGATGTACCTCCCGTTCAGCATCCCCTCGCACCGATTTTGGTTTCTTCTTCTTTTTTTGACTTCCCGATCCATTCTGTTGCTTTCGGGGCCCACCAGTTTGATCCCTGCTAGATGCCTGAAGTGGTGGTCGATGTGATGAAGAACGTGAATTGTCTTGTTTACTCCGTTGTCGTCTTGAAAACCAGTCTTCTTCTTCCTCATCTTCTTCCTCGTAGGGCAGAGGCGCTGGTCTACGTGAATGATGATGAGTTGGAGGGTGCGATGAAGGTTCATAATTCCGATTGTGATAATCAGAATCACGCGCGTAACGATCAGATTCACGGGTAGATCGATCAGAATCACGAGTATATCGATCAGAATCGCGCGTGCCAGAGTGGTGATGGTGTTGATGACGGCCAGAACGAGCATCATGATTACGATTGTGATGATCAGAACCACGAGTGTAACGATCAGAATCACGAGTGTAACGATCAGAATCACGAGTGTGTCGATCAGAATCACGAGTATATCGATCAGAGTCGCGCGTGCCAGAGTGGTGAGGGTGTTGATGACGGCCAGAACGAGCATTGGATTGATTGAAGTGTTCATGTGAATAATCACGGATTGAAAAAGCAGATGGCTCAGGTCGTTGATGACATCGACCAGCTCTTCCAAAAGGACATTCATCACCAAAATGATCACCCGAATCACCACAGTTCTGATCAAAGAAGTCGGGAAAGAGTCAAATCAGTAATTATTATATAAACAATATGCCAAAATTTGACGGAAGATAGGGATAAAGGGAGGGACAAGATGGTTTCTAGGAACGTGCATAACAAGCTGGTTTGATAGCTTTTGGTTTCCGACCCGGAATTTTCAGTTCTTCATAACACCTCCAAATCATTGGACAATTCTATACCCAAACAAAATAAAAACACTCCATGGATTTAGCACCAGTCCCTGTCACCCGTCTATCATATAGAAAGATGGCGATAATATTTTGTGAACGTACAAGGCTAAGATGGTTTGTCGAACCACATCGAAGACAATCTTTACCTAGAATTCGAGATGTAGCAGATGAAGGACAATGCTAGAATCAAAAAAATAGGATAGAGGTAGAAGCAAATGTGAGCAGATAGTTTTGACACTTTTACGTTTATAAAGTCTAAGAGACTGACTGACTCGAGATAGATGACCACGACTTCCGCACGCATAACAGACAAGAGTAACAGGACAGAGTCGAGTGATATGTTCGTCAATGGCACCACATGTCAAACACTTTTTTTTTTCGACAAACAAATAAAAAAAGATTAGCATGTGAGGATGATCAGTTTAAGTAAATTGAATAGAGATTGAATGGTGTACCAACTGATGATCACAATTCTTAGCTGAGTGATCGGGTTCGTGACAAATTGTGCAAGTGATTCCAGTTGGGTCTTTCCAATAACGACGAGCTGGAGGAGCAGAATCATTAAATTCGATTTCGGATGGGTGCTCAGTTAGAACTGTGTGATCAAGCGTGGGTGAGAGTGGAAGGATTGGTGAAGCGGAAGTTGATGTGGTTGAGTTAGGTAAAGTTGGAGATCCGTTTGATTTTGATTTTGATGTTAATTTGGATGAAGTTTGAAGTTCAAGTTGAGCTGATTTAGGTAATCCAATTAATCGAGGGTCACTGGTCGTATCAAAAATAAAAAGTTGTGGTTCGTCCATCATCTCAATTCTTGATTTACTCAAAATTTACCGAGCTCAATTAAAGAACTGCGAAAAATTTATCGCGTCTCGTCCCGTCCCGACCCAGGACACCAAGGAGGCGGGGCCGGACCGGAGTAGATGACCGGCCCAAGCAAATCCAGCAACGAGTCGGGCGCACCTCGTAGGCCACAAGCTACAAGATGTGCTTTCGGCTACAAGAAACAACCTGCTGTACTTAAAAATTGGTTCTCCAACAGTAAGAATCTTGGTCAGCTCAATTTCTTCTTTTACCATCTGGGGATCAAGAAATCAACTGGCATAGAAGATACATTATCAATGAAAACCTCAATATCAAAAAGTCTAACAAAAAAAGACCTGTCTCAACCTCAAACAAAGTCTTTCATAATGGGGAAAAGAAACTCACCATAAAATTTTGGGTTTTCTACCGTCTCAAAAGGAGAATGAAACCTTTTCAAGTCCACAACTGGTTGACTGATATGTCATTGAAATGTTGTTTTATCAGACTTGATGATTGTTAACTACTTTAGCCTGAATTTGAGATAAAATTTCAAGTTGAAGAAGGATGAATGAGTTTACCATGTCAGATGTCACAGCATCATTCCCTAAGATGAATTCAATAAGGAAAAGGGGTTTTTAAGGTAACCAGTCTCCATCCCATCGACCAAACTGGCATTGTAGTTTGTTGAAGCAGACAATTAGGGTAAAACATACTTACAATGTAAACCATTGAAATGGTTTGCCTTGTAATCAATTTGAATGGGTCACTTAGTTATGTTGTTTTTTTTTTCTACGGGGAGCGGTGTAATGTATACTGTGGCATCGCATTTAATTATTGTATGTGCACAGTACTTGGTCAGGAAAATGAGATGGAAAGACCCCAGTCAGTTCAATTTTTTTTCCCTATTTGGTGTTTAACTACAGATCTAAGCTAGGGATTACCTAAAGGGACACAAAGGTTAAGCATTGAGTGTAAAATTGGGAAGTGTGTGCTTGATACAAACTGAAGTGCGTGAGGACGAGACAAGAATAAAGATGACAAGCCATACATCCATGAAGCTGAACAATATGTATACACTGATCAGTAACAATTTCTTGAGGATTAGTGGTGTTCATCAATGATAGTTCTTGACTCATTGAAGGTAATTGGGTAAGTACAACCCATTGACCTCTTTGACGGTTTTCAATAATCGATCGCCCCGATGAATTGAATTAAACAAATGCTGGAGAGATAGAAATCTCGTAAATGTTTTGAGGGGGGTACAACCTCAGTGAGTGATGACCGTCAGGAGAGGAAACCTGCTCGGAATGAAAGGTAGGAAACGGTAAGAAAGAAGAAAGAGGGGTTACAACAACAAGACTCTTTCAGTTATTTATCCTAGTTTCCTATACAGCATTCCACGTCATTCATCCAATACTCTCAGAGTCCAATATACCCATTTCTCTTCTAGTCAGTCCTGGTCATGGTCAACTTATGTCGTCTGGGGAAGCACTCGTTATTCAATTGTTTTTGGTGAGGCTGATGTTGTGGGTGCTTTGCAGTCTGAAATATTCATCATTTGCCGAAAATTGTTATTGAGTTGTAGTTCTTGGTCGCGTAAACCAGTGGTTGCTGTCCGTTTCATAATGATTGTGAACTACTAAGCGGATAGGCGCCTGATTTCAGCTGTTGGCTGGGCGTAAAGTTAGGGACCAAACATGAAAACCGTATTAAATCAAGAGATTTGGTGGGCGCACGGTCAAATACTCGACACGCACTGCCTACACCTTTGCCTTGGATTCTGCATCCGAGCTTTCCACCGAGGTAATTCAGCCAATGGAGGCAGATTACTTTGATTCAAACCTCGGATGCTGCCATCCGAGGCAAATGCGTCGCTGCTGACGGCAAGGCTCCTTACCACCCTAGCGTAACATCAGCCAAAATTTGCGAGTGGTGGTGACCTATTTTGGAGGCTCCAAGGGACGACTGTCGGGTTTTGTGGGACTTGGTTAAGTTTAGCTTACCAGTGAGTGAGATGAGTTGGACTAGCTGGATGACGTCATCGAGAATGGACACTTTCCAGGTTTTACTGTTGATGAACTGATGGAAGATGAACCACAACCACAAATTCAAAGAAATAAATGAGAAAATCAATTACTTACTTAAACCATCCTCTGATTGTTAATTCCTCCAAAACAATCTAGATTGTTACTTACTCAACTTGAACTAGTTGAACTTTTACTCAAGAAATGGTCATGAAACCCTTATTTCGATCATTTTCTAAATCAATACCTTCGATATACTCCACCGGTATTCATCGATCTATGAACGTATCAACTGAGTTCACCCGGAAAATGGCCAAAGTATGTTATTGACTGAAAGGATTTTATTTCGTCCTCAAAATCACCCACTTTTTACCCTATCGACACTTGGAATTGACAATGATTTATTTATAACTTTTGAATTTACAGGAAAAGCTCAGGTTAATAGACCAATCCCATCTCTCAAGTTATCCTAATTTGAAGCCCAAAATCTCATCAGACTTAATAGATAGACATGGACGCCATCATAACTACCTACGCATATCTTTAACTGAGCGCTGCAATCTAAGGTGTCAATATTGTATGTCAGAGGACGGTATCCCGCCTTCTCAGCTTACTCAACCTTCCAACTTAATGACGACACCCGAGTTACTCAAAATCACCTCAATGCTCGTTCGTCACGGTATTAATAAGGTTCGGTTCACGGGTGGTGAGCCGAGCTTACGCTCAGACCTACCCGATATTATTCATGGAATAAAAAAGATGGGCGGAGTCCAAAGCATTGGAATGACCAGCAACGGTATTATTCTAAAGCGAAAATTAAGTAACCTTTTGAACGCGGGCCTTACGAACCTCAATTTGAGTCTTGACACCTTAGATCCTCTCAAGTTTGAGTTGATCACTCGTCGTAAAGGTCACCATGTCGTACTTGATTGCCTGAATCAAGCCTTAGACTGTTTAAAAGTAACTCCATATAATCATGATCACTCACCCGGTTTAGATAGCGTGAAGCTTAATGTGGTGGTAATCAGAGGTCTGAATGACATGGAGATTAACGATTTCGTGCGCTTGACGGACCATCGAGCTATCAAAGTCAGGTTTATAGAATACATGCCATTTGAAGGTAAAGTCAACCCTTTGATATTTTTTTTGCTATAATCTTTAACAAGTATTCTTTTGGAATCCAAAACAGGTAACGCTTGGTCGAATAGGAAACTAGTAGCTTATTCAGAAATGCTCGAGCTCATTAAATCACAGCATGCTGATATTGTCTCTATACCCTCTGAATCAAGTGACACAACAAAGTATTATCAGATTCCTGGTTTCAAGGGTCAGATAGGTTTCATTAGTAGCATGTCTGAACATTTTTGTGGTGGTTGCAATCGTCTTCGTCTCGGTGCTGATGGAAAATTGAAAGTAAGAGATCATTTAGCAGAAAAAATAACTCTATCGCGATCAGAATCGCTTGGACTGACGATCAATCATTCAACTCTCAATAGGTCTGCCTCTTTGGGCCCCCGAACCTATCCATCTTACCTTACTTGAGGGATCAACATCATGTAACAAACGAAAACGATTTGATGAAAATGATTGGAGAAGCTTTACAAGGCAAGCACTTCAAACACGCTGGTCATCAACAAGGTGCGGAATCCTTAGCACGCGATGGCAAAATGGGTAGCATGGTTCTGATCGGTGGTTAAAAAAACCCAATTTACTGTCTTATTTTTATCAATGTAATTTTCTAACCCTTTACATTTGTTCACTTGGACATTATATGTTTTTTTTTTTTTTTTTTTTCACAATCATTGCACTCATCAGATCAAGACACATCTACTTCGGTACCACCTACGCTATCTGCAATGTTATTTCATCCTACACGCGATCTAAACAAGGACGAAAATTCGACGTGGTCTTCTGATCAAAGTCAAGATATAATCTTTTGCTGGAAGAAAAAAGTCCCATCCTTCCGATTCCGAGGCAACCAAGTTTCTGGCTTAAATTTCACCAAAAAATTATTTAACGCCTCGAAAGTTCCTGGGAATCATTGGACTTTCCGACCATTTTCTCATATTACTTCTCATCACAAAGATGAGCGTAAAAGTTTGACACATATCGATGAGGTTACGGGAAATCCGAAGATGGTTGATATCACTGAAAAAATTGAAACTCGTAGGACAAGTAAAGCAATAGGTTTCGTAATCGTTCCAATTCGAATTCTTAAACTTTTTGATCAAGATCATGAAAAATTTAAAAAGGGTAACCCAATCATCGTTGCTCAACTTGCTGGTATACAAGCTATTAAACGTACATCTGAACTAATTCCACTTTGTCATAATTCAATTTCGATTAATTTTATAAATCTTGAAATAGATTTTTTAAAAATCAAACTTGATCATTTACATATCCGAGTTCAAGCTTTAGTTAGTTGTATTGGTAAAACTGGTGTAGAAATCGAATCACTCACTGGTGTTAGTATTGCTTGTTTAACATTATTTGATATGTTAAAATCAGAATGTGGTAAGGAAATGGTCATTGAAGGTATTCGAGTTCTTGAAAAGAGTGGTGGTAAAAATGATTATTCGACAATTTCAAATGTTTGATGTTTTCAAACTAAGTAGATGTTCAAGTCCACAATTTTGTGTCTCAAGTAAAGCATGCGAATTACGTATGGGAATGTCAATTTACATATGATTTTTTTTCTTGTTGTTCCTGAATGCCGTAACTCTTGGTCTTCATATCAGATTTACCCTGAATTGCCGTAATGAATATTATTTTGGGTGAACTGAGTACCAGTGAATGCAACCACCTCACAATTAGCAAAACTAACAGTTATTATCAAAGGACAGACATTGCTATATTTTGTTCATGGGCGCATGTTGAAAATATAGCAACTTCGAATAGGGTACCATCTTGCTCTTGATGAGTGACCTTAGTCTTGTAGTACATTGCAAAGACCAGTCATACTAAAGCTTTTGTAAAAAAACAGTGATAAGAGAGACAAAAGTACAACGATGACATACGAAACGTATTAGAACACACACAAACAAAGCACTAAACAACAACAAAAGACAAAACAGAAACTGTGCACAACAATTTTGTACTCGAAACTCAGAAAGAAACAACCGAATAATGCAGCAAACTGACAAGTATAATAATGCAGTAAACTGACAAGTATACTATAGCAGACACGATACATATGGTGAAAAACAGCAGCATTGGAATGGAACTGGCAATCACTCGTAAAAAAAACCGCGTATCTCAAACTTTTACTTTAACTTTCCAATGATTGAATCTGGTGCATACTTTTTAACGACCTTTGGATCGTGTAACATGTTAAATTCTTCCGTAGCGTCTCTTCCTGCATAAAGCATGATAGCTTTCTCACCTCCTGGATGGTCACTAATCATGAATTGTTTATTTTCAGTTTGACAAAAAAAAACAAGAAAAAAGAATAGGGAGGGGGGAGGGGGGCTTACGCTTTGAACGCTGTCACATCCAACACTTCACCATTAACTACCACCCATACGTCATCCTTTGAATTGTGCTTGGCGACATCTTCGAGAGTGTAAGTATTTAGCTCTTCTGAAGCAGGTGCCGGCTTGCCTGCGCCAGGCCCGTTAGGACCGGCTTGATTGGGTGTTTCCTTGGGAGGAGAACTTTGTGCAGCAGCGGAAGGGGAAGTAGTACCCAAGGAAGCAACTTGATGAGAGATCGAAGATTGTGCCTGATCGTCATCCCACGCAAAAGTGAGCTGAACATTCTTCGACTCCGGATTGACTTCGACGATCGTTTTAAGATGTCCTTGAATTTGATTCAAACGAGCGGCTGGTCCAGAGTTGGTGGCTAGAGATTGAAGCAGGTAAGAAGAGGCTGAGTCTGCTGCTACACGCCCGAAGACTACACAACCCAAAAGGGACGATCCACCGAGGCGATTGGCGCCATGCACTCCACCGGCTACTTCTCCAGACGCATACAAGCCTGGAATCGGTTGGTGGTTGGTATCTAAAACCTCCGATTTGTCATTGATCTCCACTCCACCTATTGAGAAGAAGGGATTTAATCAGTAAACATGACTCATGAGAAAGTATCGAAGCGGAAAGACGCTCCAAACTGACCCATACTGAAGTGCAAAACGGCTTCCATCGAAGCAACATGGTACGGGCCTTCCAAACCAAAGTTATAATTGTGGAAGAACTCTAAAAACAGTTGAAGAGATACATACGAAGTTAATATATTATCAAGAATGAGATACAAAAGAAAAAAAAATAGACTGACTTTTGTTGTAGGGGTCTTTTTTCTTCCCACTTGCAATCTCAATGTAATCATCAAAGGTGCTTTTAAGTTTAGAGAGAGGAATTCCCATGTCCTTCGCTAACTCTTCGGCATTTTCAAAACGTTTCATCAACCCCCGTCCGACATAATGCTTGCCTACATTTCAATCAACTCGATCATATTAAGTCCTGTTCGGGCACGATATCTACCTAGGCTTTGAAAAGAGAAACAAAAGAGCTTACAATGCCACAGAATTTCTTCTGATGCGTCCTTGTTGAGGATCAATCGAATCGGAAACTAGAAAAAAAAAGAAAAAAAGATGATGAAAAGTCATCACACATAAGTCAATGTAAATGAGTGAATGACAATTCAAAAAGATAACGGACCTTGTTATTTTCCCACATTTTTCCTGTCACATAATCACGATGACCAAGTTCGTCGACGAATCGATTACCTTCATTATCCAACAAGATCCCACCTACACCTCTCAAAGCTTCAGCAGCCAAGAATTTGACCTTAGCATCAGGTTCATTGGGATCTACTAATCCAGTCGGGTGTACTTGAACTTTCTCTAAATCAACAGCTGAACCACCTATACTAAGGACCATCTTCTGACCATCACCTGTAGCATGATCACCATTGGTAGTAGATAATTTGAGTAAATCAGGTCTATATTTAGCTAGCAAACCATCAGATGAAAAGTCGGCTGCGTAACCACTTTATTTTTGGAATGAAAAAAGGAGAAGGTCACAAAAAAGTGAGCGATCAAGGATGGATTTAAATGAAAAAGATGATAGTTCAATAGATACATACAATCACTCACCCAGTAGCAAGAATTACTGGACCATTCTCAGTGTAAGTTTTACCGTTAAATTCATATTCAACACCCGTGACTTTATCATTATCTTTTAATAATTTAGTTACTTTGGCTTTTTTAATGATTTGTACACGATTTGGATCTCTTTCAGCAATATCTTCTAGAGCTTCCATTTGAGCATAGGTTCTAAATTTGAAAACACAAACATAATAAGTATTCAAGTGTATTTGAAAAAGAATGGATAAGATTTCATGACCAACATAGTCATTCCAGGAAATTGAGCACCACCACGATGAGTACGTTGAAAAGAATGACCACCAAGTCTAGAAACTTTAGATAAATCTAATTTAAATTTATCTTGTAGCCAATTTACTGCTTCAGCTGATTTACCTGTAAGTACTTTAATTAAATCATCACGTGCAAGTTCACGCGCACTACGTTTTGTGTCTTCAAAAAACACTTTAGCTGAATCCGGTATACCAAGTTCTGCTTGAGAATTTGTTCCTGCTCCATTTATACCTGAGGTTGCTTTAGTTGAATTACCCTACGTGAAAAAGAAAGTAGAAGGAAATAAAACAAAAATAGGGGTTTAAAATCAGTTTCAGTACAAAATTTCATAGTAAATGTGAAGAGACAATTATGTTGGAATTTGTTTTATTTTATTTTTGATAGTATTACTTACTCCAAAGCTGAAATGGACGAATCGGGTGTGCAAATATAAATATTTATTTGATGAGTTTCGATCTTCAAATTTCAGGTTGATTAGATTTCATAATTTATTTGACTTACAATGCGTTTTTATCGAGTACGAGTACATTAGCACCTCGATCGTAAAGTGTATGAGCAGCTGATAGACCACTAAGACCACCACCTACGACGATGACTTTAGACATTGTATGATGTATGATATAACCTGTTGTAATATTCTGAGTTGTGATAGATGAAGTAAATTAGACGACAGTTTCGATTGGATGTATGATATAGACTTGAGGAAAGTGGTGGTGTGAGTGAGTGAGTGAGTGAGTGAGTGGAGGTAGGAAGTGAGTAATTATACCAATCTACGACTTATGTCATACATAACTTTATGATGAGTCTGTTGGTTCGTCAGCTGATGTGGGGTAACTCATTTTCATTTTCATTTTATGACGTACAATTCATCATTCCGGTCTCTTAATCATTACCGACCCCAGCTTACCCCTAGGATCTTCACGGTAATTTAATACTCAGAATAAATATCATAAATTATGAGAGTCTAGACCTCAAACAGGTTTCAACCTCACCAGCTTCGAGAGACGGCGAGCATTGAGTTTACAGCTATGTAGCCGCATCCTCGTCCCAGTCCGTCCCTATTGTCATTCGCCACCCCTTACACCCTTACACCCAGATCCAAAGCCATTGCTTCTCTGACACCAACCAATGCCGAGATATGACACCAATATCAAGGTACAGGCAGTCACTTTGCTGCGTGAAGGCCTAACTCAAGCAACTGTCAAACAACGTTTATGATCTGTAGAATGCCTGAAAACCATTACCTGTTGGCATCAACTCTACAAATCAACCCTAGCCATCATTTGGAGTGTTGCAGAATACGAGAAATGTGGATGCACCTTGGAATATTCGGACAAAAAATGCGAGTTCGTAGCCAACATGATTGAGGCTGACCCAGCACTTTGTTTGGACGAGGTTCACGATTGTATGTACAATGAGACTAGTGTCTACGCCGAACTATTGGATATTGTCAACGATCTCAAAGAACACCTCAAGCTCACCCACAAGAAAGTCCAAAAGGTCCACCCAAATCAGTGCCCGGTCAAGCAGGCACAATACATCTACACAATTTCAAATCTTGAAACCAAGTGGCTAGTGTTTGCAGGCAAGTCTTTGGAGTCTTTATGGAATATAAAGAGGCTTTTACTTTGTCTGAGTGTGTGTAATTTTCAGATGAAAGCACTATTGTCCAAAATTAGCTGTACTATGACTATGGCAGAGAGCACAGACTGACAAATTTGGAGGTGGGATGACATTCAATACTCAATCTTGCCTGCTATCAATTTAAATGAACTGTTGGCTATTTTGTGTCAAGAAGGGAGCTTTCTTTGTGAGGATTTTGAAGATTTCCTTGAATTCAATCTGATATGTATACTCATGTGTAAGTATGTCCCCAATTGTAATTGGCTTACCGACCTGTTATTTAGTTGCTATAGATGAATCCATTTCCATATGAATCATCAGTTTTGATCATTGACAATGCTTGGATTCATTATGGAGGAAGAATCAATGAGCTTTGCAAGAAGGATGGAATACTCCTGATTTATCTCCCTCCTTACTCACCAGAAATCCAATTGAGAAGGCTTTTAGTGCACGCTGAAGGCTCACTTTTTTCAAACTCGAGAATTAGAGAATTCAACACCAGATGAGATGATTGAAATAATTGAAGAAGGGATTAAAGTTGTATTTACAAGAAAACCAATGGTTCCTTTGTTCAATGCAGCCAGGCAGGAGTACTTCTTTTTGTCTCTACAGTCAAAGAGTCAAAGCATTATTTTGTCTAGTTAGATGAGTGTTTTTTACATGAGTCTTGAGAAAATGGTTTTTTTTTTTGGTGTTGTTGTTGTTTGTAGAGATAAAAAAAATAGGAATGACTGAGACAGGTTTGTGAAGTGAGCCTACAGAGGCCTCAGCCTTGATTAACAAGCCAATTGGGTGATTTTCCGCGTTCTCATGGTATGGAATTGGTCTTGATTTTGACACGAATGTAATCATTTCTTCTGCATTGTGCAAATGGCAAAGATTACCATCTTTTTAATAGTCTGATTCCACACTGTCAGACCTTTTGAATGCCATACCATGTGAAAGGTGCACAGGCTCAGAATCAGGCAAACCTGAATGATCAAACCAAAAAATGAACTATTCAATTTTCAAAAAAAAAAAAAAGAAACAAAAGCCTCTTCATAAAAAGATAACAATTGTCAGCCCTGAGGACTGCTGAGCAGTTCCACAGGATTTCATGACACAAATACATGTATATTGACCAAGAGGAATTAGTGTAATACATAGTATAACACATGTATTACAGGTGTAACAAGTATTATACATATGTAGAAACATAGTGTAACATATGTACTACATAAGTAATAAGTAGTGTAACAGTTAAGCCACACCTAAGACTCAGTGTCAAGAGCTGTGAAGAGTAAACATTGATACAGCAAGTGAAACACTCAACACAGTATCACTGCCAAGATATTTGCATCGCATGGAAGCTTGCTATGTAACATAGCATGTCTTCATGTGATACTATGGACCATTTTTCAAGGTCCCTACCTTGGAAAATAGACCTATTGCATCGCATCTTGGCCTGCTATGTGACATAGCATGCCTCTATGCGATGCAATTTTCTTGGAAGTGTATAAACATATATCCAAGGGTATCAGCCCCTTGTTTCAGATTATACCCTTCTAAGGAAGGAAGGAGCTGAGATCAGGGTATATAAACCCCCCCTCCTAGCTCAGGGGCCCAGTTCCCCTTCCTCACCTTTACCACCAACACCTAAACTGAATAAAAGCACAACATTGAGGATTATCCTAAGGAAATCTACTCAATAGTGCACTATTCAATAGGTGAAAGTAAAAAAGAGTCAACCTTGAAGGACTGGTAGTCCTTCATCCTTGCTTACTCTGGTAGCCTCTTGGATACATTGAGATCCCCAAGAGTTATAGGAAAACTACCCAGAGCAAATTCTAAGAGATAAGCCAAGTAGCTATCCCTTGTCTGTTAGGCTATAGATTCTTCTATAGTCTGGAGTGACCCCCCTTAGATAAAAGGGATCCTCCTGATCTCTAGAAGTGGAACCATTATACACCATCTGCTTAGGCATAAAAGATTGGTAGGTGTCCAACTCATTAAACCCTGTTCTTACAGGTCAACTAACTGCAGTCTACACTTGGGGGTACCAATAGTGTAGACTTTCAGTTTATAGTTGTAGGTTGGAAGCTTCAATAAAGCTCTTCCACCAATTAGTCTAGTCAGGAGCTCAGCCTCACTGTAGCTCAGCCCTGACAATGATAATACATATCTTGAGCAAAGCATATAACAGATTAATAAAATAGGGTCTGAGAAAAGTTAAGTAGAGCTATCTGACTTGACTCATCTTTGAATTCACCCATGCCCATCAAAGGGCTTTTGATACGGACAGAAAGAAGGAGCAGTTGTGTAAAAAGTGCAGTAGCGCACGTTGAACCAGGCTAAAAGAATAATATGCTAATACCAAGTTGCCTCCAGCGCTATCCTTCATCCTTCTCATGGACCCAGAGACTACTCTTTCCCTAAGCTCAATTATAGCTGGGAAAGAGTAAGTCAACCCCTTTTTTCACCAAATCTCTTCCTATTTTTCTATCCTTCTGTTCATATTTCTTTTGACAAGTACCTGAATTTCACTCTATATTTAAAATTGGCTGTTCACAGAATATATATTGTTTTCTGTTTCCCATCACTCACTGCCAATATATTTTCATCGCATGGGAGCTTGCTATGTAACATAGCATGTCTTCATGTGATACTATGGACCATTTTTCAAGGTCCCTACCTTGGAAAATAGACCTATTGCATCGCATCTTGGTGTGCTATGTGACATAGCATGCCTCTATGCGATGCAATTTTCTTGGCAGTGACTGACAGCCTGAGTTTATTTATCCCACACTTGACTTTTAGGTTAGAATAGGCCTACATTATTTTCACATGTCTCTCATTCTTTATATCTCTAACCTTCTTACTGTTGTTTTCCCAATTAGGTCAGTGTGAGCTTGTGATCAGGGTTGAAGAGTTGCTCAACCCCATTTGGATCACTTTTGTATCAGGGGGCACTGGAACTCTTTATATGTCTCCCATTTCAAAACCTAATCATCTTTCATCTCTCACCCATTATAACCTAATGTACACATGCCTGTTGCATATACCTGACAGAAAGCAACCACCTTGAGATCCTTTTCTCTTTCCTTGTCAATTACTTTCTTCCTGTGATTGATCAAGGTGAGGATCTCAAGTAGTGTCAAGCATATCACTAGGAATTAACTGAACAAGTTCCAATCCCTGTTTTCTGTCAGGTATGTCAAATCTCTTGTTTTGTTCATCATGTCATTTCTCTCGCTTAGATTTCTCTCTCATCACCCCATAGCTGCTTTTCTCCTCTGTTTTCCTATGTGCTAATGATCAATGGTCAATTACTTTCTTCCTCTGATTGACCAAGGTGAGGATCTTGAGTAGTGTTAAGCATAAAACCGGGATTGAACTGAACAAGTTACAATCCCTGTTTTCTGTCAACATTGATTACTTGTATGTAATCATTTTACTAGCAGCTTTTGGGACTGCTCAGCTGTCCTCAGGTCTGTATCTTTTGTAGTCTAATCCATCATGCAAATTCCAAATTTGGAGACCATAAGAGACACAGTTTCTTTGTCAATTGGAATCTTGCTTGGGAAGTTCATTCTGCAGCCCAATCACTGCCAATATATTTTCATCGCATGGAAGCTTGCTATGTAACATAGCATGTCTTCATGTGATACTATGGACCATTTTTCAAGGTCCCTACCTTGGAAAATAGACCTATTGCATCGCATCTTGGCCTGCTATGTGACATAGCATGCCTCTATGTGATGCAATTTTCTTGGAAGTGAATGAATGTAAGGGTTGCAGTAAGGGTGTAGTTATCTTTGAGATGCCTTCTGATCTTGATAGCTACATGGACTTTTTTCAGAGCTTCTGAAAGGATGCAGAATTTTTTTTGCTAGGTGAATTCTTTACAAGCATGGTTGTTTCGAGATCTGAACTCAACACCCAAATGGATTCTCCTACAGATAGGTTTTGGACCCATACAAAATCCTGCTTCATCAATCTAGAAAATTGATTTTTGGCAGTTAATTCCTTCAAACTGAAGTCATATTTTACAAATGAAAGTCAACTATAGTTAAATGCTTCAAAGGCATGCATAGATACCATAGCCTACCATCAGTTAGAGAGAGTTACAATTCAGCACAGAAAAGGGTGCCTGCTTTGAAATTCTGTCTGATTGGTGTCATTGGACCACCTGATAAGTAAGAATGCATAGTCTTCAAGAAATCCAGGAGCCATGTATGTTTTACACCTTCTATGAATTCAGTTTGCTGAGAATTAAGGATTTTGGCAAACACACCTTTTTTTGCTCTTCTGCCACAGAGTTCAGTACAGTTGCAAGTTTCTATGATTGGGCTTGTTTTTTTTTGTCTTTTGCATTCTTGCCTCTGGAGTGATGAGTTTGAAATGGAAATTATGGGGTTGAAAGGGCTTCAAATCTTCACTTCCTGTATACATTTGTCTTTGCAAGGTGTTTTAATGACCTGAGATTCCAAAATATAACAACAAAAAAAACTCTACCCACCTTTTTCCAATGAGTGAGATTCTTTCAAAGTTGTGATAATTTCAGGGTTTTGCTGGTCTTGAAACAAAAGGTTGCAGGCATGTTAATCATGAAGCAAACTTTAGAATTTCTTTTTTGACAAGAAAGCTGATCATGTGATGTATCCAGGCATAGATGTTTTATAAGATTTTTAAATTGGCTGACACTTGATCCATTTTTTTTAAAAAGATTACCTACATAAGAGCAATTTTACTGTATTGTACACTTGATTTTGAGGGATCATCAACTACCATCAGGCAATGGACAAAAGGTTGCTAGTACATATCCTTGGTAAAAGCAAAACCAAGCAATTGCTGGCTGGTAAGGAAATTTGAAAGTCTATCTGCAAATGTTACCCACCTTGCACTTATGGGTCAGACATAGAGAGTATATCTGTTCTAAACAATGAGAAAGTATTTTACCCTACACACTTCAGATACAGGGTAACTTTCAAGTTGACCCATGTAGGTCAGTACCTAGATTGAGTACCTACTTGATATTTTTTTATAAACCTGAGTTAACTTGAGTACTTATGTGTTTCTGGAAGCAGAACTCAAAGTTGTCACCCCCCTCCTTTTCCCCTAAAACTTTGGGAATGAAGATAGTTGGGGAAAAGCAGACCACAGTGTTGCTGATTTGTGCCCATAGAAACTATAGGTTTTGTATAAACACAATACATATGCCATTATTCTGTTGTAGAGTGTTTTGTGGCATATTAGCTTCAATTTGACCTTGGTACTTACTTTCTTCCTGTAGCCCGGTTTTCACTCAGCCTGAGCCCTGACCCCTCACAGAAACCTGGGCAGTGGCCTGCTCATCTCTCAACTTTCCCCTGATCCAGACAGTCCCAGGAAGTAGGAAGCCTTTTAAAACCCCAGTCCAAGCCTGAAAATCATGGAGATCCCCATTGGTACCCTTGTTCCTAGCTGTGATTCTGGTTAATGGGCTGTCCTGGCTCCACACCCCACCAGTCTTTTACACTGGGTGCAAAAAGTGTTATTCCATGAGGAGTAAAGTAAAATCCAAGGCAAAAAGTAAAAAAATGCTAAATACATGTCATCTTTGATAACTTTCCTAGTGTGAGCTAGAGCCACAAAAAAAAAAAAGTCATACTGAGATCTTAAAAAGCTGTAAACTTTTGGATTTTTTTTTTTTTTTTTGGAAGTTTTGGAACAACTTCAAGAAAATTTTTTGCATAGGTGCTTTATGGACTTAATCAATCATGTGTCACTAAAATGAATGTGATTTTTTTCCAAATGGAGTCTAAAAACTGAAAAATTTTAGGTATCAAGTAGGAAAGCTATGGTATACACCAAAAAAAAAAAAAATAACTCAATTGGACTTTAGGAAAAACTGCTATAGAATTTTGCTTTTTGACCTTGAGCCTGAAAACATATGACTGAAAAGACTTCAAAAAACATATTACACAAATCTGAGCATTTTCAGTACTTTATCTTGGCAGTTTTTTTTTTTTTATCATTATCTTCACTCTCAAACATTCATCTCAAATGCTTAACAAAGAACCCAACTTGGCAATGCTCAAACCTATCCTATTTCCCATCAAAATCTGACATGAGGTTCTGAAAAAAAAAAAAATCATAGGATTTGATTTTTGTATCCCAAAATTGTATCCTGAATCAAACTTATATTTTATATGGCTCCCAAAGATGTTAAATTTCTCAAAACTCGGGGCTAGATTCTCATGCCTGCTGAGCTCAATACCACAGTTGTGGAACTTCTCCATCTTCTCCTCTTTTGATTTATCACAAGCTTCTTAGCTTGAGAACTTAGAATTGTGGCCTCATTTTTTTTTCTATAAAGTTACCCACACAGTTGGGTTAAAGAGATCCTCTATTAAACCATGTTGTTAGCCTTATACACACACCAAATCTTGGGCAAGTCCATATATGAAAAGCTTGGAGTTGTAGTGCAAGTTTGGCACTGACTAAATTGAAGTAAGATGTATAGTTTCATCATGCATAGGTTGACCTTGGATGTGTCAGGAATCATGAACCTCCATAGGAAGATTTTGTCTCCCATTTTTTCTCTTGAGAAAAAGAGATGGGTGTTACACTTTCATTTTCCCCTCTTTTTTCTTGGATATTCTTTCTCTGTAAAGATTGAGTGGTACTTTTTTTTTCTTTTGAAGTGGATCAAAGATTTTCACAGCCACCCAAATTCCAAAGGGGAAAAAAAATGGTATTTTTACTCTCAAAGTAGAGTATCATTGTTTAGTATAACTAATATACGTATATATATAAACAATCACCATCATAATCAAACCAATATGACATCTCAGAGTTGGTCAAGGTTTACAATGTTTGGATGATTACATAATCAAGTGATCAATTCTATAAAGCTTTTATTATGAAAGTTTTGAAACAATATGTTTTTTTGGTTGCTTAATATATTAACTTCAATAATACTATTGGTTCTATGATAAATTACACTTCAAGTGAGCTTGTATAATCAAACAATAACACATATATTGATCTTAAGAACATAAAATGATGTGATATTTTTGATTGAACTTCAAACTGATGATCACTTTTCAGTGCATTTTACAAACTTTGATACGTAATGACCGTCTACTTCCATATCCCAAACCCTTTTGCTTATTTGACCAAGTCTTGATAATAAAGAAGAAACTCCTTGAATGTTTATTTTTATTTACCAGAATCCTAATCAAAAGGAAAATTTGATGTAGAATCACATTATGTATCGATTATTCTACTACTTGAATGTAGGTAACAGGTAGTTGAAAGTAAGAACTCAAGTTCTCATTTTGACGGTGCTTTTGATCATTTTCATTTCTAATGAAGGAAGTATATGTGATAGATTAGTAAACAATATAATTAACCCATGCACTCTTGTATCCTGAGTCTGGACATGAGGCTGGTTATTTTACTTGATCATGGTAAAGTCTCATCAAGGCGTAAATAGAGATTTGTTAAACTAATTTGACTTTGTTGTTCTAATGTTTTGGATTGACTAAGAGTGTTGAGAATCTTGAAATTCTTCTTGATGTTCTAGATTCCAAGTATTTGGTACATAGAAATGAACGTACTGACGGTCGATTATGAGATCACCATATGACCTTTGACCCTTTGAGATGAGCCAAGATGCGGTGCGGTGATGGAGCCCAACGGAGCCGATAGGAATAAACGAGTTTGAATGGACGCGGTCCGTTGGATTATGAGTTGAGGGTGTTTAGGGGTCTTGAGGGTAACTAAGAAGACTTAAATTGAGTGAGATCGATTTAAATTATTCTGTATCATACATTTACTTAGAATTGTTTCAACCAACCTCACGACCTCAAAAAACTTGGTACATAGTGACTTCAACCTCATAAATATTCTAATCAAACTACCTTTAAGAAATGAAAAGATATTAATAGTTATATCAAAGAATGATTTAATTGATTTAGGAAAATAAACTAAACGAAACCAAAGAAATCGATTATAAGATGGATTTGATTAAATTATTAGCCTACACTTTTACGATCTTCTTTAGATTACCACCAATAGCTCGATTAATCATTGTATTGGTTTTTATAACACAATCAATTTATTTCTCAATCTTATCATTTCGTTTTACTACACTTTGGTATGGTAAATTAATACGTAAAAGAAATAAATCTAATCGTTTTAAATTACTTGAAAATATATCAAATCAATCACAAAAAACTATCATTGGTTTCTTTCACCCTTATTGGTATGTTTTTTTTCAATCGATTATGCTTGAATTATAAAGACTGATTCGATTTGATCAATCGATCGGATTGGTTTTTATCTTTAGTAATGCTGGTGGAGGAGGGGAAAGAGTACTTTGGACGGCTGTTGCTTTTCATCAACGTAATCATTCAAATGTAATATGTGCAATTTATACCGGTGATTTAGGAGTAACGAAAGAAGAAATGATATCAAAAGTTAAAGTAAGTAAAGGCAAAATAATTGACAATTTTTTTTTTTTACATCATCTAAACCTAAATCTGACTGGTTGAAAAATACGGTTCGAACTCTTAGCAAAGATTCAATATCGATATAGAACTTCAATCACTTATTTTAGTACCTCTTACTTCTCGTTATTTACTAGAAGCTTCTTATTGGCCTAGATTTACTCTCTTAGGTCAATCTTTAGGTTCAATAGTAGTAGGATTTGAAGCTATAAATCGATTAATTCCAGATGTTTACATTGGTAACTTTCATTCATATCTTTAAATTGCTTTATGATCGATCTCATTTTTGGACTTGTCTTTTGTTTTTCATGTTAGATACGATGGGATACGCTTTCACATATCCAATCTTCTCATCACTCGCTGGTATACCAATAGGAGCTTATGTACATTATCCTACAATTAGTACTGATATGGTGAAGAAAGTCACAAATCGACAATCAGCTCATAATCATTCTTCAATAATCTCAAATAGTTTCATTCTCACTCATGCTAAACTACTGTAAGTTTTTCTTTAATCTTTCTTTTTCTCTCTTTTCACATCAGAAAGTTTTATTGATATAGTATTTTTTGTTCGGGATCCGGTTGGGTTGCTTGTTTTTTTCCAGTTATTATATTCTCTTCGCTGAACTTTATTCTAATTGTTTAAAACAAGCAGATAATATAATGGTAAATTCTACATGGACAAAAAGACACATAGAAAATTTATTAAAACCATCATTTTATCAATCAACAATAAATTCTAATTCAAAAAAAGAAATTGAGATAATTTATCCACCATGTGATATAAAATCATTTATAAATTTTCCATTATCATCACGTCATCCTATAATTTTATCTATAAGTCAATTTAGACCCGAAAAAGATCAAATCAAACAAATTTTATCTTTCTCAAATTTTTTAAAATTAAATCCTAATAAACCATTTAAATTGATTTTAGCTGGTAGTTGTAGAGATTCAGAAGATGAAAAAAGAGTTGAAGATTTGAAAAAATTAGTTGATCAATTAGGTTTACAATCTAAAGTTGAATTTAAAGTTAATATTGATTATAATGAATTAAAACATCTATTATCTATTTCTTCGATTGGTTTAAGTACAATGGTAGATGAACATTTTGGAATTAGTATAGTTGAATTTATGGTCTGTCTTCTCTCTCTCTCTCTCTTATTTATATATATATACAAAGTAATGAAAAAAAAAAAGAAAAAAAAAAAAAAACTTATTTTGTTTTATTTTGATTTTGATTACCTAGGCTTCTGGATTAATTCCATTAGTACATGCATCAGGTGGACCATTAACAGATATAATTGAAGAAAAAGTAACTGGATACTTTGGTACAACAATAGAATCATATTCACAACAATTAAATGAAATCACTTCAACTGATCAAATTCAACTTGAAACTTTAAGGGAAAATGCAAGAAAAATTAGTCAAGAGAAATTTAGTGAGGAAGTATTCGAATTTGAATGGGATAAAGTTTGGAATCAACTTAAAGATCAAAAAAGAGGTTTAAAAGAAGAATTAGATAAGTCTTGGATACCTAAAAGTAGGTTATTAGGGAATGAATCTAAGAAGGTTGACTGAATTTGGTTTGAATAAGATTAGATTACATGTTGAAACAAAATTTTTGTTTCAGTTAATTTATGTCAGACCATTTTTTAGTTTATTTTTTGTAATTCTCTCTCTCTCTCTCTCTCTCTCTCTCTCTCTGTCCTTCTTGCAAATGAAAAAAAAAAAAATTAGTCATGAAGAGATGACTGACATAAAAATTAAATGTTTGATCATTCTGAGCAATTACTAATCATGCTCACTAAAAGGTTGAGAGAAAGTAAGATTTTAAAATGTCATCTATAATTTCATGGATTCAAGTCAATTGGCTTTATTTCTTGAACTCCTCCAATGTAACATCCAGTTTATGCCAGTACAGGCTCAATAAGGATATCATCATCTTTCTTTTCTTAGTACATAGTAGACCCAAAATGGTCAGAAATCGACAAGTCATCCTGCTCAATCTTGACTCATCATTGTTCATGAATGAAAACCTGGATCGTTTGTGCTTGCCCATCTTTTAGAAACTAAGTCAACTTCAGGTCCGTTTCCCTTAATTCTGAATCAACTGAAGACTTATTCATATACGAACTAATTCTACTCGTTGAACATTTATAATTGTGCAATCTATATGATGGGGTGGGAAAAGTTTACACAGGGGGCAAAGCAAATTTTAAAGAATTGAATCAGGCCCAATGATTAAATGAATGTCAGTTGAAAAAAACTATTTGAAATATAGAAGGTACATCAAGATAAATAGAACCATAAAAATAATTATAACAGTCATACAATAATAAGGACCAAGCAACTGGTCCCAGACAGGAGACTTTGAGTCTTTCAACATAATAATCACGTTGCATTCACCTAATTCCCTTCACTATCATTATCAACACATGCTTGTCAAAAATCACACCATTATGAGGACCAATATTCTATTTGTATTGTTCAACCCACCGTCATACACCCTTGTAATCACTATACTCAGAGCGGGCTGAAGAAAGAAGGGAAAAAATGAACTATTGGATAAAAAGAAAAATCAGGAAACCTTTCGAGTTGAGAGGAAGATCGTTGAATAGATTGCTTCTGTTGAAGCGTGTCTTTGGTAGAATTGTGGTTGCGGTTTTTAAGGCTTCGACAATTGCTATTTGAAAAGAAGATTCAAATGAACACCACGATGAAGTCAGTTAAAGGCGCTCTCTTCATTCGAGACTGAACGCCCCGCCTCAAAAAAAAAAAAAAAAAAAAAAAAAGACAAACCTCTCTCCTAAACAAAGCAAGGTATCCACCAACGATAATTAACTGAGAAAACAGAGCGACCCAGAATTCCCAATTCGCAAGCGGCGATTCACTTAGTGGTGCGTTTGGATCATACAATCCCAAATCTGGGAATACCTTTCCAGGTCCGATGCGATTTGGAGCAGTCGCACGTGCCACAATGACCGCTGTGGAACCAATGATCTGTGCTAGGCATAATGTCGCTGCCACGTGCACTCGACTGAGAGTTTGCAGTAAAATCATCCCAAGTCCCACCCCTTGAATCGCGTCCAGGACGCCCAACCAAAGCCACAAGGAGGCTACAGCAAACAAAAACATAGGGTTAACGGGACCAAATCAAATCAAATCAAATCATCGAATCAATGTACTTACTAGCTAGATATGGTCCTCCCTTGCCGGCCCACGGGACATACAGCGCAATACTACTTGTTCCCCAAAGCATTTGACACCATCTTGGGGCACCTAAACCAACAGCGAATATTGGAAGCAGCCACGTGTGTCTCTTCGAAAAACGACTTAAAACAAACATCAAAGCCTGAAGAGCAGCAATTATACTAGTCAGTCCAAATGATCATCTGAGATTTTCACGGGTACAATTTGACTCACGCCCCATATAACTATAAAGAAAACTACGACGAGAAGGATGATAGCCCAAATCGGAAGGGTTTGGCTGGTCCATAGGAACGACCAATTTCTACCGTAGGGTCCCGATCTAAGAAACAAAAGTTTCGCGTGAGCTTTTCTGACGCACGCAAGAGTGAAGGCTGAGATCCTTAAGAGTGAAAACATACAGCCAATAATCACGAAGAATTTCGGCGGCAAGGTACCACAAGACCAATTTCCTTCGAAACAATGTCTTGACAAAGTTCGGTACTCGACCTGGTTCGTTGCGATAGTAATTCGGCTGGAACGTAGGAAGATTACATCAGCCAAGGCAAAGAACGAAAGAAAAAGGTATGATCTTGTTTGGTTCAAGCTCACCAATCCAACGTATAGCACGTATGCGATAGCGAAACAAATTGCGCCAAGAGTCATAGTCGCGATGTTGATCCACGCCGATGGAACGGATTTTGCGTCTGAGGGGTCGGTACCTTGGAGTTTAAAACCCCAGTACCACAATGCAGCGACCTAAAGAGAAGAAAGACTTATGATTAGTGGGGAAACAAAAAAGCTTCAGTGCTAGTCCAGCTACTCACCCAAACTTGCTGCGTGCCTTGGACAACACACGCTCGGAAAACCCAAGTATCACTGGCTCCTCCAGCCTCTTCTCCAAAGTTTGTACTAAAGAAAACTGTCAGAGTTCAACACAGTACATCAGTTCAACTGCAAAGGCTTCATGAGAGAGATGTTGTTCAGCGCACGGAATCCAGCAGCAGAGGCAAAGGAATAAAAACTCGAAGCGATGAGTGAGAGAGGATGGCGAATGGCGTAGTTCTTTAGTGTATCGGATAATGATGGCACTCCGATGAGCATGAATGCTATCCCAAAGCATAGCCAAGGCATTGAAAGCGAGAATGTAGCTGGTTTGGTGTTGTTCAACACATACCAGAAGACTGACCCAATGATGTTGACGGCACCAATGACTGAAGTACGAAGAAATGAAAGTCAGCATGGCTTCCAAAATTCCGCAGAAGGGGGTTCCCAACTTACTATATAGATCAAATGTTCGTTGAGAGCTGGTCCCGCCCAATAACGAGAGCTGGAAGCTCGTAGCTCCCAAAACTTGCCCAATTGCCAACAGAATGGCATAAAGAGGCCAGCCCATATAGACTTGCTGGAGCCTGATTTGCCATCGGTTGAGTTCAGCTCGAGTGTGAAGTGCCTGCTCACTACCATCTGCGGAGTAGTCTGACGGCTCATTTCCAGCGTTGTAGAAACTCGCGTCGCTCATGCGCCGAAGTGCGCTCGGTTTAACGGCCAGAGAGCCAGTGGCCTCGCGCTTCGATCGTGCCAAGGCGAGTTTGTCGTCTCGAACATGTTTGAAGTGAGCCTTCTCAGCCGCAACAAGGTACTCGGCTATGCACAAGTCACCTTTCGAATTCGTCGAGTTGAGGTCGTTGAGTTTTGCTATGAACTCTTGTGTAACTTGACCGTTCTCGTCCGTAAAGCCTTCGATTGCTTGGTTTAACGGAGATTCGGCACCATGTTCCTCCATGATGGAGTTGATCGAATCAAAAGACGCTGCGCTGATTCGATTAGCGCTGAAGCTAGACCCACCAAAAGGTCGGATTGGAGGTCGCAAGACTAATTCTTCTTCCTCGGTCATAGGTGATAGGACTTCGCCAGTATGAGGGCCACCGGTGATGAATGGGTCTTTGATAGCTTGTCTTCCGTGTGTTTTTGTTAACGTTCTTGTCAATTTTCGATTTAGTTGTTTATTAGCTTTGATGAGGAAGCTTCCATATTGATCTTCATCGTCATCACCAGTGCCGATGTGATTAATCGAAGGCACGACTGAAATCCGTTTAAATTGATCATCCTGCTGGTGGTCACTGATCCCAGGCGATTCTAAAGGACTTTGGAAGCCATCTTGGGTAGGCGAAGTCAAAAGTCGGTCGGAGTCCCTGGCAGTGTCGGTGCGTAACATTGGCGAACGGCTCAACGGATCATCTTTTTCTTTGTCGAAATAAGAAGAATCGACACGAATTTCGTGCGGCGAATGCAGGAAACGTTCCTCGGACGCAGATGATTCCAGTGGCGGGCGAGCTTGAAGACCATCTGAATTCGACATACCGAAGGAGTGGACGGGCGTGGGTCCATCCAAGTCGTGTTGAGTTGACAGGAAATCTTCGCCTGATTTGGGACCGGCAGCTTGTAGACCAGCATATTTTCGTGAGGCTTTGATCGCACGACGGTGCATGTTCTCCATTCGGCTACGCCATTCGAGAACGGGAAACCGTTGTAGAGCAGATCGTGCTCTCAAAACGGCGCGCTCCTGATTCGTTGACTTCAAGGCAGCCTTGATAGTCTTGGTAAACTGAGAGTGCATGTGTGAAGTACTATCACTCTCGACCTGTGGCGGGGAATGCCCGGTAAAAAGACAAAATCAGGCTTTCGTCGTCTTCACAGCCTTATCAGATAAGTGTTCAGTACTCACTGGAAACCACCATCCCGGCATGAGACCGAGACCGCCCAGTCTACTTCCCACACCTAGAGCGCCTTTTCGACCAAATTCTACCGCAACAAGCCCGAAGGGTTCGTCTCTGGAAGGGTACGAAAAAAACCAAAGCATCAGTAAGCTGCGAGTAAGAATCGGCTATTGGTCTTGAAAGAGGAGAGAATACTTACCGACTCGGAATCAAAGCGAAGTCTCCGCCCGAAAAGATGAATGGTGGTAAGGCAGTGAACTCTGGTTTGGAAAACACTCTACCGGGATACAAATCCATTAGTCGTTGGAGTTTCGCTGCCGCGAAACGCCCGTACAAGTCCACAACTGGCCCGACAGCGACCAATTGGACATCCTCTCGCTTCTCCAAGATGGTAGTGAAGACATCAGCGATCAGATCGACACCTTTCTGCAAAGACCACCGTCCGACGAAGATAAACAGTTGAGCATCGGGGTCTTGTTTCAAGCCGGCCCATTCTTGTGTCTTGCGCTTGTCTTCAGGGCGTTTAGCTTCAGCTTCAGCATCAATTTCGACAACCTTCATATTTCTCGGGACAACATCGAGCGCTTCGATATCCGTCGGGTCAGGATTAGGAAGTGAGTCAATCGTCTTAAGCGTCCACAGCGCTGGATATCGAGCCCAACTTCGTTTTCCATACTTGTCACTGACTCCAGCGACGCCGACACTTCTTTGGTGATGACTAATGAAGCTGGCGGCGGCGTGGAGCAAGTTGAAGACGTTTCCGAACTGTACGTACTTCGTACATATATCCTTGGACAGATTGAAAGCGCGACAAACCTCGTCGGTTTCTTCTTTTGTCCTAAGTGGCCAAAGACCTTGGAATTCGGCATTGTGTAGCGAGAGACAGACCGGGAGAACGGTCGGGAGCAAATACAAGGGTGCTAGTGTTCCGTGGTAGTCGTTGATGTGGTAAATGTCGAGATCAGGAGTTCGTCGACAGATTTCGGCAATGGATTGATTCCAAGATGAATAAAAGATAGCCGAACTCAGATCGTCCATTCGCGCCGGATACGGGTCCGACTTTGTGTTCGCTCGGAAAACAGGCGAGTCGAGGATGTAATAAGTGATATTGTCGAGCTGGTGGATCTGACACTCGATAAGATACTTTTCGCCAAAGATTGTAACCTCGATCGGCGGTGCCGGGTCTGCTTCGGGATACTCCAGGTCTTGAACTTTCGGAACGACCCATAAAAGGTCGACGTCGTGCATTGCCTTGCCCATCAGCGACGACATGACACCAAGACCACCGATTTTGACTTTGATATTCCAATCGGCGATTTCGTATTCGAGCGTGGCGATCAGGACTTTCCGCCTCACTGTCAGGTCATCGGGCCAGCGGTTTCCGGTACGTGGCTTTAATCCCATCGCAGCTCCGATACCAGCGACTAACATTCCTTTTTCGCCCTTTTCTGCTCGGAAGTCGTTGGTCTTTTGCTTCATCGAGTCGACAAAAGGCAGAAATCCGAATCCCTTCTTCTCCTTAAATCCATACTTATTCATCTTGATAGAATAGAAAGCTTTACGGAAGATCCAACACGCGAGGAGAGCGGTGATGGGAGGGATGATAGTGAGTAGGATAAAAATGATGATTGCAACATTTTGATCGCCAATCGGCACCGCACCCCAAGTCAAATCTGTCTGATTGACCAAGATCCGCCAACCGAGGTAAGGTGAGTGAGGTCGAGAGAGGTTAAGGTAATTTGGTGCGAGTGTATTGGGTGGTAAGAGATCCATGGCTCCATCTCCATCAACGTCTCCAAAATACGATTCATCATCACTTCCAAAGACAGTGGCCTGAAAGTAATTAGGCCATGAAGTCATAAGCTATAAATGAATCCAAAAATGAACGTAAGTCTCGATGTCCAACATAAAAGGTACCACACAAGAATTCCTCACGTCAAACGTCCAATTGCCTTTGGTCTGTACAAACGCATTCTTCGTGCCCATGTCGTTTCCCCTAAACGGTTATAAAAAGGCACGTTCCATTAGTGGAAGCTCCAACTATACAAACTAAATAAATCAAGAGAGAATCAGAAACCATACCATTGGTTGAAAGGTCCCCTAAGTAACATCTGAGGGAATCGTCGAGGTGAAATGTCACTAACGCCAAAATCGGAGTCGACAGCCTGAGCAGCTGAGCCGGCCAATCTCGAGTAATACTGGACTCGGATATGATTGCCTTCCCAGAATTGAGTGGTGCTGAAGGTGGAATCAGGCAGTGCAAACTCAGCAGAGTAGCTCTGCCACTTTGAATATGTTTGCCCGAAGTCGATCGAATAACGCATTAAATCAGAACCAGGTGCGTTGGAAACGATCTTCATGTGACCATCTGAGCCTTTTTTAAGGACTGTCTTCGAATACACCACCGACTGAAATACCACCGGGTTATCGGCACCACCTTTACGGAGCAGAAGGTGATCGACTGAGTGAGTATGCAATCCACCATTATTCGTCGCGTTGTTGACGGTGATCTGATAGATACCATCGACGGCATTGGTGATGGTACTTGCCCAAGTCCAAACTGCCGCAGGTGCAGGTGAGACAGAGGCAAGAGCTGGAGGAGTTGAAGTACACGAAGCATCCGCGGTGTTGATCTCAGGTTTAGCGGGGGAAGCTGGGTCGATGGTATAGGACAAAGATAAAGCAGAAGAGACACCGTTGCACGACATCTCGTCTGAGAAGGAGAGACTGAAGTTGATAATGTTGGTGTCGTTATTCGGATGCGAAAGAATCCTGGCGTCGTGGCCAGGGGTAAAGCCGACAAGACGTGGGAGCGGAGGCATCCAATTTTCGGTCGGTACCAAGACTTTGAATCCTAACGGGTCCATCGTGATGGACTGGAGGCAACCGCGATATGGAGCCTTGCCGTCCAAGTAGTATGGGGATTGCGATCCAGCCAGATTGTAAGTCTCGTAAGGGTAGAGTAGGTTCCGCACTGTCGTAGGAGCTGGGTACGGAGCCGAGATCCACAGCGCCGTGTTGCAGTCAAATTCGAAAGTCTTTGTGTCGTTTAAATTGCTATACAGCATCCATACGGTCACGTTGGGATTCGGGCCGACGAGCTGCTGGTTTTCCATCGGCCCACGAGAGACACTCCAAAGTCCCCATTCGGTTTGAGTCTTGTTCGAACCCGGTAGCTGGCCGAAGCTAGTCCAATTACCACGTTGGATAAGATTGAAGCCGTCTTGAAGTGCGGCGTACTGAGTTCGGAGGTAGGCGAAATGATTGAAGACATTTCGGACGCTCGCCGTCGGATCGAAGTGGTCCAAGCTATTCCAATCATCTTTGCAACCCGTCAAAGCTTTCCCGAGAGGCATGTTGAAATATTGTAGCGATCCCACCCGATAACATCCATGAGTCTGCCAAGAACGAGTCGAGGTCATTGCCTGACGGCCGTACAGATAATTGCTCGCTGGTGCACCGAGAAAAACAGTTTCATCAGCTTATACAAAACTTGGCGAGACAAAGCCGAGGTCTAACCTTGTGAGTCAAAAAGATACATGTCCTGTTCCTCGCCATAGAAAGCCAGCGGAATACCAGGCATCACCAAGTTCGTGATGAGCTGCCCGAGTAACATTTTCTGTGTGCCATTGATCAAAGATGACCATCGAAACACATCGTGATTGGAAGTTCCGTAAAGGTGACGGGGATCGATCAAGCCAGTGTCGGCATTTAAGAAATCATCTGGCGGAAAGGAAAGTTCAGGTTCAAGATAATAAGAAAGATAGAGGGAGGGGGAAAAAATAGAGGACGAACTCGAAGTGAAGATCTGATTCCAAGCGGTGACCCAATTCGTTTGAACGTCGTAAGCGACATCAAGATTTCCGTCCATACTTAAGAAACGAGTCAGGGTACGATAAATGGAGTAGTGGAATGCCGCAGCATCCAAACCGTTGACGCCAACATCCCTAAGGAAGTACTGTGATTGATTCGCAGTGACTTGTGCTGCTTGAGCAAATCCGAGGTTGGCATAATTCTGAGGTTGACGGCCTCGGCCGATATAGAGAGCGCCGAACGTATTACCACCCGTACTGTCAAACGTACTAAGTTAGTCTTCCTGTGACTTAGTTCAATAGTAACCTGAGGTCGATACTCACATTTCACCGGGGATAAAGAAATTTCGTTTTCCCACTGCCCTTGCGCAATTCTTCACGGCACTTCCCCATTTCCCAACAAAGTCGACAGTTTGTTGAGTAGCTTTGTCAATCCTGAATGAATCTGGGTCCAACGCTTGAATCGTCATACAAGCCAGACGCTCAAGTTTCACCGCCACCGCGTCATCCCACTCCCTTAGACGATCTTGCACAGAGGCAAACTTGGAAAGTTGACGTTGCCAATCCGGATGGACACCGAAAGCTTCAACGTCTCCGTACTGATCAAAATCTCCCTTGTAACAGCCCGTGACAGTCTCGCCGAGAGAGGTGAGGTAGCTACCGTCCGTATTGTAGAAGTTAGGCATCTTGCAGTCCGTCGAGCGAGTGTTGGTGAAATTGAAATCTGTGTATTCGTTGATACCCCATGGACTATGTTTAGGGTGTTTATATTGAACTTCGTATCCTTGCAGGTTGAAAGGTGCCGATGAATTCATGTAAGACTTGACCCCGATTAGATCTGCCATGGTCGTGGTAGTCAGATCGAGCATTACATACCTACCAATAGAAGTCAGCGTACGGCTAGGATGGTTAGACTAAAAAGATGAACCAGTCACTAACATTCCCTTCGCGTGGATCTTGTCAATCGCAGCACGCCACTCCGTTAAAGTACCATAATGCGGATCGAGGAGGGTGAAATCGAGTGCCGAATATCCATCTGCTTGCCAAGGCATGTTCAACCAGGGTGTACCAGCGATATAAATGGTACGATAACCCATTCCACTTTGTGTCAAAGGTTTATTAGCAAATTTGCAAACTGACAGCGAGAGAGACAGAGAAAAAAAAACTTACTAGATGTAATCTAACACGCGATCTTGCGCGAACCCAGCAATATCACCACCATGCCTCAATTCTGTAAGGCATAAGGAATGATTATCAAGTTTACTTAAAAAAGAGAGAGACACTTGCAAGATAAAAAAAAAAACACGTACGATTTGCAGACAGGTCCCACTCGAATCGTGTACCATAATAATCGTTGTTTGACGGATCGCCGTCCATCATCCTGATGATGTAGAGAAAGAACCAAATGATAGAAAACTTAGTAAATCTGAAATATGACGCATAACTTTGAAACCTTTAAGCTTATGATTAGTACTCAACTTGTCTAAGAGAACCGTGTAAGTGGGCAAAGAACGCCAATTTGTGGGACTTGGGTTGTAACCGTTCGCCCGTTTGTCGGGCCAATCCGAGACATAAGATAAAACATTATTTCCCGCAGTCTTATTCAAGTTGATGTTATAGTCGACAAGATTTGGATCGTAAGGGTGAGCACGGACGAGGGTGAGAAGGGGGAAAAGTGTAAGAAATTTCATGATGGGGTTCTAACTTCTCCTAACAGTCGATAGAGAAGAATTAGAGAGGGGAAAGAAGGCCGGAGCCTGAGAAAAGGCGGTGAAGATTGTTCGACTTGAGAGTGTCGAGCTGATGGTGGTGATGGCCCCGATTGGTTTGACAAAGATGAATGAATAGGTTGTAATGTGGAACTCGCGAATCGCACAAGCCGGTGAAAAAAATGTAAACTGATTGGGTTAAACAAAAATATTTACTTGGGAACAAAAGAAAATCACAAGCGATAGGTTTTTTTGTTACTGTATGGGGCTTTCACTCAAATGGAACTCAATCTGATCGGAAGGGGAGGTGAGTTAATTTTGTTACCAATGAGTTGAAGGTGAAGAACTTTTAATATCCTTTCGTGGTTGAGACCGAGAGGAGAGTGGATGAGACACGAATGATGGTTCTAGTAGGACCAGGTTGGTCAAGCCTGTAGGCTCAAATGGAATCGATCTACTGATAGATGGCTGTTGAAAGCGGATGGCTGAATTTTGATGAAAATAAGAATGACCAAGGCCCAAAATGAAATCAATTCTTGAGTACGATTATCCGTGGGAAGACATTGAAGAGAGCACATCGATGACTAAAACTTGAATACTAGAACCAAGTAAAAAAAAAAACAAGCCTACTCAAAATAGACAAACTAAGTAGGATCACTCACCGGCTTCACAAAGTTGCTGGCCGAGGTGGTTCGACAGGTTTGGATACTTTGGGCGGTTGGAGCACCGGAGTTGCTGCCGAGGTATTTAATCAAAATACCGGAAGCGATTTGAGGGTTCAATTCAACTCAAGGCTTGCTCTGATAAATATTTAAATTGTAAAGGTCTGATAATGTCAGACGATGTGGACAAGGACGAATGACTCTTCAAAAAATGATCAGGATGAGAACAAATGTCGGTGGGGATGGGTTTACAGGGCCCGAGAGGTAGGTGAAGGGCAAAAAAAGACCCCCTAGATGGAACGGAAAGGTGACCGATAGAACTCCCTGGTGAAAGAGATGGCTGATAGAATTTTTGACTGACTCTCTGTTCGTAACCAATCAAGGGCGGTCCAAATTATGAGTATCGAAGATTGGAAAAGGGTCAGTAAAGCCCGACGGGTGGAAGCCGTTCCAGTCCAACATCAAATGAAATAAAAAACTGACATATTTTCATTAATCAGGTCAACGGAAAACGGCAAGAGGTCGAACACCACCGTCTGAAAACAAGTGATGAGCGAAAGTGTTATCGATGGGTATCTTCCAATCTAGATACGTAGGACTCGACCGATGAGCTGTCTGAAGTCTAGTTATTATACATCAACAAGAAGCCAACAGTGAGAGGTGGTGTGGATTTGTATGGTACACAGGAACTTCAAGTGGTGAGGTAGTGAAACTAGTGAATGAAGAAAAAGAAGAGAAAAAAGTCTGCCAAGGGAAAAGTGTGAATGAGAGTGAAAGGTGCCATGGAAAGATAGCCAGCCGAATTGAGTGAAAGTCAAAGTCATTGTAGATGGCACGACTGGCCCGCGAGGGTGAGTATCAGAGAAGAGGTAAATTGGAAGGATAAGGTCCGGATTGACCGTCTGAATCACTCACTATTTGAGAATCTAAACTGAAAAGGGCGTGTTCTCTCCTCAACCTCACAACCCAGTCATGAGGATTATGCAGATAACGCATCTTCACTCACAACCTAGTCATAACCAAATGTGACTGAGGTGGAGGGTCAGACGGTCTTCATCATCCAAAGCCATCAATGAAGGGCTGAGTTACCGACAATCCAGTCAGTCGGTAGATGAATGAGCTCTTCAAATGTATTTACCAGAATCGATCCACTCGCTCGATTTCATTGTTATCATCGAAAACAAAAACAGACGCTCGATTTAAAAAAGTGATGGGTGGATTTTTACAAAGATTGAGGCGTCAATCTCGGGTCTCAACAAAAGGAAACAAAGACGACTTTCAAGTCCAATGAGAGGGTGTGTGCGATACGGAATTCCCTCCGCCGTCACCACCCGTTCCGCTTAACGCGGGCTGTCAGACGCCGTCAGTGTCTTGATGAGGGTCGATGGGGAAGTCCCACGGGAAGTATTCATCCTTCACCAAAAAAAAAAAAAAAAAACCCGGTATGAAAAGAGAGGAGGTTGTCGTTGCAAACCAATCCGCAGTTATTCCCATCCATGCTTCACATATATATTCAACCAGGCAGCACCTCCGGCATGTCCCATCTTTTTTTGAATGCAATCGCCATTTTTCACAATTCTCGTAAGTGAATGACCCCAGCCCTAAATGATATACCATCCCTTGCTGCGACCAAGCTCGCTTCTGGAATGGCTCATTATCAAGTGTCCCTCCACCTGATAGGCTCATCGTCTCCCACTCCTTCCGTCTGCAATGATGCGCATGATTCGTGCCAGCTCCAAATTTCAAGTCTGTATATTGCTTCAACCTTCGCTCTGAAAATTCATCTTGTGGACAAAATTAATCGTACGTGAAAAACGGTCCGCCGACAACGCACCGTTCAAGATTCAGTTGCCCGGTTGTTCCTCTTGTAGGCTCTCAGCACCTGATGGCTCGCCAAAACCCGGGCTGTTTCGGCAGTTTGCACAAGTAAGGACGAGAGTCAGAAGTCCTAATGATGATAAACTAGAAGATACCACTCAAAAAAAATTGATGAGAGCGATAAATTGTCGTGGCAGAGCTTGAAAATGATTGGAGGGGAATATATCAGCAATCTTCAATGTGCCACCCACAGAGAAAACTTGAATACCTTCACTTCCTCTGGCACTTCATTATTGAATAGCACACGATTAGATGGCATTTCCTCCAGCATTTTGTTCAACACTGGGAAAAATTGAAGTTCTTGGTACATCATACTTGTAGCAATAATTGCATTGGGTGTGTACGTGTACTTCCCAGATTTCATTTAAGAGCATTGTAGAGTGAGAGTTGTCTGTTTTTTACCGGTACAGAATGAGAGCATTTCATAACCAAAGATGGCTGAAGAAGAATTTGTAAGATGAGAGGTTTCAGGACACTTTGGGTTGGAATTGACTTTGTGTCTCCTTTATATCAATGGGGAGTAATTGAGGTGGTGGCCAACCATGGAAGGAACACAAGCTCAATTAATGGTTCAAACGACTTGGTGACCCAGCCTGCGTATGTCCATTCAAAGGCAACGGGTGACGTTGCAAGTGCAACGTCAACATGTCACTACAGGTGCTGTTGCGACACCTGTCGTCTATGTGACGTTGCTATGTTTGTCTCGCTGACGCGTCAGCCATTGTCAAACTGACGTTACACATCAGTCGACGTTGCAGCTGGGGCAGCTGCTTCATGCCTCCATATGCCTCTTGGTCAATGCTCCCCAGTCCCAGCCAGCTCTCTCCGCCCCCAGCCTTCCAACCCGCGTTCACCCTCGAGCCTGTTCACCAGCCCGTGGACCCCCTTTCGACGCCGATCTCTGATTCCGCCTTTTGCGACCTTCGACTGAACTGGCTTTAGTCAAGCCAAACCCTCGCAAGCTCGGAGGCCTGGTAGGCTGTAGGCTGGAGTTTAATGCCAGGAGGAGGTGGCGGGCATTGCATTCATGATCTCAGGGGGTAAAATTGAAAGGGGGGCAGTGGTGGCGAGAAGATGGATGGGGGCAGAATGGGCTTGAGGAGGCGGCGGCTGCCGTATCGGGCGGGGAATATTGGCCTAGCCCGCCTCTTGACTGTTGGGCCAGGCCAGTTGGCGCTACACGTGACACTATTGGTCCTCAATTCGAGGTTAAAGGTTAGCTGAAAATTTCTTCAATTCAGTACAATGCTCTAGGTAAGTGTGCAAACGGATCTTCAGCATACATCAACGACGGAGTACTTGTAGGGTTGATCTTGATATGCATCTCGGAGGCTGTTTCACAAGAAGCGCTTGAGGGTCCCTCGCGTCGCGGTGTAAGATCTTCCTGTATATCGTCGACCGGGCCCATACAACTGTGATATATCGAACCTGAACCATCTCTCACATCAGGAGCTACCCGCGAGTTACTTGGGGTCCGTGCCGGGTGAGGTATCATGGGGGCCGTTTCTGGTTCCATATGCGCGTCTCTGCTTTGCCGGTGCTGAAAAGAAGAATCGCCGAGCGGCGAACGACCAGAACCAGATGACTGATTTTTCAGAACGAGTCCGTCTTCGTCGGAAGCTTGAATAAATCCGATCGTAACAGGTGTTCCTCCCACTGCTGGTTCTGGCATCTCAAGTTTAGCCTATCAAGAAGGAAAGACATCTCAGCAGGATATACTTTGCAATCCAGGAGAGAAGAAGCATTCTAATCATTTAAATGACTGTTTGACGTGCCTCTTTAAATACATTGCTAGCAAAATCTGAGAAACTGCTCGAATCAAAATGTAGGGAGAGATATGTTGCCTGCCGAGTTAGTTTTTCGCATTGTTGTGTGTTTTTGGACGCCACGGGAACAGACGCCGTCGAAGTTGTATATTGTGGAAACGCTCCGGGATGAGCACATTCCACAATGACAATAAGGGCCAGGAGGCCACAACTCAAGTCTAGGTAAACAGAGGTACAGTGTAAACACCCGAGCAAAAGTTAAACAAGATCACTGTCACATTCAAGACCAAGACCCAAAGCGTAAAACAAATTTACACACATATAGCGTACATCGGGCTGATAAGTACTTCTTGTGTGGCGTTTAGCACGAGATACATCATTAATACACAGGTGCTGGTTATCTCGAGAATCTTAGTAATGGACCTGATTGAGCACCCATCGCCAAAAGGAACCGGTCAATGGAATTTTCTTTAAGTGGTTGGACTAAATACTCACCGGATCCCGATTCTCTGACCACCCAGCATCAGAATAAACCATACGACCAAATCGGATAGAATTGTCAAGCTAAAAAAAACGCTATAACCATTGCAAAGGAGCTGAGTCAGAATCTTCTCGCATGAAATAAACAAAAACTATAGCCAGGTGTGTTTTGTTTGGTGGTTTTAATGATGAAGGAAAGACATATTTCACTGACCTTACTAGAATCAAGCTCAAAGGTCTATCGCTCAGGACGCTCACTAACGGAAACACAAGACATTGTATCATAGCCAAAGCTATCAAAGTCCACGAAAGCCAGAGACCAATCACTTGGAACTCTGAAATCGCCAAAGTCGTTTGATTGATCCGCGACCAAGCAGCAAACCTTTTCAATGTACCCAGGTAGCTTCAATGAATTTACCATCGAGAAACCACAAGAAGAGCATCCGTCAGTGGAACGAAACAACAAGAATGGTGTTGATCAGTTTGGTAATGGTAGAGGTAGCGTATTGAAGATTCAGGAGCAGAGACCAGCCCGAAATCTTAGCCATTTACCCAAAAATCAGAATCATCAATCCATACGTCATATTCAACACCGAGTCTTGACGTTGAATTTGATCTCTATGTCGAAAAATGGTGTCCAACAGTTGCATTGCCCAAGAAAAGGCCGCGCCGATAGTAGCTGTCAGACAGACAATAACTCTAGGCCCTCTCCAAGTCTCTTTCTTCAGGAACGCAACCTTGGAACCAAGGAGAACGATCGCCCCACCGATGAGGCCATTTCCGAGCGAGCTAACGAGAATTTCTGCGGTGCTAAGAGTCATCCTCCTGATGCGTTCTTTGAAGGTGATCCGTCGTTGGGACAATCGATAACTGTGGGGGAATTACCAGGTTTTTCTTTGCTTCGTGGCAAACACCACCACCGCGACGTGCAAAGATTAGTAAAGAAAAAGTGATTCTGGGAAACAGAAATATTCACCTCAGGTTCCGGAGTATACGTCTCTCTCAAGCCTTGGTCTGATCCTGGGATTGATTTACGGAAAGTATCTCCTTAAGCGATAATCCACTTGTCTCTAAACTGTACGGTACTGTTTTGGGTGAAAAGCGGCGATGGTGAAGTACAAGTTTTGTACTGAAAGCGAAATATACAGTAGTATTCCGTCGTTGACTGTCTCTCCCTCAAGCATCTACAGTAGGCTGAGGAGAGAAAAAAAAAAAAAAACCTTCAATTAGCCAATGTCTAGCGCGTGCAGTGTTGAAAGTAATCTACGGGTCAATTTTGAAAACAAAACCTCGCAGAAGCAGCTTATAAGGTTGGTCAAAGTTCCAAGTGGTTCAGCTATCTATGTTGTGGTTGTACCGGACCCTCGTGACCTCGTGGAAGGTTTAGGATTAGAGTGAGTAAATCATTTTGAGAGTCTGGTTCACGAAGACCTGCTGATGGTCTATATATACATACAGTCCTGACTCTAATCAATATCCCCAAAAGATCTGGTCGAAACGGCTGTTACTGTACTTGAACGAGACTTGGTGAGTATTACTTAGGATTCAAAGTACGTTTGAGTGGTTTATTTGTATAATCACTTTGAAGAACGCTGATGGAACGGAGATTTGCAGACCCTGCGTGAGACAAGAGAATAAGGACTACATACTTGGATGGTCGTTGCGCACCTTGTCTGTTGCTGGATGTGACCACTGCCTTCCACTGCCATGATCTACCTACTTTCTTCTCCCTCCTGTTCTCGGTGAAGAAGTCAGATTGAGATCAGAAAGGATCGCGTCCGGGATTTTTGTAATTTTTCTGGCACCTTTGCCTCAGCCATCTCCGCTCTACCCATGGAAAACATTGGGCAAGCATATCAATCGCACATTTGAAGAGGGAGGTAACTGACCAGACCTTGTATGAGTGGCCAAACCAATGTTGGGTTTTGGTCATCTGGCTTGGTTGAATGGAGTTCTGGAGGTGAGTTTAAAACTCTTCATGGGAGGTGGAATGTGAGGGGAAGGCTTCTTTTAGGCCTTCCTCTTCACTATGACAAATTAAGACAGATGTCTTAAGGGGTCTGTACTGTGGTAAACAAGTACAGACTCCAGTTAATTGACCTCTGAGAAGAGGATTTGAGACCAGGGAACTATTTTTGAAGGGGCCTTTGAATAGGCTTCCTTGTAGATATTTTTGAAGGGCTCTTTGAATAGAGTGACCTTGTAGAAGAT
>MU167209.1:789907-823874 GCA_015951145.1 Cronartium quercuum f. sp. fusiforme G11
AGCCAATTACAACATAGAGTCAGGTACTTGTCAGAAAATTATGCACATATGAATAAGGAAATGTGAACGATGCTAAGTGAAATATGGGTGACGTACTCTTTCCCTGCTATAGTTGAGCTTAGGGAAAGAGTAAATCATGGATTTGCTGGAAGAAAGAAAGATAGCGCTGGAGGCTATTTGGTATTAGCATCTTATACTTCTAGTCTAACAGAACGTGCGTAACTGAGTTTTTCACAATATCATCTCACATTTTATCAATCCAAAATGTGAGGGATACGCTAATTTAATTTCTACTCCATCAAGCAATACATCAAAATGTGTCACACATCACTATTTCTAGAAGATGGTTTGGAAATACATTAATCCCTTCTTCTCTCCTAGTTTTTTTTTTGTCTTATTTACATTCATAATTCATATACATTGTATTTTCTCTAAATCAAAAATGTTTTATGTTGAGTCTCAAAAATTTGAAATCAAATGAAAGATCCCTAGGCCCAGCCCTTACAAGTCTGGCAACTCAATAAAAGGCCCCGCATACATTATACTGTAACTGTCACTATATGTGGTGAATGCAAAGGTGCATGCGGTCCGTGTTGATTTTGAACACATATCCACTGTAAACATGCTGGTTGGAAGTTATTATTGTGGTTGCAGACAAGGCTTAGAATGATTTTTGGACCTGAACTGATAAACAGGTACAGACTGAGATGTGTACAGATATGTACCCGGGTGGAAAGGTGAGGAAAGAGGGAACCTTTCACCTGATTTGCATCCCAGGTATCAGACTGAACTTCTTAGTACAAGCATATGAAGCCTCTAGGCTTACTACTACAGAGTATAGAAGCTTCACATGAACCTCACACAAAAGTAAGAATTACATGCACTTCTGACAGAACAGCAAAATTAAAGACAAAAATTGTCCTAAAATTCCTAGAACAACCTTCTGCTAGTAGTTTTTGTTGGCAGTCATGGATGTGAGTCAGCATATCTGAATTATGGTTTGATTATGTGAATCTCCTTCCTGATGGGTATAGACCAATCTAGTTGTAAAGTGCACCATGAAAAAAAATGTGACCCTGTTCCAGTGAATGAAAGGATTGTCTGCCTAGAAGCAATAACCAAGAACTGAAGGATTCTAGGGAATAGAGGCAACTTCCATTTGATGTCAGAGGCCTTGTACATTGGAGTGCTGAATCATTTTGAGGTGTGATTCTCCATCCACTCCTATGAAAAGGTCTACTCATTTGCTACAGACTTCCCAGGATTAGTCTGGTGGTCATGAGTTTGTTTCAATTTTCCACTCTCTTTTTCATGTATGAACACTTTTCCATTATTCCAACTCTTTGTGTTCTATCATTATCTCATTAATCAAGTTAATACAAACAACTTTTATCAGCTTAATAGATCCCTTGAATACCTTCTTTCATAACTATCAACTTTTCCTGTTCTCTCCAGAATACTGCTTTCGCACCCATCTCCAGCAAGAGCCCTCCTGTTCCCTGAAGTACATGGACTAGATTTTGGAGCACCATCGATCCTTGTATATATTGTGAATTTTCAGGCGTTCTTACTGAAGCCAATTGCCTCAGAAGTGATGTCTAAGATATCAATTCAAATTTTACTTCAGGGCAAAAAAATCTTCTGTCTCAATGCTTTGAGATAGACCTCAAAATGGCCTTGCAACAGGCAAGTTAGGGTTAAGAATTTCCGATGTTTGGAATCTACTTCTACAGGTTTGAGGAGTTGTACACTACAATGTAAATATGCTATGTTGGTTCTGTCCATGGTTTGTGGACATATTTGAATAAGCAGTTGGACCTGAAAAATTTTTCATGAAAAACTCTGGTATCTGATAAAAATGCTAAAAAACTTTCAGACCTTAGGAGGGGGAAACACACTTCCTACAATGATTGCATATCAAAGTCTTTACTAAGGGTCCTCTAGTGTCCTGAGGTACAGTCAGCCCTTTGTAGGACTTTTTCCTAATGTCCCATACATGCTTGTTTGGAAGCTTACATTATTAGAAGTGTCACGTTGTGTACTTTCCACCAATGATACTACTCACCAAAAAGAGTTGGCCTCCTCACTGCCAACAAATTTTGTACAATTCTTACATCACATTACATCCTATCTCACACTGGATGCAAATCCCTGGTGCAATTATGGAATTGTCTGTCAATATATGGTGACTGTGTCACAGCAGAAGTAGAGTCGAACCTCCCCTGTTTCAAATATGTGACACGCAGTCGATTAGAAAAGATGAAGTCCAGGGGAACTGTGCTGCTTCCAGGATCAATTTTTAATTTCATGTCTTGGGCAAGGAGGGAATTCTATCATTTTCTATTTGCACTAAAGTGGAAACCCGCAATTTCCTCAGGAAACCTGCAAGTTTTGACGGGGTGTATTCCTCCATGCTTTTCATCTGTAAATATGATATGATCTTCTGAAGACTCTCAAGAAGGCATTGCTGAAGAAGAAGTTTGAGAGAGAGGAAGCCAGTGTTAAAGAGCATCCCAAAAAGTAGATTACAAGTAAATGACTGCTTTGGCACTAAAGGTTTTTTTTAGCCAACTTGTAGTTCTGGAAGCCCAAGACGGCAGAATTGTACGACCTTGTAAATTTTCAAGGTTGCATGGCCATGCTGGGCCATTCCTTTGTACATGCTATCTGAAAGGGGTATCCAAGGCTGAGTGTCTGCTATCACACTATAACCTGATTTGGCCTACTTTAAGTGTCCCAGGCGCCCTGCGGTGCTGATACTCTTACTAAATAGCTCTGCACCTTGAGAAATATTCCTTCTGCTTCTCAACCTATTGACATGTGTGCTCATCTGGTTTATTTTGGCTTTGAGCTTTGCAGTTCCATTGGGTTGTTATAGAATGCACTGCAATTTTCAACTTCATGAACGGGACCATAGAACCCGGGGACATGCGACCCAGGTTCATAAGGCCCGGTTCCCATCCCGAGACTGTGGTTGCTTTCTCAACTTCCATTTCCCACTCTCTCATCCTCTTTTCTTCATTCGCTCCTTGCCCTCTCTCACTCCCGTACCCACACACCCATCATGGGTAGTTTCTCGGACCAGGTGTTTCAACAACTGCAGCTTCAACCTTTACCATCCAGCTCGTCATCCTCACCTGCCCAGCCGCCGTGTATTTACTCCGACGACGGCCCGGTCCAAATGGATAGACCGAGTGCAGCGCCCACCACGCCCTCCCGTTCAGCCCTTAAGCCCAGCCATCGCTCTTTCCGCAGTCATGCCGGTTCCTCGGAGGCTGGCTCAGAGCGCAGTGTTCGATTTAATTCAAACTCTACCCTGCCATCCTCACCATCCCGGCCGAAAGCTTTTATACCGCTCAACTTGCCACCCCCGCCGCCTACGTCTCGTTCCGTCAGTCGGGCGTCTTTCCGATCAGTTAGCTCGATCGGCTCGCGATTAAAGCTCAAGATCTCTAATCTTCGGCCATCCGGCCTCCGTACTCAGCCTGCGTCATCAACGCTAACCTGGGCAGGCCTGCGAGAGGAATTCGAGCTCTGTTTGGCGCGACATTCAATCATCGAGCGTTGCCTCGTCGACGTCTGCCTCGAACCTGAGGACCCAGTGCTGACTAGGCGTTGGGTAGACCGTGTGGTGAGTGACTTCAGATTCATTTTCAAGACGACCCGAGCTTATCTTTTGGATGATTTCTTTCAGTGGCGACTCGCCGACAAACTCAGTCCCGCCCTACCCGCTGCCTTACTCTACGCTTCAGCCGATGGCCTTCTCCCGCTTCTCGGCCCCCTAAGACAGGCGCTCGAGACATTGGCCGAGCTCGTGCCCTTCAAAGCTTCTAGGCATCACTTTCCACCTCTCGACGCAGCCCTTTCTCGCGCTTCTCGCTTCGCAAGCCTTATTGAGCATGTTATCGAGACCGTTGGCCGAGTCGGGCTTGTGCGCTTTGAGCTTGTGGGGGAGGCTGAGACCTGGACTGGCGAACTAAGGGGTCGGACAGGGAGCGGGGCGAACTGGAGAGGCCACATTCGCCGGTCTAGATAACCCTTAATTTCCATAATCGAAAACCTTTCAGAACTCATGGACGACATTGAAGCTTTTCTGTGTTTTTTTTTTTACTCTCTCCCTTATCTTCTGGCTTCTTTTCTTTCCTGAACTGCCCATTGTTATCCGGCCGTATTTTACCCCTAGTATCTGAATATATCTGCAGCTTATCCCAAGTCTCTCTCCTCTCTTTCTTTCTTTCCTGGGTTTTGGAATTTGTTTATACACATACTGTCGTTAGTCTCAATTCCTTGTATCAGACCATGCAGTTATACTCTTTGGTCGTTGGCCCTTGTGCTTTTGAGTTTGGCATAACCCCATCTTGGCTTAACCAATCTAAACTCACATCTACGATGCTTTCATGACCATGGAATACATCAAGAGACGTATGACTGAAATTCGAAACTGTATTTGTTCGCCTTTTTGGATATGAGGGACGGGGGAGTTTGGCGGTAACAGAGAGCGGAATATGATGTATGTCTGGCCCAGCATCAGCTGATATTAGTGGCCCCATGACTCACATAGGCAAAGACCCGTGGGAAAAACGCATTCTAACTTATTCCAAACTTTACATGAATGAGGGGGTGTGATGAAGATTACCGCCCAGATTGCATCATGAGTTTAGCGCCAGAGCTTCATCAAAGAGATAATAAGCCAAGCTGTCCTCAGTTTTTCAAGGTGGGTAGGCATCCGTTGGATGGCTATGATATCATATACTCAACGCTTTGGGCCGAGAGTCTCTCTCTCTCTCTCTCTCTCTCTATATATATATATATATATATATATATACATTAGCTGTTAGGTTGTTGTTTGGCTACAACAACTATTATTACCTTTAACGCTCATAGAGTAATGGTACTTTGGGGTGAAAATGTGATCTTCTCCCCACCTCTCCCCCTCTTTGTTTGGTCTCATATAAAAAGATGAAAAAGGAAGGGACTGTTCAAAGCATAAACTACAAAAGTACAACAAATATAGGTTTCAAAAAATTTTATAGCATTGGATCAATTGAAGATTTTGGTTAACCTTCTAAGTGGGGGTTATCAGTAGAAGGGATTTCTTGTGACTCAATCACAACCTACTTTGATTAGACTAGATCGGATAATTTTCAAACACGTTCAAAAGGTCAACTTTATCAGATCATATATCACTTGTACATTAAACTCTCTTAACCACATATATAGTTGAAAGTGTTGAAACCATTCACTCGAGAATCAAATTGAAATTTGATTGATGATCACATACGAGGTCATCATCACTTGCGATACAAAACAAAAACCCTTCACAGGATCAAACCTATAAAAAAAAATAAGAAAAAGAAAGGGTCGAAATAAGAAGAAAATAGAGAGAGAGAGAGAGAGAGACGAAAAAACTATCTACGATCACGATCTTTACCATCAAAAAGTTCAACATGTAAAAAATATTTGGCATGTCTAGAAGGTTTAAGTAAAGGTGCATTAGAAGAAGAATTAGTAGTAGTATTAGAACCAGAATTAGAAGGTTCATTTAAAATATGATGAGATGAATTTGAATGAGTATGTGCACGTGGAGGAAATTGTGAGAACATTCTATCAAATAAATCTGCAAAAAATCTAATTGCATGTTGTTGACATGAAGTATGTGGTAAACTGAAATGGAAATGTTCAGAGAATTCATTTTTTAAATGTTAGTTTATTATAGAATAAGAAAAAAAAACAGAAGGGGGGGGAAGGGAAGGGCTTAACAGTAGCGAGGGACTATGTAAACTTGGTTCTAAACATCTCAATGCTCTATAAACGCTACTAGGCTATAAAAACATCATTGATTTTAATTAAATTGGTCAGACCAATTGTAAGCTTTTTTTTTATCAAGAAAGGAAACAGATTGAATTTCAACTTACTTGAGGTGGACCAAATTTGAATGAAGCAGCCCAAGCACTCCTCCATTTGTCATCAACTAATTTAGCACAATGTTGTGGATCTGAACAAGTGGGTGGACAAACATAATCTCTGGATGAATTGACTAAACCTAATTTAAGTAAACGCTCTAAGAACCAAGTTCGACTGTTTTTTTCAAAAAAAAAAAAAATAGGTGAAATAAGTAAAAATAAAATCTTGTTCCAAGAATATGAAATGAATTCGATTTACCGTTTTTCAAGTTTCAATAAAGTTTCAGAAGTTAAACAATCTAATTCTTTTGGATCCCATCCTTGCCAATTATCTAATAAAAATCTAGAAGATTCTCTATATAAATCATTTAATTGATGATCTTCTGCTATTTTCATGGCTTGTATTGGTTTTCCTGCTGCAGATGATAATAAAAAATTCAATACATGTCTTTTTAAGTATGGCATATCGAATTTTCTTGACATTGTCATCAACTTTTATAAGGGGGAAAACGAAATTAATTAAATGATTTGAAAATAATGATACGTATGATAAATCACTTGTTAGTTTTGTTTTACATATTATTGTTTAGTTTTAGGGAATGGAAATTATGTTGTGAAGTACTTACTTCTGGTGCATTATTCCATGTACAAACACACTTTTTTCATTCATCGTTCCAAAAAAAAGGCGAAAAAATGATCGTGAGCATTCAGTATAAAAATCTTGACCAAGATCATTCAGCAAAGGAAAAAGAGAAAAACCCTTCCTCCCCTCCCCTGTGCCCCCAAAAAAATTGATTGATATGAACACTAACCTCTAAATGAGGATAAACAAACATTAATAGATCTTGAAATGCAGCAGCTTTTTCTTCTTTAAGTATAATTCTAGCTTCAATTTTTTTATTACGATTTTTTGTATCATTATTATCATGATCATTATTATTTTGATTATTACAATGGGGAAAAGTTTCTATTTTATATAATTCTTCTTCATTTATTTCTTCTTCTTCAAATTCTGAACTAGTTTTAGATGAAGTTGGTGTAGATGTGGTAGATAAAATTTGATCAAAATTCAAAGGTTTTGATAACTCGAAATGATGATGATTATGATTTGAGATTAAATTAGAAGAGTCTCGACAAATTAAAGATGAATTTGAAGTAAAACTTTCAGACCTAGATAATTGTATTGAATTATTATTATTATTATTATTGTTATTATTGTGAGGTCCAATTGTACGAGATTCATCTAAATATTCATCTCTATTGATTTCTACATCAATTTGTTCAATATTATTTGATAATTCAGATAAATTCAAGTTATTATTATTGTTCATAATTGAATTAGTTTGATTTGAATTGATTTGTTTGGATTCAATCTTCTGTTTATCTTTATCTTTTTTTGAACCACAATTAGAAGTTTCAGCCCATTCACCACTTAAAACAGATTCAAAGAAAGGACTAGCAAATATAATCACTTCTTTATGTACTAAAAATGTAGTATATTCTACTATGATCTCTACTGTACCAATTGGCCATTGACTTGTACCGTCTGATTTAAAAGTTGGATGTAAATTAGGTAGACTAGTTGTTTCATTTGATGATCTTTTTGTTTGATGATTGGGTGGTGATGAAATTGGTGAAGTATTTGAAATTAAATGAGTTTGAAAGTGATCTGATGGTCTTGCTGATGGAATATGAGTTGAATAAGTTGAGGTTGAAGCGACCGGTGCTATTTTAAATATTATGATTATCAAATCATTTTCATGGTCACTTAAACAGTTTGTGTATATCCAATTTAAAATCTATGATGGAGTTCAATGAAAGCCACTTACGAGTACGAGCGAGTAGCAGTGTAGATGGGTTCATGATATGACCAAATCGAACTTCAAAGCGAAGTTCTTGGTTGGATTGAGGTGGTACTTGTTATAAGAGAGACTCAGACTGAATTTATTGGTGGTCAACCTTCAATTTGATGCCAAATTTAGAGATATGTACTTAAACACCAACATAAATTTAAGTGGTTTCCAAGTTGAGCTTCCACAGCTCATCCTATTTTGAGACCTACTCTGAGCATTTCCAGCTCCAAAGCTTTCCCCAAACCAAAAAATAAACTAAAAACAAATAACTCTAGCGGTAGCTCTCAATACCATAAGCTCATAACGAAGATTGGAGGGCATTAAGCAAATATAAACATATCACTCAAAAGAATGGACGGATACAGGAGAGAATGTCGAAAAACCATACTGACGTCTCGCCTGAGCTCCACAGTTGAAAAATGTACAAATTTACAAGCCTTGAAAGTCCGAATTTCCGAGTTTCTGGTTGATGAGGACGACAAGGAGTGTTTTGTCGAAGGCATGGTCCATTTGATAAACTTGATCCGCCCCTCCATCTCAAATCTAGCTCACGAAACTCCGAACTCTCACGTGTCTAGATTTGAAATGTACAGATCATACAAATACAAAAGGAGGCTGAAATAGCACGAGGCTGAGCCAGCGGGCAGGTATCGGCAGGCGAGACCTCTGGTAGCGTGGTTCCACAGCACGGCAATGTGGCCAATCACTGTGGTCTTCAGACAGCCGCTCACCACGCATAATTCTTCACCTGAATTACCAGTGAAACCTATGTGGTGACTGACAGCCTCCTGGCATGCATCTGTTGCTCAGAACTCGCCATGTGGTGTATATGTCCTAGGGATATATGTGTCTAAATTACATGTGTGTATTGGCCATATATTTTTCGCCGAACAAAGCAGTAGGTACAGGTTTGTCTCCTCAGCTCAACAAAAATTTGCATCTCTTACGCAGCTTTCAAAGCGTTCTAAAATATGTTATATGATAGAGAGACGCAGGTTTTCTGGAATGCTCTCAGCAGGTGTCACTCAACAAGTTCCCTTTCAGCCACAACACACCCATAGTCTTCAACAAAAGTACAAATAGCTGCTCTAAAACGGAAGGCGTGGCTTAACTTGGAATGCCCATTCCTTGATTTTATTCTCTTTTTCAGAATCATGAAGCTTCATCATCCAAATATCTTGGTGTAACTGTAGAGCCCAGATATATAAGTAAACCATGACAAAAAAAACTGGTACAGCGGTAAGCACAAATGGAATTTCTTGAAAGCACTGACCTTGACAATAGTTCTGCAGAAATCTATGAGGATATCTGGACTGGTTGTTAAAGAAAGGAACTTTCGACCATTCTTGTCAATTTCAGCAGATTCGTATCCGGAGATTTCTTTGGACAAATCGACCAGTTCATTCTGAAACTGCATGTTTTCATCCATGTACTTCAAGAGTAACTCTGGGGCCTGCTTATAAGCTCCTACCACTACAAGAAGAGTTTCAAGTTCCATTGCATATTCTTGGCGTGTGTGGGCTTTCGAGGTTGTCTTTATGACAACATCATAAAAATTTTTGATTTCGTCATCAGTTATGTCATTGGGGTTGAGAGGAAGAGACCTTAGCAAGTTTGCCAGTTCAATGTGTTGTTCATATAGTGCAAAATCTTGTTCCATTTTTCTTGCCAGATATCTACCATAGAATATTTGGAATTCAACAGGATCTGTCGTAAAAATTTCTCGTACAGTCAGACACCTAGGCCTTTTCATAGAATGCAGATAAAACTTCGCATACATTTTTTATAAAGCCACGAACCATAACCAAAGAAGGCATCATCTTGTTTGAACACGGATCTTTTTCTTACATAATTTGGCCAATTTACAATGAATGGAGAATCGGTTCCTTTTGAAATAATTTCTATCAATTTTTTTCCCTCATCAGGATGTAATAACACCTCAATGTGAATAAGTTGATATATGTTATCATTCTGTATTTGCGTCATCAAACACTCCATGGTATTCTCTGCCCGTGGGTTTTGACAGTAATTTTTTAAAGACGCATAAACTTCTTCCTTCAGTGACTTGACAGTGTACATATCAACAATTTTTTTCAAATCCTTCTTGGCGTAGGGTTCGAAGATATCCCTCAGAAAGTCTGGGTCTTCCAAAGATTTTTGTAGTTGCTCTTGGGTGAAAGACGGATGATTATAGAGATGTTTCAATAGTGCAGTTGCGTAATCTCCACCCCATTCTGGTACAATGGAGCCTCTGAACATTCCTCTCAAAGCGTTAATCAATTCTTGAGCCTGGTCCTCTTCTTGCGGTAGATGCCGTTTCCAAAGGTGTTCCAAAACAATATCCTCTGTTTCGCTCCAGCGCTTAGGACAGTTTTTGGCTTTTAGTCCTGCAAAATTCCTAAGTATATTGAATCGTTCCAAAAGTTCTCCTAATTCTATACACCTCAATTGGACCTCAAGTTAGTTACTAAAACAAAACAGATTCGGAATCACGCACCAATATTGGCAGGAGACGCGTTTGGTGGCTCGTAGATCGCCGAAAGTTTTTTAGATTTGTAATCGCTATAACTCATCTTGAATAACATTGAAAGACGTGGTCTGCATTCTAGATGTGTATCAAACCAGACTAAACATTAGTTATCGGACAATATTCAGCACGTTTTAGAGAATCTCATTTACCCCGTACAACTTGTAATTCCAAGTTAGTTCTTTCATCCATTGGATTCAAATCCAAGTAGGTTTTGTTATCTTTTGAAAGCGGTGTCAAATAGTCATTAGCCGCTGATACTATGCTAAGGGTCCAGATGCGTTCATATGGGTGCATTTCCGCATATTTATCGACCAAGATTGTTCTTGCTATCTCAATGCACTCCTTTCCCAATTGTTGGTTTTGAGCATGTCGCTCATCGGGGTCCTTCGAAGGTCGATGGTTCCTGATTTTAAAAGTCAATTCTTGTAGTGCGTTGTTATTCTGAAACGTAGACGCCTCCTCAAAAAACACCCAAGATTCTAACGGCATCACTTTCTTTGGTGTATTGCGCTCGGCTTCTTCCTTTTCGGCAGCGAGGCGTTCGTCTTCCTCTTTCTTTTTGAGCTCGGCAGCGCGCACGGCTATTTCTTTGTTTTGTTTTTCAACTTCAACCGCCTCATAAGTAGCACGAATTTTGTTGATGGTGTTCCGATCCACCACTTCTTCAGTGGGATTGATTGAGCGTTCGGATCGAAATGCCTCATGATCTGGGATTGAATGGTTTGATTTTGAGAGTCGGGGCTTCTCTTTCGAAGATATCATATTTTTACACTGGAATCTATGCATTCCAATGACCTGGTTTGGTACAACAATGCTCAGTGCAAGTGCAAGATAGCACATGAGTAGTTTCATCTTGCTTCGTATGATGTGGTTCGTTGGTGATGATGGACGTATAATGTGGGGTTTGCCTGGGGTTGTTGATGAAGGGTGCAGTAAACTCGACTTAAAGATCCTTTATCATCAATTTGGAACTTTGATCGTGTGGAACCGGGTTTGATGGAGATAACTACCTCAGGATCAGATTAACAGTCTGAAAGTTGTAGAGTATAACTATATAAACTGTTATTCACAGCCTCTTACAATTACCTCAAGCGTTTCCAGCTTGCCTTGCGGCGCAGGGATTCAAAATACGTGAATGAGGAGCAACCGAGTGCTGCCAACAGTTGATGTTGCACTGCTCAAGGAAGTCTCTTAATCACTGCGACTTTCACGTTTTATTGCCTAAGCTGACAACAGACAGCCAAAAGCCAAAGGTTTCAAGATTCCAGTTATGAATCTCAAAAAAGCCGTCAGATACTTGAAGCAAAGGCTGAAGAGATAGCAATCTCATAAGTGATACGACGGAATAATAACCTTGAAGAGAGATGAGCGAGTAATGAGAGAAAAATGTTGCTTGAAGTGAAAGATGGAAATGGTGAAGAAAGAAAGAAAGAGAGAGAGAGAGACAGTACAACAATAGAGCTCTTTCTTTACATACACATATCCTTTGTGACCATCCTCACAGCAACATCCATGATGTCATGCACATAACATCACTCTTGGTCATCTACGTCATTATCCCTGATGTCATCCAGAGAAGTAAAGGTCAATTCAGATTGCAACACTGCATCACAGTAACTACATCACCAAGCAAGATGAATTGGGTATCCATTTAAACTCTTCTCTCAATTTTCATTCTTACAGTCTCACATACTGTAGCATCCCAGTTTCAAGTGTGTAGAGATAACTGGGTTACCATATTCATGATTCTGAATATATACCATCACCTTCAGAATGACTTTTACATAGCTTGATGGTAATCTTCATGCAAAAAAAAAAAAAAGAAAAAAATACAACCTTTGACATGTGTAAGGCATCAACTGATCAAACTCTTTAATGGAATCAAAGACCAAACATGCCGAGCAGACATGAACAAAATCACCCCATTAACCTTTCATAGCTTCTGAGAATCCAAGTTGGCTCAGCTTTTGTTGACTATGCAGAGATGGACTGCAGGTTGTCTGTCCATGGTAGAAGTCACAGTTGTCATTCCAATTGACCTGTTCCCATATTGGCCACTTTCAGGTCTTGATCTTTCAATCTCAACAACTCAGTTACAATGCTCTGGTAAACTGTCGTAAGAGGGACTACGAGAAATCTCTGCTTGTAGAACCCACAGAAAGGTTTTGTGTAACGCATGAACCGTCTTAATTTATATATATTACAGAAATGGACTCCGAGGTTTTCTAGTAAATAAATTGTTAAAACTCAGACAATCATTCCTGATCTCATTCAAGCAACCCAAATCTTGTCTACCAAAGAGATACAGAATCATCTTCAACCAAAAATACAAATGAAAAAAGATTCACCCAATGAATCATTAACTTTTTTTTTTTCATCAATCTCTTGACCATTTTCTAATTTTTTCGGTTTTTATTTTTTTTATTTTTTTTTAAAAGTTTCTCCCATATTGATTCTGATTTATGATTTATCATCCTTCTACGCCTTTTCTTAATTTGTAAGTTGAGATCTTGTTCATCTCGTTTTGTTGTTTCTTCCATTTTGGATCACTTTCATTTAACTTTTCAATCGTGATTTGATTTGATTGTCTTAAAGCATTCAAAAATTGTTTTAAAACTTCTCGTTTCTCTATATATTTGAAATTCAGATAATTGATCAGGTCGATATTTAAAGAATCGTAAAACGTCCACTAACTCGAATTCGGATACACATTTTTGAGTAATTGCTATCGAGCCTTCTAAATTCACTACGACTACCACCAGATGTAATCTAAAAATGAGTGTCAATGTTACGTTAGAAAAATTGAAACATCTGTCTGCTCTTCGCCTCAAAAAAAAAAAAAAAAAAAAAAGCTACATGTCTCTTGATGCCTTCACTCCTGGACCCAAAATCTCAAGACGCTCGAGCTAGTCAATTATCAATTTGACCCATCAGTTACCTATCAATTGATTCATCCCTTCGCATCAACTTTGACCCGGTTGAAGTTATCTGGCGTGCGTCCAAAATCTGAGTTCGGTAGAGACATATCCTTACAACTTTATCTTTTACCTGCCCTCACGGATCTGCATGTCCAACATCCGGATGGAAATCTCGTTACAACATTTGACGAATGCGAGAATGTACGCCAATTCACGTTTACTCACCCACGAAAAGAACACTGGGCATCAATACATAATCTTCTACTCGCAAACAACTGGCCACGTCGAGAGCGCGTACGAGCTGAAACTTATGACAATAGTTTACACTCAACGATCAAGGTATACGTAGTTCAAATGAAGAAATTATCTCAAAATATTGGTTTTATATTTGAGACGTTTGAACGTCTTCAGCCTGTCTAAAAATCAAATCCTCTTATTTTTTATTTTTTTTCACCCGCCAGCTACATGTCTACATTAATTTGTACATTTATCACCAAAAACCGGTCAGCTACTCAATTTTCTCGGCTCTCTATTAGATTATAATGTACTAAATAGCACTCAAAAATTCAAACAGCCATTGAAAAAGCTATCCTTACCCAAAGAGATACCATCTTCATTCACCCGGCTGAGGCTACCCAAGGTCAATCAAGGACTTGCGGGCTCTTCTGTTTTAAAAATTAGAGTTGAAGCCTTACTTTGCTACTATTTTAAACTTGATGCATTCAGTGGCATAAAAACTTTACAATCCTCTCAAAATTCTGAATGTCCCCAAGCCACGCCAAACAACTTCAAATATACTCAAACGATAACTGAGTAAGTGCTATAAATAAGGTTCTACATAACTTCAGAATAAATGAACATATCCCAAAAATCTTTCTCTTGAGGCGAATCTTACTCAATTTTTTTTTGGTTGGTGTCCCTTTGTGGTGAGAATTACAAAAGGGTTAACCTTTTTTTTTTTTTTTTTCCAAATCCTGCGGCTACCACATGAATCAATCTTGTGTAGCTGGTCACTCAAGATCACGAAAATCAACGCACAGAGAGCTTATATTTTATTTTATTTCATCTTTTTAGCCAAGTGCTTGGACACCACACAAGATGATGAGATCTGAAGATGACGGGGTGAGAAGCACAGAAGAGGTGATGGGAGAAGCTGACAAAATTGGTTAATGAGAACCGGTCAAAAACTTTAAACTTTTTTTCTCTGTAGCGTATAAGTAAGTGAAATTAATAATTAGATATAACTTTTTTTTTCTGGAAAAACAAAACAAAACAAAAAAACAAGTACAGTCTTATTGGAAGGGTTCATAACATATAAGAGCTCAATTTTCACAACTTGAAATAAAGAGATCTTTTTTTTTTAAAAAAAAAATAGGTGTTCACCTATTCTTATTTTTTTTTTTCTATTTTTTTTTTTTTACAATGAAATATATATCTGTTCATCTGATCTCTCACACTCTCTCCCATCATCTTGGTACTGGGGCCATGATATGTACTCAAACTAGTTTAGAATCATTGTGATGAAAATCCCTCCCCTCTCTAATCACATATAGCGTTAAAAAAAGGGAAATTCCCTTTCAAAAAAAATAATATTTGTATAGAAAGCTCAAAGTTATTTGTAGAAAGTTTAGTGACTGGATGAGTCAGTAAGCACAGCAGGGTTTAATATTTTGAGGTGTATGAATGCATTTCCTTGAGACAGTTTGACTGGATTAGCTTCTCAACTTTCATCCAACTATGCAACTACAATTAACTCTTACACCTAAAGTCACTCTCCTCAACAAAAAAAAAAAAATGCGCTTCAAGCTATTTCAAAGATCTATAGTATAAAGGAATGAGTATCAAGCTTAGGGAGTTGGGTACAAATCTGACACAACAGATCTGTTGCCCCTGATCAACATGAGTTTGCCATCAGATACTCAAAAGTAGCATATCCGACCAACATTAATCATCTGGCAATCACCGGACAAGTCAATTGTCTCCCATGATTAATTCACACAAGGGCAAAGTGTACAAACTTCCCATCTATCAGTTATCGAAGGGGTATGTATGCCAGTCAGATGGGTTCAGCCAGCAAACATTTTTTTTTAGTATACAACATTACCAAAATGACTCATGTCAGCTCTCTTCCCTGACGCCTGAGCAAAGAGACGAGCAAACAAAAGTACAGAAAGGCCATTTTCAGGATATCACAGTGGAATAAATTTCATGCTCAAGTTAGAAACCTTATACCTTCATATGGATGGTGAATACAAACATCGCCTTTACCAGCGAAACTTTTTCATTGGAGGATCTGAAACCAGGTAGACCATTGGCTTGATCCTGATGGTGCGGTGTCTAGTTTAACCTCAACTCGTTCACAATTGGGCCCGAAGAAACCCTGAGCAGCCCAACTTTGCATCATGAGCCGATCGAAGGGTCCATAGATCTGAGGAGGATTGGTGGGCGTGGATGGATTGTTGGGATCAGGCTTGAATCTGTAGTATAGTGAAGGGGGTGAAGTTTGTTGGGAGGTTGTGGGACGAGAGATGAGAGGTTTTTTGCTGGTGTTTGACCCGGCGTTAGACGGTGCGGAGCCTTCGGAGGCGACCGATGGAGTAAAATCACTTGGAGGTATCCAGTCACGAGGTACAAGCCCTTCGCTCTTGAGGAGACCGGTGATCGTTCCATGAGACATGTCATAGACGTCTAGATCGCCATGGGTGCACATGAGCGTCGATGCGAGGTCGGTAATTTCAGCAATCTTTTCCTCGATCGAAGCCTGCTCAGCAGATTTCTCGGGTTGATGGTTTTGTTCTTTGCCTTTGCCTTTGATATCAGTTTCCATCTCATCGGGAGCGGTTACTGAGGTGGGCACGAGGTCATCGATGATGGTCCGTTTAGAAACCTTCTTCTTCCGTGTCCGCTGCTGATGGGTGCGCTTGTCGGTTCCGAGTTGGGATAGTGTCTGGGACACTGATCGACCATTCTGGGCTGACAAGAGAGACAAGAGCGATACGTAGCAATCCTTCCGCGTCCGTTGTAACGCGCGCTGGTCCTGTAAGGCTGCTTTTTTCTGTATCTCTTCTATGGCACGTAAAAATCAAGAATGAGCAAAAGAAAAGCACCAAAGACGGTACATCTTTTAGCCATTCAAAAATTTTTTTTTTTTTTTTTTTTTTTAAAAAAAAAAAAAACAGAGATGACGAGAGCTAGCTGATCGGGTTTACCTTCTAATTTTTTTTTTGCTTCCCGTGCTTGCTTCATAGCCTTTTTGCTATCTACCCCTTCTAACCAATTATCATGAGAGGCCTCCGGATCTTTCACTGATGCAACGTAACTTCCATCAGCTGCCATTCGACCTTCCGTGAGCTCTTCAGCCATGTTAAATTTGCTGAGCAAGAAGCCCATTCCTTTCTTCGACTTTCTTCGAGCTCGAGGGGCGTCATCAGCATTTGCGAATTCGTCACCTGGAACGTAATCTTCTTCTTCATCCGAATAACCTTCAGCGGATTCTCCGTCAGTCTCCAGCTTCTTCGAGCCACTACCATTTTTAACCTGAGGCTCCGCTTCGTCGTCGCCCTCATCATCATCATCCTCTTTTCCGAACTCTTGTCCTTCAATATCACCCAGATCGAGGTATTCTTTCGCATCAGCTCCAGTCTTCAAAGCCATCCCCGCATCGAGCTTTTCAAACCTCTGCTTTGAGTCCGATTTTGAAGGTCCCTCGTCTTCGTCTCCAAACATGTCATCGTCCTCTTTCTTCGCCTTCTTCTCACGTACGTCAGCATTCTCTGTTGACGAATCTGAGTCGTATCCCTCGTTCTTCACCCTTCCCTTGATAACCTTTCCTACCGTATTGAGCTCGTCGAATTGCAGGTCATCATCAGCACCGTCATCACTGTACGATCGACCGGCTGAAGGACCGGGCTCAGTTAGAAACTTGACTTTTTTGTGCTTGGTGGTCGTAGGTCTGGCGACAGGGGGAGATTCTAAGGTGGAGGCATCCAGATTTCTTTTGTTGGACATCTTGCCTGAGCTTTGGGGTGGTTAGAAGAAGGCTGATGTGCGTGGTGTCGACCTACGCTCTGAGTTGAAACTTGACACTTTATGGAAAGTTGAACTTAAGTGTACCACTGTGTGCTACTGTCGGTGGTACAATATCACTCCTACTGCGGCGTAGTCAATTCGCCATCTAGCCAGCGGAAGGACTTGAAGTTGAAGTTTTTGCTTCCGAGATCCCTTCCCTTTCTCTCTCCTATGATCACAGATACCTTCCTTCAAGGTAGCTTGGACCCTCGGCAGATTATTTGGTTGAGAATCGTATTGTCATCATTATATGTTTTACTCTGCTCATCCTTCAAAATAATATTTTCATTCGGCATCTACAGAACCAGATACATGATGCCTTGATGGCCCTGGTGTAGCTATTCTTCAAAGCACCGCTACACGTAGAGGCACTATTTTTACTATTAAAAATTTTGCCCTATGACTTTCTGAAAGTGAAACTGGTGAACAACTGGCATCTATGTTTTTGGTCTCCCAACTAGATACTCTCTTGCCAAAGTCGAGATCTGTAGTCCATCCAATCCACCTGCTCAATCGAATATTTGAACGCACCTTGCACTTTTTGGTATTCCAAAAGGTACACCTGTTTGAGTGTCATGAAACCCTCGCATTCCAATTCTTTATCTCATATAAGGAGTTGTGTAATGGATGTTGAGTTTTGCCATCATTGGCTTGCTTTAAATACATAAGTACTTTTATTTGAAAAAAAATGGATTAATACTTGGTGTAATATTTATTATTCATTGAGGAGTGTAGTTTAATTGCTACAGCCATTTGTTTCAGATAAATAGCTCCCTAACCCCAGTTTATTTTCAATAGGGAATTGTTCAGCAAGAGGTATAAAGCAATCACTTCCAAACCAGTTGCACCTGACCCTACCTTGTGGTCTACGTTGTTTGTGTGCATTGGTGCATTATTCTTTTGTGAAAAATACTCATAGATATTTTCCTCAGTAAAACCAGGACACTCTTTCTACTAAAAACTATATATATGTATCTTTACAGAAGAGGTTATCAAAAAGTATAGGCACCTCTTGTTCATATTTCAAAACAACTATGGTTTCATCACTTGTTCAAAAGTGTATGTAATAAAATGCCAAAGAATTGCATAGTTGCAAACTAATCTTAGACGCATAGGACGGCCGCCTACAATAACATAAGCATATGCAATTATGGAATCTAAACATGAAATAGGGAAAAACAGAAAGATAGAGGGAAGAACGATGTGAATGATAGGAGAAGAAAAAAAAAGAAACTAAATTTGAACCGTGTTCTCTCGGAAAACTAATGTAGTACAACCCATTTATATTTGTTGAATCATGAAAGTAGGTTGATGTTTTTTGAAACGAAAAAAGATTCTTCGCAATGTAGAAGCAACGGGAAAGATGAGCTATTGTGCCATAAAATCAAGGTAATGGAATTGGAATCTGCGCAAATGACCTTTGAGGACCAACTTCAGAAAATTGAGAGGTGCGCCAGTTACCAAAAAACAAAGTGTTTTTTTTTTTTTTTCGCAAGTCGGGCGTTTTTATAAATCATAAATGTCTCTCGGTCTTGCAAAGCGTCGGATCCATAAACCCTTCCGTGTGTAAATTACAACATATTGTAGTCTAAGCTACTGGCGACCTTTTGAAGTAGGAATTGTAGATGCGAAGTATGCCTGAGGGATAGACCAATAGTGTATGATGTCTACTGTTCAATGAAGCGTCGAAAATCATGACTCGTCAAATCAAACATCCTCAATTTCTCAGAGTTTGCAAGTATCCACACCTTTAGTAAAAAGAATTCATATCAACCAAAATCCCACTGCAGCGCTGGCAAAGCAGAATATGATGGTAAAGATTGACTGATCCAGAGGAACTCGCTGAGCGCCGCTCTTAGAGTCATCTGGGCTATTGGAGGAATCGGACCTCGGCGGTGGAATCGGTGATGAAGTGCCATCAAGGTAAGTTGACGAAGTTAGGTTACTAGCAAGTTCGGGTGGCTGAGGTGGTATTTGAGTGTTTGTCAATGATGTTTCTGGAGATTGAGTGGGACCAGGTAGAAAACTGGACAAAACTTTTTTGGACACAGGCCCGCCTAGCTTTTGCATTAAGTCTTCTAAACCGGATATTTCGTCGGCTGTCGCAGTAGCTGATGAAGGGCTAGCTGTCAAGGTCTGGTCCGAAAGTATAAAATGTGAAGGATCTCCTGGAGCGGGTTGCTGTGGATATGCGCTAGCGTAAATGGCGACCAGCGCAAGGTTCAAGGGAAAGGAAAAGCCAAGTCGTGAAAAGCAAATAAGCAACATTGCAAGCCGGAATCTTCCTGCTGCCGTGAAGCAAGGATACGTCGGTAGACTTGTTCAAAGCAAGCTTGGCTGGCGGGCAGAAAAAAAAAGTCCTATCGAAGGTTGCTTCAAAGTGTGAATGAAGGGAGTCGCGAAGCTTCTGTATCGCCGATTGACTAGCAGAGGCCAAAGGGCAAAAGGCGGAGTAGACGAAAGTTACCACAAATAGTATGCGGAAGTGACGGGGTGCTTACTACTGTTATTTGATTCGTAAATAATACGCTTGATCGATAGGCCAGAGCCGGAGATTATAGTTGAATATTGTACTCTCAACTATGCAAAAGGTTCAACCATACTGTGAAGAAAATTGAAGCAGAAAAACAAAATTGATTGATTGACGGAAGGCCGGCTAAGGATAGTACTAGATGTGTGGGGAGGAGAGAGAGCACCTCCGTGTCACCTGAGTGTTGTGGTGACAGTATATCCGGCCTTATAAGTCCTTTTCTCCCTCCGGCACACAGCTTTAATACTTTTGTTTCTTCCAATACAGCAAGCCACTTAGCGACCATCACCAGCCTTCACTCAGTTTGCTTGCAAGTTTCAACGTTTACGATCTGTTTCACCCCGCCTCTCGGCTCATTGGTACGGCGACATGTTAAGAAGACTGCATCTTCGGAACCTTTTCGTTAAGGACAAGTTGAGTACGTATTTGTAACGTCTGTTACAAACCTCTATTGAAGCTCTAGACAGCTCTAGACCTTCAAGCCTGTTTCCACCCGCAATCTGTCCCTGAGCAGTATGCACAGATGTAGCAAGGTATACCTACCGGTTTGACCCCAGCAGCCAACTGTACCCATCAACCTTCTTGAGCCACTGCTCCTCAGCAAGCTCGTCGCTGTGATCACAGAGCACCCTCGTGCGGCGCCAGATACTTATATGTAGTTACCCGCAACCTCCTTTGAGCGCAGAGAGCGCCTCTTTAGCGAGTGTCTCACGCCGGTGATTCTGGCATTGTCGCGTGGAAAGAATTGTGATTATAAGAAAACGTGGTGTGAAAATGCAAAACTGTTACATCAGGGGACGCCACGCACGGCTGAGTCCAAATGACATTCCCCAGCATGTTTTTCCCGCCATCCCCGCCAAAAGTTGCGCGTGAATCATGGGTACATCTTCGGCCGAGTTTGTTTTAGTCTTGCTTATAGAAATGAGCCCGTAATATGTATCCTGGAACCAACCCGCTAATTCGTATTTCTGTTCCACTTTCGTGCTTCCAACTTCCCCTTTGGTGCTTCCAACTTCCCCTTTGGTGCTAGTTTCTCCGAAGCTCTTTTTTACAAGCCGTCACGTCACATTGAGAGCCACAGCATGGATCTCAAAGTCCAGAAAATAATAAATTGCAGTACCTGGACGTCTGTTGAGAAGATGCCGCAACTCTTACGTACCTTTATGGCTCGGCCTTAACACAGACGGCAAATCATATTCGAGCATCCTGAAGTTGTATGTTATCAATGAAAATGGCTTACAGTACCACGCCGGTATGTCACCCATTTTTTCTGTCATGAGTTGGATTTTGTTTTAGCGAAATCCACTTTTTGTGAATTTGACATCACACAAAGGTGAGTATGAGGTACTTTATTTTACCCAAACTCCTAACAACATAGCTAGTAATCTTTTCAAAAACAAGACACTACCATGTTACCCTTGCTACAAAAGGGTCAGTGGATGCGTTTCTTTCTCAAAGATTGATTTGCTTAGGTACCCTTCATGATGCAGCTCGTGACCCATTTTTTCTGATATTTGACATTTGCATGCCACTCTTGAGGCATGTAGGTGCAATATACATACAGTATGTTCCAAAGGTGGTGTACATAGTAACACCAGTTGAAATACAGGATGTGTCTTATTGGTATCATATAAGTGAGCAAGGTCAGATTTCGAACTGAATGAAAAACAAGCCAACCTTCCTGGGTCCTTGAATTCCCTAAAGCTTAAATCTTTTTTGCTATTGACCCTGTACTTGTTCATTTACCTGGACTGAGTAATGACTTGGTAAAACAAACCTCCCTAGTACTCTTCTTCAACACTCAACTCAACAAACAAGTGTAGGAGCTTAGGCATGGGAGACAAAGTGGTGCATTGTCAAATTTATGAGTTGAGGTCACACAAGGGACAATGTAATAAAGAGAGCCATGATCAACTTGTATGCTGGCTTACCTAGGGTAATGGGCAATTCAATGGCCAAATGGTAAATCAGTTTCAAAAGGAATTGGTTGATTGCAATCAAAATTTTCCAAGGTGTCATCTTCATCAGCTTTCCAAGTTCCTGTCTGCAGTCAACATCCATATGCTTAATGGGGAGTTACAAATTGTGGTGCAGTTTGAGGGGACGCTGTTTTAGTGGTCTCACTGGTGATCTGTCAGAGGTTAGACAGGCCCCTAGAAAGAACATACTGCTTCCCAGGAGCCGGAGCAGACCCCTCTTCAGACCAAAGTCAGGACCTGTCCGGACCGCGGAACTGTTTGGGAAGTAGTATGGGAACTAGACCAGCTCTAAGGTTGGTTTCTAAGGGACGGAAATACCAAATCCAAGTGAATTCAATCTTTTGATGACCAATCCAAAGGGTTTACAATCTGTCATTTCCAAGTGCGATCACTGCTTGCTCACTTTTGATCTGACTGCTTTGGGCTAGACAGCTGTCTGGAAGAGACATTAGATGGATGCCTCACAGATTCATGTCCAATCCCTCTCAACATATCCTACCAACCAATCCCCACAGTCACCTGTTCTACATTTATTCTACACCACTCCAGCTTTGCATGCCATGTCACTACAAACTACACTCATCACTTATTCACCTTTGAATTTTGAAAAGGAGATATACTTGGACTTCTGTACATTTTGCTCCTATCACCCACAGGAAACAGGTGGGTCGGGGAAATTTCCTGATATTGACCCTGAGCCCGAGCCTATAGGGGCCTCTATAGATTGGGGGTCTCATCAGTATGTTGACTGGTGACCAAGCCAGACCATAAGTATGGTAAGAGTGTTCAAGAGGAAATGAGATGATGTGAAAAGACCATATGAAATGTGGATGGATGAGGTAGACAAGACCAGTACACATGGGGGGTAGCAACAGACCATAACACAATTTGTACCTTGACAGAACTACACTATAACAAGGTCTCCCTCGGTGGGGATATTTTTGAAATATATAGGTTGGGTTTGGCCCCATGAGGTTTGGGACACATTCCAAGGACCTCCCCAACCTGGAGTATCTGTGGGAGCTCTGTGGAAGCACCAGCAGATATTTTTGAATCTCCATAAAATCTTCCAAGTCCCACTAACTCTACCTCTACATACTAGAGGGAGGGGATTGCTTATCCTTCCCTCCCTACTGTGTAGAAGAGGGCACCAGTCCCCAATCTCAATTGGTTTCTCCTTCTCGGAGCTCAATCTCCTCCCTACTGTTAGAGGGTGGGATTGAGAGAGCACCTACTGTTAGAGAGGGATTGAGAGAGCTCTCTCCATCCCTCCTGCTAATAGTAGTGGGGGGGAGGGGGGAGGGGGATAGAGCTTCCAGAGGGAGAAACCACTTCCCTTCCTCCAAAGTAGGGAGGAGATTCTCATAAGACAGGATCAGGATCACCCTATAACATGAGATAAACAGACAATGTATTCATAGTCCTGTTATCACTGCATGCAAAACAGGGTTGCATACAGTGTGTGCGTCACCCTGTTGCAAACATGTTGTTGACAAATTAGTGCTACAAATTGACATCTGTTGCACACACAGATGCGTCGCACACCAACATGTCGCATAAGTATCTTCTGGCGATCACCAATGAGGATTATACGATTTTCACTGTCGGGCTACCTCAGTCGGCGGGCCCTGTACTGACCGCGGAACTTAAGGACTGTTCCTTAAGAGGTTCTCAAACTCAGCGAGGGAAATTTGGTCGGAGCTGGTTAGATTGCATTTGTGGCGGTAAACACGCTCGAGGAATTGGACCGGCCCCTATGTGCGACATGGCGGCTAATTTGTGTCCGACATGTGTGCGACCCCTTTTTGCATGCAGGGTGTCCGAGTGGTTAGATGCTGTGTTGTCCTTCTCTTTTTTTCTGACACCAAAGGGTTTGAGTCCCCACTCGCCTGCTTTTTCGGCCAGGTCGGTGTTCCCTGAAATATCCCTAGAAGAGCAGCTGGATCTCCGTAGGAGATTCCTCAAACCTCCACGGGATTTCCCGAATCAAGAAGATTCCAGGGTGATTTCGAAATTAGAGATTCTGGGAATGTCACCTCTCCCAGGGTGTAGGATATTCTCAGAATATCCGGTGCGATCTTTATAAAATATTTCGGCCGGGGAAAATTTTGCCATAAATGAGTTTAGTAACAGTACAAGGTCCCGACAAGTCCTGCCGTGTTCTGAAATCCAGGGAGCTTGACATGTTAGTGGGTCTGTGATATTTCACAGGTGACTTCACATGATCTGTGATATCTATAGCTTTTTCGAAGTTCCCAAATGTGGAATAAGAGTGACAGCTAGATCAAAGTGACACCCACCCAATCACAGGGTGATATGCTCATGAACCAATTCCCTGCAATCCTATGAATACCATTAAATCTACTCACCATGTCTGATGCTGCTTCTCCAATCCCTTCAACTTCTTCGCGAGCTCATCTTGGAACCACGCACGATACTCACGATGGGCGTCGTCAAACGTCTCGCTCAAACGCTCAAGCTCACTCTCGCAACGACCAGCCACCGACAACAGGAGAGCGCAAGTTGGGCACCAAGTTAAAGCTAAAGATCGCCTCTCAAGAGAAAACCCAAAGTGGTTCAGGCATTTCCTCATATCTACAAGGATTTGAGCGTGAATTGGATTCTGACCCCGATGAGCCGATCGCGTTCGAGGAGCAGTTTATTCTCAAGATGCCACCCGGGCCCGATTGCGAAAAGCTGAGGGGATTGGTTGATGGTCGAAAAGATATCGACTGCGAGACAGAAAATTTGTTTTTCAAGTTTAAGGACTCGAGACGGGGGGTCTTCAACATCGGAAAACGAATGTATGGGATGAAGCTAGTCGATTTACCCTGTATTATCGAGAGCCAGAAGACCTTTGATAATAAGCACGTCTTCAAGGTGGCGGATATTTGTCAGGTGAAGAAAATAAGACCTTTGATAGTTCACAATCTCCATGATTCATTTTCGAAAAATCTAATCTGAATATTTCAATGAAAGTAGATGATACAAGTTGAAGATGGCCCTATAAATGACGAATCAAGCGTTTCACAGGGCAATTTCAATATCGAAGACTTCATTTGTCCTCATGGGATTACACCTCCCCTTCACCATGTTCGCAAACGTCGGTTCCGAAAAAGACTCAACAAGCGGACGATCGAGACTGTTGAACGGGCAGTCGAACGTTTGCTCGAGGAGGACAGTCGGGCTGATCAAGTTATCATCGACATCGTCGATAACGTGCGAGACCTGAGTGACTCTGAGGGTGACGAATATCAGCCTCCGAGCTCGGCGACAGGCGTCGGTGGTACTTTACCCAGTTCGAAGGTCGTCTATAACAAAGCCCGCCCTAGTATCAGCTCCAGCAAACGCAGTCCTAGTCATCAACTCCCTGATCACTCGAATAGTATCACAGACTTGCCACCAAGATCGGATGCTCCGACAGACTCACACATGCATACGATGGCAGAGACTCCGGCGGCTGAATCAATCGGCGGCCAAACACCTGCGCCCGACTTTGATGACTTTGGTGAAGATCGAACGGTAGCAGGATACGATGAAAATGACGATGAGGGAAGTATTGATAGTGATCTTGCGGCCGAAATCGAAGCTGGACTCATGGAGGGCGCAGCAGCAGAGGAACGGGCCGCCGCAGGCTTGACTGGACTAGAGGATGGAGACGAGGAGGACGAAGATAGTGAGGATTTGTTTGGGAACGGGGAAGATGATGATGAGGACGATGAAGATGATGAAGATGATGACGATGAGGAGGAGTCTAATCAGACTGTGGAGGATAAACAACGAGTGAGGTTACTCCAAGGCGAACTCAAAGATCTTGAAGCAGCCATCAATCGGAAAAAGAGTGAGATTGCAAAGGCTGCCAACGTGATCCTGAGAAAACGGTTCGAGGAAGCACTCAAGAAACTCACCATCGAGCTCGAATCTAAGAAAACTCAACTCAGCACCACTCAACTCAACCTAGAGAATGCTGCCCAAGAACGCAAAAATCTTCAGCAAAGACAGGATAAGGGAGAGGAGGACGAAGTAGACCAAGAGATTCCTCCTGATCCGACTGAAAATTATCTCGACACCGACGACCATCAAGATCGACCCAAAGAAATGGACATCATCTTTGAACCATCAGAGGATACGGGACAATCTACTCATGATCGAAGACATGGTGACAGTGAAAGGATGACTGAGGGAGACGATGAGCCCATGTTATCTGTCGAGCAAGACATTCCTACGCTGCCAGACTCGCTGGACATTGACGTTATGGCTACCTAAGAGCGCTAGTTCTGGTTGAGATTTACTCACTTCATCGATCATTATCGTACATCGCCCTGTCTGTTTTTGTGTTATGGCTCGATTTCAAATCCAATGTACTTAACTTACTTTTTATATGTATTCGTTCGCAGTGTTGAGTAAGATACGCTGATTGTATGATATCGACTATTTGTAGTACTCCTCAAGAAGACTTGAAGTCTAGGCCCGAGAAGAGACCCGCACAGAGATTGCAGAACCAATATAACTACAGAAGAAGACAGCTGTACATAGTGCGAAATGTTAAACCTGATGCACTTTTTTTAAAAACAAAAAAACATTTTGTATGCTAACGTGCAGTCCTGATGATCCATGCCATGCTTGAGGCAAGCTTATTCTAAATTGACCTGCTTTGGGTTCTTTTCCCCTGATCAGTCAGATCCCTGTAACAGAAACATGCTCTAGTTTGCATCTGGTTATTGAAAGATATTGGCCAAGACACATCGCGTAACCTGAGTAACGAAAGTTGAGCCTATTTGGAAGCGTGATGCTGAAAACTTGGACTCGAGAACTTTCCACACAGTTTTGGATACGTGGTTTCCCCTGAGAATCAATGTGTGACTTCCCTGGGTTATATATCTGACCACAGAAAAAATCGCTTGCCAAATTCGCGATCATTTCGCGAGTTTCTGAGCAGTGCTATGGTCACTTGACAATAATCCCAGATGGATTTGTGTGTTCAAGGATGACAAAATAATAAAACTTCAATGCTGGTCAGGTGGTGGACTAGCGTCTGGATTTTCTTCAGTTGCATTATTTTCTTACAGCAATGAGGTTTCCTGAACTCTATTGAGCATGAGGCCTAGGTTTGTTTCAAAGATTGAAGAGTTTAGTGACTCAGCTTGATGGCTTTTTCGTCTTTGGACCATTACATTTTGTTGATAACATTTGTTGTTCTTGCTGAGCTATATTGTAAGAAGCTGGGATGATTGAAAGAGCAGGGTATAAATACCCAAGTTCCAAATTCTCACTAAGACCAAGGCCTCACACCTGTTCTTCACTATCCCAATCCTACTCAATCAAGACCAGAGGAAAATCCCATCATCCACTTTCTGAAACCCTTTCAAGCTCACCAAAAAATGCCAAAGGAAAAATCTCTTCGTCATCGCCCAAGACCAGCTCCTTTGCAGTTCTCTCCCAAAAGAGCATCCTCATCAGGATTATCTACGATTATGGAAAATTACGGCGACGAGGTACCTTTACCTGATCACAACGCAATATCACGTGAGAACCTTGCAACAGAAAGTCTTTCGGTAAAAAAACTCTTACCATCTCGAAGTCGTCAGCTTGAAATTCTACCTGTGAAAAGTGCCATGAAATCTCCAATTCTATCTCCTCCTACTAATTCTGACACGCTCTCGCCCGTTATATCTCCTCCTAACTCACCTACTTCCCCTAAAGCTGTTCACTTCTCCGTACCTCAGCCTAACAGTCCTACCCAAGATTCACATACACTTCACTACACTCATTCCCCTCAAGATTACGATCGTTCAAGAATTGTGGTAGATCGTTCCCTGAGACTTCCACCACGTGCCAGAGAAGATCCCGAAGACGAACCTAATGCGGAGGATCCTTTATCAAATCCAGACGCGCCTCCTGCCCCGAATCACTGTAGCTGGCAAAGCTTTGACGCGTTAGGGTCAGGATCTGCTCTCGATGGATTTTGATTAATAGCTTTAAGTACTTGAAGTATATTATCAGTTTTTATCGAGTCCAATCTAGCCGACCGTAGCGGCTTTGAGCAGTGCCAGAACATCTTGAGCTTCAACGTCAATCATTGTGTCTGGGATTGACCGCGAGCGAAGAAATCATGTCGAGGAGAGCGATGGTATGAATTTTGATCTGAAGTTCTTAAATAGTTTATTACAGAAATTGATGTCACTCTTGCTAACACTCTAATCTCCCACACGAGACTATTTTTTGTAAATGTACCTTATATATATCGGATCTTACGGATCTAATCTATCACCTAGCTTTTTTTTTTTCTTCATAAAGTGCTCTTGTTACAAAATTTATTTTAATATTAATTTCCACTTCCAAAAAAAAAAAAAAAATGAAATTTGTTGCCAGTTTTTTTGTGAGAGTTCTTGTGTGATAAAAGGTGAGCATAGAGCTCACAATATCAATGCGTAAGTTGCATTGACAAAAGGCCCCATTCTTTAATATTACTTGTTATCCCTATCCAGGTGAGCTTCCGGACTCAAAACCGTGATGTTTTAACAGAACACACCCAGGACCAAGTCAGTTTTATCAAAGTCAGTTGTGAGGAAAGATCACAAGAATTGGATTGTAAAGACCCGAATGTTCACGGTATACAAAACGAAATTGTATTTACCTGTAAAGAGCAAATAAAACAAAAACTCCGTAAATAATTAGTGGATAAACAGATGGTATCAACCACTGAAATGAGGCGGGATGAGGATTAGGAAGGAATTCAAACAACTAGGAGGAAAAGCTCCTCAAGTAGTAATAAGTCAAAATCTAGAAACACAGTCAGACTCAAAAAAAAGTGAGAGGTTGATGAGTAAGAAAAAACCATCTTGTAAGTGTAATAACGCGGACCAGGACTTCCAATGATATGTATCGTTTAATGTTAAAGTTGAAATTAGTGAGCTTTCAAGTCATGTCTTCTTTTTACTTTGTTACAAGAACTTTCAAAGGTCTCATTTTCAGTCCCTATCTTATGAGAGCCAGCCTGGGAACGATCATTCCACCAGACAAATGAGCATTTGAAGTTTGGCCACAATGTCTCACAAGAGCAAGTAAGCACGTTGTGGTCTTGAAAGTCATCTAGGAAGAACTTGGTTTACTTGCGCACTTTGCATTTCAATCATTAACTCATACAAGCTCTTCGGTCTCGCTCAGTCTTGCGCCCCTATTCACGATCCGTACGCTTTGCGGTCTTGTCGGTCAGTCACACGTCCGGCACAAACATCCCGCTACAGTCTGACTTAGCTAACAGTTTTATATGCAGTTAGATAGGATAACAAACTGCCAAAATCTGTTTACTAGTACTTACAAGGTCTACCGAAGCTAAAACAGCGACAGTTTCCAATGGATTCGGAGCAACTCATGCTCACATATCAAGTCTGAAAAATCACCTGTGGGCCTGACAAACAGCCTGCCACCAAACGGAGCGAGCCGACTCAAAAAAACAAGCTCGTCAACTTGCTCAGTCCATTCCGAGTAGGGTATCAACTTGATCAAGTTCAGATCGAGTCAAGGATGAAGTGGAGAATTGTAGTTGAGAGTAAGCTAAGAGTCATCAGAAGTAGATGTGGAAATCTATGATGTGAGGTGAGATGGAATTTGAATGGTAGGGTGAAGAAAGTAAAACGGTCAGGAAGGAGGAACCGAGGGAAGACTTAACCTTAGCTGACTCCTGATGTCATTTACCACCTGCTCTTATCGAACTGATTCTCGTCGGTCAACCGGCTATGACTTGTCCGGAAATCATCTTCAAGTTTTTGAGGAATATAAGTAAGCCAGTGGCTGAGTAAGGCTGGGCTTGGTTAAGCAGACTTATTAAGCCCATCTGATCCTTTCAAGGTCAGGTTGGCACTGCTACAGATGAAATGCCAAAGCTCGCTGGCTTCCTTGGTAAGGACCCAATCAAATGTTCCAGTGGCCATTCGGGAAAGTTCCCTATCCGTTTCTTCCGGAAATTACAGCCAATCTCATGATTTCGGGTTCTTGTTCATTTACATCAAACAACATATTTTGGTTTTTAGACCGATTCTTCTCATACGTTCATTGGCTGTCGATCGATGGTCAGTGTGTTGTCGGTCTATCGACGGTCTTTGTTGTCCACCGCCAGCTGGTCAATCGGCGGCCTATCGACTGTTTTGGGTTGCTCGCCGAGGCCATCAATCATCCGGGAGTTGTGCATACCCAGCTCCCCATCCTTCCCTCCCTCCACCCCTTGGTGGGTAAGGGGGTAAATGGCCATGACAGTGGGAAAGGCCTCCTATCAGACCAAAAATTGGATTCTGGGAGCTTTCCCGGTGTCCAATCAAAATAACCGTGGTGGGTATCACGTCTCTGGAGGCAAAGAAGAGATCTAAGATCTTGCTTTCACACATCTCATCCAACCGCCGTCGAAGACGGTCGATTTCCCGGCTGGAGGAGATCTATCAATGACCTAATGGCCATTGTTTTATCATTGACAAGCTTGTCTCTCGACCAGCTTTTGGCCAGCTCTCGACGTTATTGGTCGACCATCACAAACCAGGTATTTGACCGGCGTTTGGCCAGATCTCGACCCGACCCGTTTGTGATGGTCTATTGCCAAAGGAAAAAAAAAAAAAAGAACCCCCGTGGTGTATGTGTTTGGGGGACGGGTCCTCGCCGAGGTACGAGATTCAGACTTGAGTTAGTTTTGATCGTGTCCTCAAGGGTACGTTCTCCTTTTTTTTTGGCACCGATCACGTGGTAAACAGCCAGTGGTATACCCAATCGCACCGAGTAAGGCAGTCATTCTTTCCAATCGTGGTTTGAGTTTCTCTTCTAAGAGTCCCTCAGAGGTCGTACACCCACATTGAACAAGCCAAGGGTGGTCAGACGGTGCAAAGTGTGCTACAAAAGTTTTTTTATATTTTTTTTTTAATACCTTCTACCGCCGAAAAGGTTTCTGAAGGTCATCTTTCGTATATTTCATAGTTCGCACTGCTGGAAAATTGTGTGCCAATGGACTTATGCTCACCTCGAACCCATCATTGAAAGTTGGAATCATGAGAAGACAAACAATTGGGAAAATTCCGAGGTATGTATCATCATATCAATGCGAATATTTCATAGCCAAAATATATACAAGGTCACAAAGTCTTCTTCAGACTCTCAATCCTGGATAAGGTTGTGTTTTGGTCAAGATAAAAATGCAAGAAAAAAACAGTCTGGGTAGGAAGCACTTTCTCAAAAGCCGTTCGTGTCAATTGCCAACAAAAAAAAAAAAAAAAAAAAAAAAAGAGAGAGAGAGCATCAATGCGAGGTGCTTCGATCAGCTATTTTACTGAAAAGGTTTTTCTCAGGAGCAGTCACTCACCTCGACTCTCTTTCGGGCCTCATGCTTTGCACGTTCTCGGTCAACGAAATCAAGGCCGTGGGATTCGATAAAGCGATCAACAAACACACTATTGAATAGAAAGAAAAAAAATGTAGTAAGATTTTAGCGAAAGGCAAGTGGTCGCGAGTCCAATTGCATTAATTCTAGCTTACCCAGCAAACCCGGCCGCAATTTGTTTGGCCTAAATTACATTCAAGTAAACAATCAAAGAGGAGTGAGGCAGGTGAAACAAATGTGTTCTTGTTTATTCTTTTAATAATTGAGCTTATCACTTTCTCACCTTTGCGTGATCTGAGGGCCTGCCGTGCTTTTTCCTTTTGAATTTTGCGAAAGGCATCAGAAAGGCACAGAAAAATTAAAACAATAAAAAAAGAATGAGTAGGTTCAAAATTGCCTACTTATGTTCCTCCCAAGCTTTTGCAGCTGAAAAGGCTGCAGCACCGCTGATGAGTTGGTGAGAGAGCCTACGGAAATGAAAAGAAAAAAAGAAGAAGAAAAATTGGTCAGAAAAAATTCCGAGTTGACCGTCCCTGGTTTTCAAGGATTGAATTTAAAAAGGAATCCCACTTGGCTTTGTGATGCTCAGGCGCATATTTGCATTCTCTAAGCTTATTCAACTCTTCCCACTGTAATTCACGCGCAAAATTATTGTCAAGGAATCCGATTAAGGCGCTATGCGGAAAAGAGCCTAAGAGTAGTCATTATTCGCTTACTTCTTTCGATTCTTTAGAGTCACGGTGTAAGAAACCTGAGTGGAGAAGAATGGGTCACAAGGCATAATTGGTCATCTTGCTTAATGGAAGAAAGGTTTGTAAAAAGCATAGAGGACAAACCCATTTGCGGTTTGGATGATAATTTTTTCAACAGTTGTAATGATGGGATGTGGCAGTATATTGCAGTCTGAGGAGAGGTTGACCGCGGATGATAGAATGATGAAATGAGAGGAGAAGGGGCTCCAGGGGGTAGGCTTTATAGGGTTGGACATTTGGTGTCTAATCAGATGGGTTCATCGCCTCCTCTTCCACCTGAAACAAATCCTTGCAAGCATCGAAGGCCGCGGCGGTACATAGTGTGTACCCATCTGGTTTGCTGAGAAATTCAGCAGACCGGAGCTGGGTGATCCGGATCGTTGATAAAATATGTATTATAGATTTGAGACCCTCAACAACTCCTCCTCACCTCCTGTTTGCGGTGCAAAAACGAACGGGCTCAGGAGTTTGAGGCAGTGCACACTGCCAATGGGTTTGCCATGGATGCTGCCATCCGAGGTTTTGTATCTGAGATTTGAACCAAGGTAACTACTCAAGCCACCCTCATCTCCTCGGCTGAAACCCCGGATGCTGCATCCGAGGGTGGGGTCGAGATGCAGGCCAACCCTGGCAACTCAACTCATGCCAGGCCACAGCACCTGCATGCTATACTTCCTTCGCGGGTCGCATATGTTCATAACACAATGTCATGCCCATTACACCGCCATAAACATAGGCCACATTCAGCAAACCCTCGAGTATTTGGACTACTTGCAGCCACCAGAAGGTGATTTTTTTCCCCACCTTAGATTCACTGCCAACAAAGACTACTAGGACAAGCACTGCCAACAAAGACATCTAGGACAAGCTTGTCCTAGATTTCCTCAGACAGGCTTTGTCCTAGTTTTTCCTTATCCAAACAAGGAACATCTAGGACAACTCTGGTCCTAGGACTTCTAGAACAACCATGTCCTAGTAGTTTCTGCTGGCAGTGAAGGTTGTTCTAGAACTTCTAGGACAAGACTTGTTCTATATGTTCCTTGTCTACAAAAGGAAAAACTAGGAAAAAGCTTGTCTGAGCAAATCTAGGACAAGCTTGTCCTAGATGTCTATGTTGGCAGTGATTGGGAATTAAGTCTAATTGTCTTAAGAGTGATGTGATGGTACAAAAACGAACTTTTTGTAACACCTTTTTTTCCCTTAGATTGGGGGACACTTGGGTTACTTTTTTGAGTCACCATGGGGAAGTAATTTTCCGTGTAGAGGTTCACTACCTTCCTTCACCGTGTCCGCAGAAAATGCGCACGACGTCCAGCGCTGACAAATCCTCCTTGTGACACAAAGGGGTTTCATTGGCGCTGGGTGTTGTGCGCAAGTTCTGCGGACACGGTGCTTAGATTGGGGGTAAAATGCATGTCAGACATACTAGAAATTGAGTAAATACACAGGTGTCCGAAGGAAACTGTCATATGTGATGCTGCTTCAAAATTTTATGCCTCTATCAGGATTTTCTTTGAGTGCTGTATGTCTTGTAACCAGATGCACTATAAATGACGAAAAAAAAAAAAAAACATAGGCCGCTTGGACCTGCACGCAGCCCTGCCTCAGACAGTGCCTTCCCTGTCCCCCACCTCACCTCATGTTACCTCTCACCCTTGTTGAGCTTCAATCAACACATATTATGCTTTTACACAGACCCCAACCCAAATAACCCCCCACTTGACTTTCATTCAAAAAGTTGAAATCTTCTTACCTGTTTCCTTTCCTCATCTGAAAGGAGACAGTAAGCCCAACTCATTCCCTTTTTTTTTTTCTTATCTCCACTTGTCAACCAATTCTTATGCTCACAAATCTCCCATTTATCCCATTTTTCTTTTTTCTCTTGTCTAGAACTTTGTCACCAGTCTCGGATCTAACATTATTATTTGTTGTTTGATCAAAACTTACCTAGATAACTGTGTTCCAAAAATTTCACAACCCTTTCCTTCTTAATTGTCACCTCACACTCAGCCAGCTGTATTCATTTTCCACACTCCCAACAGGTGAGTTGACATTTTTTCAACTTTGCTTCAT
>MU167209.1:840326-854741 GCA_015951145.1 Cronartium quercuum f. sp. fusiforme G11
GGTACCAAAGCAACTGGAACCACTCGTACTCTTGGAGCAATGATCAATCGAGTAGCCTGATCGACTGGTTTGGTTGGCTGAGCAGGCTTTGAGTTGAAAATTGGAGACGAATGATCTTGAATCATGAGTAATTATGGTTGCAGTTAGTGAGTTGGTTGGAATGAGCTGGTCAGGGCACGGAACTGAGCTGAGACAACAAAGTGTAGACGGGTAGATGACTTCAAGGTCAGTAAAACGAACCGGATTGATCCTGACAACTGGACGTTTGTCTGGACCTTCGAACATACAAGTGTTGGCTGTCACTTCCCGAGGAGAGATCGAGGATGATTTGATAATGTCACTTCGCAACTCAGATGGTGTGTGCTCTAGTAGCCTTGACGGTGACATATAATAGACTGCCATGTCTTGAAGGTGACGTATATACTGACGTGTACATGGCGAGCTGTGGACGTCACGGTGACGTACAAATTTTACACGTCAGCATTTTGCTTTCAGTGGCACTGTAGCTCAGTCGGTAGAGCGCACGCTTCACATGAAGTTCAATCGCGTGATGTCCTCGGTTCGAGCCCGGGCAGAGTCAATTTTTTGGCCCGTCAGGTGGGGTGCGAGGAACAAGACCAACAGGCTTGTGCTTAAAATCCAGCAGTCCTTCCAAACTGGAGTGAAACCTATTGATGAGGACAGGCAACTGTAGTGTTAGGGGTGTCCGAGTTGTTTTTTTTTCTGCTGACTGAGCTGACTTTTTTTGAAATTTAATGCTGACTTCCTTACATAACAGCAGGTGCTATGCCATAGGAATTTATAGTTTTGTGCTGGGTCTGTTAAAAGTATCTGTTGGAAATTTCTAATTTGAAACCCCCTATTGTTGATGCCAATGGCATCACACCCCAAACACTTATGTCCCCATGCAAATTTGGTGTTTACTAACAGGCTCATGCTTTGGCAAGAGTGGCATTGTTCCACAACAAACACAGAAGAGCAATTTGAAGTCTAAGTTAAGTATATGATTAGTTGTCATGTATGGGACAGGATGTATAGCAGTAGAGTCTATATAGGGCCAATTGTGATGAGTTCCATGCTTCACAATTTTTTATTGGAGAACTGTTAAAATTATTCTAAACTTTTACCTTCAGCCATGTTTTTGCCCGCGATGTGAGCTGATTACATATATGAGCTGAGTGTGATTAAACTAAGTAATTTATGTCGATGGCTTTTATGAGTTTTGAATTGTTTGGTATAATTTCATACTGTGGTTTCACTCTCACTGCCCTCACCCCAACCCACCCCAAACCGACTTTAGTCTCTTACTACAACCACCACATCGCTTCATCAACCAAGCAAACCATTCTACCACCATGAAGAAAGGCATGTTGGGCAAAATGGTTCGTATATATTATTTACCTTTAAGGCGTATCATCATCTTAATTCGAATCCTACCCATTTCTCACCTTTCTCTCTCCTCCTCGCTTTCTTCTCTAGCTTTCGCGCAAGGATAAGGACAACCCGTCTAGCAGTACTTCCACCAGCCGATCATCAAAGGACAAAGGACCCTACGATCAATCCTCACCCGCCCCATCACCTGCCTCTTCTCAAACAAACCTCTCCATCGGTTCCGCTCCCACCTCTGCTCAACAACAACCTACTCAGAACGGCTCGAGCGGAACTCAATCGGGCAGTATCGGTCGCGCAGCCGGTCTCTTCAGTCGGTCTTCATCGTCATCTGCCACCGCTGCTGCTGCTGCTGCCGCCGCTGCTGCTCAACAACAACAACAACAGGCCACTCAGGCGGCAGCAGCAGCCGCTGCCGCTGCTACCCTTCAAGGTCTCCCGTCTGCGCCCAATCAGCAACTGTCCAACGCTAACGTGCCTGGAATCTTCGTCAGTGGCGATAACGTAAGTCCTCCTACCTACCGCCCTCTCTCGGACGTCACTCTGACTCAACTTTCACCCTATCTGTCTGTCTATCAATTGTTTATTTTCTTCTACATCGTTCCATTTTTTCCATTCCCCCTCCCCCCCCCCCCCCCCACACATACACACACAAATACGCGCCTCTTTCCTCTCACTTCCCCTGTTTTGGGTGGTGCCTAACCAAAGGCTGTGATGCCCACCGACCCACTCCCGCATCCATCCGCTCTCCCACACCATCCGACCTCAGGCGGTGCTATCTCCCTCGTCTCACCTAACCGATTGAGTGGACCGATGGTCGGTGGTCCTCCCCAGACGCCACCTAAATCCGGCCCGATCGGAAAACTTCAAGGAAAATCTGGGGGTGTACCGGTTCCACCTGGAGTAAAGGATACGATACCGATCGCGAAGACACCACGGAAACAGCGCAGTAGCAGGTTTCATGTAACGGAAAAGGTTGAACTTGAACGTTTGCCTGCTTTCCAGGGTGAGATCATTTTTTTTTTGTGGAGCTTGTTGCTCTTTGTCTGCTCGTCGATCACTGATCTTTGAAATGCGTTCATAGAGGTGAGCCCACAGGAGACGCATGCGCTATTTATCCAGAAGCTCCATCAATGTTCTGTCGTTTTCGACTTCAATGATGCCTCCACCCAACTTTCCTCGAAGCAAATCAAAGCTTCAGCCCTACATGAAATGCTTGAATGGATTACCACTCAAAGAGGCGTGATCACAGAGGCGATCTACCCAGAGGTAGTCTCGATGTTTGCCTCTAACCTCTTTCGTTCCATTCCACCGCCTGTGAACCCGACCGGGGACGCGTACGACCCAGAGGAGGACGAACCCGTACTTGAGCTCGCTTGGCCTCACCTTCAAATCGTTTATGAGTTTTTCTTGCGGTTTGTCGAGAGTCCAGACTTCAACACTAACGTTGCTAAACGATTCATCGACCAGCAATTTGTCCTCAACGTTTGTCTCTTCATCTCTGCTTTTTTCCTCGAGAAGGACTGATTAAATGCTCTTTCCCAATAGCTCCTCGAGTTATTTGACAGCGAGGACCCACGCGAGCGAGATTTCCTAAAGACGACACTTCACCGAATCTATGGAAAGTTCTTAAACCTAAGAGCCTTCATCCGACGTTCAATCAACAACGTCTTTTACGCGTTTATCTACGAGACTGAGCGACATAATGGTATCGCTGAATTACTTGAAATCTTGGGTTCAATCATCAACGGATTTGCATTACCACTTAAAGAAGAACACAAGACCTTTCTCACTCGAGTTCTTATCCCACTTCATAAAGTTAAAGGTTTAGCGCTCTATCATCCCCAATTAGCTTATTGTGTAGTACAATTCTTGGAAAAGGATCCAACTTTAACGGAGGAGGTGGTGATCGGTTTACTGAGGTATTGGCCAAAGGTTAACTCGCCTAAGGAAGTCATGTATTTGAACGAGGTAGAAGAAGTACTAGGTATGTGATGACCATCTTTGTTTTTTTTTGGTATTCAAATCCTTCTCTCAACGGTCTTAGTCTCACCTTTTGGTCAACCTCCTTTTATTCCTGTCCTAAACCAAAAAAGATGTGATCGACCCAATCGAGTTTCAAAAAATTGCCGTCCCACTCTTCAAACAACTCTCCCGATGTGTCAACAGCCAACACTTCCAGGCTCGTCCTCCTCGTTTCACTTTTCCTGTTCTTGGTCTGTTTGATCTGACTAGCTTGATCAAATAGGTAGCTGAAAGGGCGCTTTATTACTGGAACAATGAGTACATCGTCAATTTGATCTCGGAAAATGTTCAGACTGTTCTCCCGCTGGTTTTTGATTCGCTTTACACGAACTCGAAAATGCATTGGAGTCGGTAAGTTATCACTTTTCTTCGCTCATTAGAGTTTGCAGTTGATCGGGAGATTCTATTGGGTAGGCAAATCCATCAGTTGGTGTATAATGCACTCAAGCTATTCATGGATATGAATCCACCTCTTTTTGAGGAATGTACGGATCAATATCGCGAGTCTCGGCAAAGGTTTTTCCACTTCCCCCTACTACAACTCCTTTCTCTCTCTCCTATCACTAATCAATTATTCGATCTTACAGGGAACGGGAGCGGTTAATACAACGTGAAGCAGCCTGGAATAGGTTAAGAGATGAAGCGATCAAGAACAAGGGCACCATTTCACATCTACCCCCTTCAGTCTTAGCTCCGATCCCTTCATCTGCTGCTCTACTAGACCAAAGCGCTTTCGAGGAAGAAGTGATGAACGGATTTGCGAACCAACAACAACAACACCCTGAAAGTTCATTTGGGTCTATAAGTTTCCCCAACTTTCCTGATCAACAACAGCAGCAGCAACAGCAAGCTATGCAACAACAACAGCAACAGATGGAAGATCAACATTTAGAAATGCAGAAACAATTTCCTGAAACTGCTCGTCAACAGGTCGCACAACCTGGAGCGCCTCCTCAACAACACTTGCGGTAAGTTTTCTTTCTTCTTCTTCTTCTTCTCTCTCTCTCTCTATTTGCCGGTAGGCTAGAAAGAGATAGAGATCAGTTTGGATTCTCTATCTTTATCTCTCTTCGCCTCCATGCCACTTTTCCTCAACTTATACTACCCAAAAAAACTCTTCACTCCAAATAAAACCCAGAACCTGAGGATCAAAGTTCAATCTTATCAAATCAAATCATTATCATTGATTCCATACTCACTCTGACTTTTTTCCCCCCTTCCTTTTTTCTTTCTTCTCCTTTTGCTTCCTTACTCTCTCGATTGTTCTTTCTTATATATAGGCGAAAATCAGTAATCCCGATCGATTCAACAGTTTTAACCGAATTAGCCGGTCACAAATCTTTGGATGAAACAGTTCCACGCGCTGGCGCCCCACCTCCATCATCTACTTCTTCAACAAATTGAGTTTTTTCAAAAAAAAAAAAAAAAAAAAAAAAAAACCACTCCTACATACTAAAGGGGTGAACAAAAAAGGTTAGAGAAAGGAGGAAAAAAGTGATGGCTTGGTAGTAGTCGTAGTTGTTGTTTTGCTGTGTTTTTTTTATTTGAGATGATCAATATATTATTTATGGTGTTGTGTTGTGTTGTGTTTCGTTTTTTTCTTTTCTTTTTGCAAGTTCTTTTTTTTTGTTTATGAGAAGAAGAAAATGGTGATAGTTTGAGAGAAGTAGAAGAGTGAGAAAGAAGAAAAGAAAAACGTTTTTTTGTTTTGTTTTGTTGTTTTTTTTTGCAATCCTTCCAAATTTTTTTTTCTTTTTTTTTTTTTTTTTGATTTTAAGATACAAGTTTTTGGGGTTGATGAGGAAAGGGAGATGAATATGAGATGGAGTTGGGCTTTATAAAAACGATGGATGGCACTACCAAAAAAGTTGCATTGGGTGGATGCGTCCAAGGTCATGTCGAACACAACTGCCTAATGCAAATAAGCCCTTGCATAAAAATATATTTTCGAGTTGGATGGATGCTTCCAATGTGACTTTGCACACATCTGTCCAACACAATTTTGTTGGTGGTGTGGGATTGGGTTCATTAATTGTGCTTTTGTGCATAGTTTTGCAAGAAATGGGAGCAGGAAGAGAGGATGAACAGGGGGAAGGTGTTTCAATGTGTTTTTTTTAAAAAAAAAAAAATATAAAAATCTTTATAGTGCCTTACCTCTTCTATAATGAGTATAAACAACACTTGTAACTAAGAAATAATAACAACGGGTATGTCTATAACAGGTAACAGACAGCGTATGGGGTTTTGCGTTTGTGGGTTCGGCTACTAGTAGCAATACGCGGGCGATAGTTGGGATAAGAAAGAGAACCGAAGGATATGGTTGGGCGAAAGAGGAGACCAGTTAGGATTAGGGGAAATGAGACAAGAGGAAATTAGGGCATAGTAGACGGAGCAAAAGAAAGAGTAATGGAGAGGAAATAGGAAGGGAGACTGAAAGTCCTCAGGGTGCTAAGCAGAGAGAATCCATTGTCGACTTCGCCAAGCCAGAAGAGAGCTAGTCCTACCACGCCAGACGGGCAAGGCTGGGGGGACCTTCTTAGGCGCAGGATGATGTTTCTGTAGGGGTGGGCTAGGCCTCTTTTGTCTCTAGGGGGTGAGACGGTATATCCCAGCTTTCCGCTTGGCTAGGCTTGGACGACGCAGGCAGCCTCTGGCTCCACTGGGAGAGAGAAACTGATACGCGTCCAGAGGAAGAAATAACTGAGAAAAAAAGGGGGGAACAAGAGGGGGGTAAGGTGGTCGGGTCAGGTGCGGTCTAGCTCATTTTGGGTCAGGTGTGGGCGGTGGTTTCAATGTGTTGGGCAGTGATTTGGGTTTGAGTTAGATGTTCTTGGTTCCAGAGGTCAGATTATTTAAATGTTCTGTTAACAAAAGTATTTTTGTTTCACATACAGTACCAATATTGCAATTTTATGCTTTGTCCAGGTCTTACTTTGAGTTGCCTACTTTTTTTTTTTTTTTTTTTTTTTTTTTTTTGTACTCCATAACTAAATTGTTCAATTTGAGTCTTAACTTTGCTATTCTGATACCTGTACCTATTTACAAATTTGTTATTATCTATCTTACGGGGATCCTAGAGAAACTTTTGAATGTGTTTGATTTTTATTAACTTTTGGGATTGGTTAATGAAAATCTGAGGAAAATAAGAATTCGAAATCATTTAGTTCGTGTTTTACTTTCCTTGAACTTTGGTGTTCATACTTTATCTACCCAGAGTCTCCTACCAAATGAAAGAACGGTGTAGATACTGTTTGCAAAAATTGTTCTACGAGAGGCATTTTGAAATTGAAATAAAATTCCAGCCACTGATGGGTGGAGTAAATTGGAAACGAGCTGTTGGTAGTGTCATTGACCCGTCATTTAATCTGTGGTTGTATGAGGACTTGAGAGTGTGATAATAAAAAGAAGTGGATGTATTCAATAGCACTGGCACTGTATCATCCCGTATACTCTTTGAGACCAATTGTCATGAGGAGCAGCTCAAAATGAGGTGAAATTTATCTGACCCGGCTCCGACTTGTGGTACGAACCCGGTACTCGTGTCCAGCTCCGGGTCAAGCCCCCAAACAATTCGCGTCGCGGCGTGTTCGGATTGGAAATTCAAAGTTTACTGTAACTGACAGAAATTGCTCAGTTGAGAACCAGACTTCAAACCCAATCCCATTCAGCTCACCTCCTTCAAGAATGCCAAAGACTTCTGTCACGATGGATATTGGCTCTTCAGACGAAGGTCCAGCAAAAGAAACTGCTCCTTCCCCAAATGATGAACCGGGCGTTAAAGAGGTTTATGCTTCTACAATTTTTTTAACAATCGAAACTTGAAACCCACTCCATGGGACCCCCCCTACGCACTAATCAGCTAAGGCTGACGACAAGACCCTCGTGTTTAGGTCATGGATGAAGCCCATCGTTGTCTTCGTGACTATTGGGGTCATGATTCGTTTCGTGGTATTCAAGCAGAGGTTATTCGTCACTTGGTTTGGGATGGTCAGAGTACGGCAGTGTTGATGCCTACTGGAGGTGGTAAGAGTCTACTTTACCAAGTTCGGCTTCCTCACTGTATGAACTTTTCCTGACTGCTTGGAATGGTATATGGGGGCTGACCACTTTTTTTGTTCAAAAAATTATCCGTCCGTTCTCTAAACAAATGGGCCTCTATTGTGACCGGGCGCTGTTTGCTTGCCTTGAACCTTTTGATCGTCCCACTTTTTACTTTACATCAAGGTACCCGCCGTGCTGCTCCCCGGACTTACCATCGTTGTATCTCCATTACTTGCACTGATGAAAGTATGTGCTCAAATGATAAGAAAACCAAACGCAATTTTTGCTATGATCAATCACTTGCTCATGTCTTTGCTCTCACACATAGGATCAAGTTGACGCATTGCGCCTAAGAAATTACCCTGCGGCTGCATTAAATTCTACATTGACCACTCAAGAAGCCGCTGCTATTAAAGAAGATGTTCGAAATGGCAATATCAAACTTCTTTACGTGGCTCCAGAAAGACTTAATAATGAATTATTTTTAAATATGGTCATGAATCTTGAATGTATCTCTATGGTGGCCGTAGATGAAGCGTAGGTTGTTTTTTTCGTTTCCAAATGAGGATAGAGGAGATCGTCATCTTTTGGCTTAATTCACCTTTTGAGTATTCGCTCCTTTTTTTCCCCAGGCATTGTATCGCCGAATGGGGACCTTCATTTCGGCCTGACTATCTGAAAGTTGCTCGGTTTGCTCAAGAAATAGGAGCCCAACGTGTTTTGGCATTGACTGCGACGGCAACTCCTGCGGTTGCCCAAGCCGTAAGCCTTCATCTTAAGTCTGCTTGCTTTGAAGTTTGAACTTCAGCTCTCGGGGAGGTTATTTGCGCCACATGATGTTATCAATACCTCAAATAAGATCTGATTTTGCTAATGTATGATATTGTCGACATTCTAGATTTGCGAAGGATTTTCAATTGATCCGACCACGTCATTATTCAAAGTGTCAACTTACCGTTCTAACCTCACGTTACGAGTTGTGCCGGCCGAAACACCCGAAGCGAAACTTTCAGTTCTCATTCCTATGCTAAACAGTCAAACAGGGGCCACGATTATCTATGTCACCACACATGCTGATGCGGAAGACTTGGTGAAGGTCTTGAACAGGCAAGGATTTCCAGAGGCTAGAATGTACCATGCGGGTTTGAACTCGGAGGACAGAATACGAGTTCAAGAAGAATTCATCAAGAGTGAACGTGTGAGCTGCTATCTATCAACTTAATACAGCACCTTACCATCCATAAATGGCTTTTGTAAACTCTTTGTCACGGCTAAAATGTTCTTCTTCATCCAGGGTATTGTATGTTCAACAATCGCTTTTGGAATGGGTATCGATAAAGCTTCAATCAGACAAATCATTCACTATAAATTACCCAAGACCCTCGAAAACTACTCACAGGAGATCGGTCGTGCCGGTCGCGATGGACTACCTTCTCAATGTTGCGTATTTCTCTCGTCGCAGGATTTACCGCTTTTAGAAGGCTTCGCACGTGGAAACACTCCTAGCTTAAGGTCGATAAAAACTTGGTTGGCTGATGTCTTTATCACCCAAATTGATGAGGACGGCTGCTTTGTGTTCAATCATTATGATCAAGCCAAGGAGTAAGTCATTTTTTTTTTGTGTTTTTGACCTTCTCGAGATCAACACCGATGGTGAATAGTGACTTGGCTGGTATTTTTGCTCATTGCTTTGTCTCAAACAACTCGCAACATTTCTTTTTATCAGGAATGATATAAAGGTAGGCACATTTTTTTTGTGTTGACCTTTATCAATCGATTATTGATCATAGGCTAATGAATTATTGTACATTTGCATCATTTTCAGACAAATACATTGGGACTGTTGTTCGCTCAACTAGAGCTTAGATTCAATCTCCTTAGGGCGACCACACCATATTATAGTAGCTTTCAATGGCCAGCTAATCCTGTCATATTAACTAAAATGAAAGCTGAAAAGTGGAAAGAGTCTCGAGCGCTTTGCTCACACATGACTGTAGGACCAACTTGGCACACGGTTCGCGTTAAATTTTCTCCAGACATACACAAACTACTGGGAATGACATTATTTTGCGGCAGACAGTCATCATAATAGCTGACAAAATATCGTTCTATTCAATACTTCACTCACAGGTCGATGTTTGTCATACTGCAGCTATGAGTGGACTCAAGCGTACGGATCTGACGTCGCAAATCAACAAGTGGGAGAAGTATGTCTATCATTCAATCACTTTCTGTTTCATCCACGTGGTTCACTCACGTTCATGAACACCCCCTGATGTTCTTGTCTTTCATCAGGGACTATGGTATTCAGCCAAAAGGTTCGAAAGTCCGTGCACGATACCGCCCTCTCCGCGAGGATGGAAGTCTGCCTCCGCTCGAAGCTGTCGACGAAATCGCGGGACTATTGTACGATTCAATGATCTTGCGTGAGGAAGCCGATGTTCAACGCTTATACCAAGTGGTTGATATCCTCACAAAAGATGATTGTGGGTCTTCATCATGTTTGTGAAACGTTCAATCAACACAATGACATCTCTGACAAAGTTGAAAAAATCATGTGCTAACGTTCCTCTAGGCATAGCTCAAAGCCTTGGCGAGTACTTTGGAGATGACGATTCTGTTCCTCTCGGGGCGTGCGGAGCATGCACGGTGAGCACGCCATCCGTTTGAATGACCTTCATAAGCTCCGGCTTTGGAGAATGCCTAATCATGGGTAATTTTAGTAAATAAGAACCTATGGTCATTATCTTTTGTATACTTATCACTCAGCACTGCGCGACCTTGGAAGCTGTTCCCTTCCAGCGGGTGGTGAAGACAAAAGTGGATGATGCGAAAGCTAAGTTGATTCTAGATGTGAGTAACAAAAAGAAATTATTTAGGAAACAGCTTATCAGAGTCTGATCGCCTAACAATTTGTTTTTACTCCATCTTGCCCACCTCGTATGTTGTGTTCAACGTGTAAAAATGCAAAATAAAAATGAAGAAATGCCCTTATCGAGATGACGCGCGTTTGTTAGCACGAATCGCATTTGGTATCGCCTCACCTCGTACTACCGAATTGAAATTAACTCAAGCTAGTGAAGGTGGCCCATTTGGTTGTATGGAATCTACTGATTTCAATAAATTAGTTGATTATTTTGAAGTAATATGCAAGAAAGCTGATTATATCAATCAACCGATCATTAAGCCCACTTCGAGATCTTATGCTTCTTCTTCTCAAAGTCCTGCTAAACGTAAGAATACCTCTTCACAAAGTGGATCAGGAAGTCGGGCAAATAAGAAAGTGGCTGGTTCCAGTGGGACAAGTAAGTACCTTTGATTATGTCTATGGCGATAGGATTCTGAGAAGAAAGGAATAAATTTATTCATATTTTCTCTTCTACACAGGTCACACCAAAAAGTGTCATAAAAAGTGAAGCGGGTTAGGAATGTATGAGGGTGTTGGCTCAAAATTTTATGTTCTACGTGGTCTACCGAAGAGCCGTGTGTGATAACCTGTCATTGATCTTTTTATTGTTTACCTTGTGGGATATTTAGACACTATTCACCAAGCATTATCAAATAAAGCCAGTACTTCAACTTCTTAGTTATCCATTTCTCAAAATGTTACCTGATGTATGCGTTAGAAGTGTATTATAATCCTGTCAACATAGGATCAGAGATGTCAAAAGAACTGAGGGAATACCATACCGTTGATTTCCTTGTAAGGGAATTGTAAAAAACACCTTTTTTCTTATCCATCCACCTCTACCTAGGATTTTCATATGTTTGAAAGCAGAGTTGTTGCTCATTGGTCCTAATGAGACATCCCATCAAAAATCTATTCTTCCTGTTTAACTTCACACTCCATCTCTAAAACCAATTTATATGTGTGTTGATTTTAAGCCCCAAAAAAACAAAGTTTGAATCCTCACCCACATTAAGACATCCAATACACACAGAACTCATGACCAATTCTAGCTTTTGAGTGACATGGTAAAAGTATGGATTTGAAGAATTATCCAATTTTCATTTCTTCTGATGTTCCAACATTTTTCCTATGCTCTATGAACACTCTTTTAACATACGCCTTGCAATTAAATCAAGAATCTGGGTCATACCTACAACAGGAATAGTCAAAGGGACTTTACTGGAGTAGGCGCAAGTTTGTCATCAGACAAGACATGTGGTGGGCGCGAGCAGTCAAATTTGGGTGCCATGCCCGCATGCACGCTCGCGGCCCTGCGGCCTGCGCTCTGCTAGCAATGGTGAATGGTTCCAATTATGTATTTCCGATTGCTTCATTTTCGCTTGATGCCCTCTACAGCGTAGCCTCCCCAGAGTTCCCACCTTTCTCTGATCAGCTCTTACGGTCTCGTAAATCACGATTACAAAACCCTTTAACTTTCCAGACAGATGCCCCCGAGATCTGCCTCCAAACGTCTTCTCGTGCCTTCGTCTTCCTCCGTGTTGCGTAGCCAACCGAGCGCGCTTGACTCTCGCGTCACCTTGTTATCTCTTGAGAACCAGAAGGTTCCAGCTTCGACGTCTTCTCAAGCAGGTGATTCGACAAGTCGGAGTCCCTCCAAAAGGACTAGATCCGCCATAAATTCCGGTATTCCCTATCAGGATGCCCCTTCCACATCGAAACGTACGCGAACATCGTTGAAAGCCTTTACCACCGGAAATGAGACCAGCAATGGCACCCCAAAGCCCTCTCAGAGTCAATCTGCATCCAAGGAGAAGTCCCCTCGAAAGGCAAAAGTGATCAAGTTGGCATTGGATTCTCCGCATCCACCTCCGCCTCGATGGCAAGAAACCTACGCGCTCATCAAAGAACAACGTGCATCTATCGTGGCTCCCGTAGATACTATGGGTTGTGACAAAGCTGGAGACGAAGATCACACTCGACCCGATCATAAGCTTCCTCCTCGATCTGACGTCGACCGGCGATTGTCGTGTTTAGTTTCTCTGATGCTAAGCAGTCAGACAAAGGACGAAGTCACCTCTCAAGCAGTAGTCAATTTAAGGCTCAACCTCACCAATGGTCTTACGATTCAGTCTTTGAGGGATTCGAGTCTTGAACAGATTCAAGGCTGCATAAATAAGGTCGGATTTTGGCGCCGCAAAAGTGAATATATAAAAGAGATGGCGGAGATGTTGTATGAAAAACATCAGAGTGATGTTCCAAAGACGCTTGGTAGGGTTTTGTAAACTCGACTGGTCTCAAAATCTATTCTAATAAATCGATGTGTCCATGTAAATCCCCTATCAATCGCAGATGAACTAGTCGCGTTGAAAGGTCAGTCTGAAATCTATTGACCCATATTGAATTCGGATTTATCCTTACCATACCTAACGTTCGTGACTCGTTTGAGCAGGGGTAGGTCCTAAGATGGCTTTTTTAGCCCTCTCATCTGCTTGGTCTATCAACGAAGGCATTGGTGTCGACACTCATGTGCATAGGATCACCAATCGTCTTGGGTGGCATGATCCTCCGACCACCGACCCTGAAAAGACGCGCCTAAATTTACAGAGCTGGCTACCAAAAAAGTACGTGGACAATTTTGCTTTCCTCAGATGTTTCTAAACTCAATTATGAACAAGTTTGTAAACCCACTCATATCACTTTCCTCTAGCTTGCATCAGGAAATCAACCATATGATGGTAGGTTTTGGACAGGTGAGTTGCTTGGGGCTTGGCTATCATTTTGATCAAAGAACCACATGGTCTGATTTGTCAAATTTTTGCATTTAGGTCATTTGCTTGCCCATTGGACCGCGTTGTGACAACTGTGCAGTCGGTGCCATAGACGGTCTATGTCCGGCTAAGAGGTCTATCACGTTTAAGCAGAGGTCACCAAAAAAGAAAGCTAAAGATGAATACGATCCTGTTCAGTCAGAGGCCAAGGTCAAAATTGAAGTCGAACAAGAATCAGTTAAAGTGGCTGATGAGCCAATTCTTCATGATGAGAAAGCCAATGACTCAGTCACGGTCAAGCAAGAGTCTTTGGCTCAGGCGTGGTGACTTGAATCATCATTCTATAATTTCTAATAATGTGTGTCAGATATACTGGAAAGCTATAATGTGTGAAGGTTGCATTGTTTTTTAATTATTTATTTTGGATTTTGTTTTCAATAACCACTTGCATAAAGAAATGATCAGAAAAAAATTTGAACACTTGACCAGGTGAATCGACGGTCGTACTACAAAGTGGACTGCCGATTAGAATCAGTAGCACTCTCTATGTATCCTCTACCTTCTTATCCTTCATAGGCATCCTTATTCTCTTTTGCTCGCCATCCTCTCCCCAATCCAAACACTCATTTCTCCTTCACCCCAGACGCGGTCGGTTCGAAGTTAATCGACGCTATCTAGCACTCCGAAGTAAAGAAAGAGGTTCGGATTGCATAAGGCTATCAATAATTGAGATTGGTAAGCCTACTCTACACTCGGTAGAGTTGTCGATAAGCATTGGTACGACTACTGTAACTATGATAGTTTATCTCAAGTCTGTGAATATTTTCTGTTTTTTTTTTTTTTTTCTTGGTTCTTGTTATGTAATAGTATGCTTTGTTCAAATCTTGATTTGGGTGTAAGTGATTATAGTAAGCTGTTGGGTTGTTAATATCCTTTGAAGGTTCTTTATCAGACTTTTTGTTTGATGAATGATCTTGATGATATGGCCCTTAAAGGTATGTTTAAGAGTTCAAGGGGGGCTTACTTTCTCTTGTTGATACTAATGATCACGTCCGAATTCAGGTATACTCACGTATGTACCCTAACATCAAAAAGAAGGTCGTTTTTTTATAACCCTTCTATACTCACAACACTTATGAGTTCTTCAATTGAATGAAGTAAAAAATTCATCATTTTGTATATATGCAATACTAGCATGGTTTGTCTCACACAACTGAGCATGAAAGGTAAATAATATCAGATAACCAGATGTAACAGTACAAGAGCTCATTTTTCTAAAGG
>MU167209.1:870843-899348 GCA_015951145.1 Cronartium quercuum f. sp. fusiforme G11
ATAGTAATTCCATCGCACCTAATCCTACTGACACTGCATCACATATCTTGGGGTGATAGAACATCGGATAGGCCCATCCGATACAAATATCTTGGCAGTGTAGAGTACCCCCTTTTTCTTTTGTTTTTTCTAAGAAACCTTACACAGTGTCTGTAGCTCATGCCACCCACATTGGGGGCACTCTAATCACTCACATCTAGGGTCAGACTTTGTTTTTCCCCCAAAAAAGGGCTCAAACTCATGTTTATCCTAAGGATGGCCTGCACATGTGGCACTGTCCCTCAACATCTCTCTTATCAAATATGTCAGATTCCCTCCTCCTATTTCTTACCCCTTGCACCATATGAGGATGAGTTGAGGCTGAGTGAGATGGGTAATGAATGAATTGAGTAAAACATGAGGCTGATTTACTCTCTTGTGCTAACCTCTTTTTTCATTTCATATGCTGGGATATATTAGGGACACTTTTTCAACAGAAATGCAAAGCTCAGGGAGCCCCTAACACTGGTGGGGTAAGCTATAGACACTGTATTAATAATCCCACTCATAAATTTGGGTCTAGAAAGTTTCATATGCAATATCTCTTAAAATAGCATTCCTGTGGAGTTCAAGATATTTATGACATAATGATTTCATTGGTCTCCATCAACCTAAAGAGTGCCAGCATCCCCTGATACAAAAATGATCCAAATGGGGTTGAGCAACTCTTCAACCCTGATCACTAGCTCACACTGACCTAATTGGGGAAACAACAATAATAAGGTTAGAGATAGAAAGAGAGACATGTAAAAGAGATGTAAGCCTTATCTAACCTATAAGTCAAGTGTGGGATAAATAAACTCAGGCTGTCAGTGATGGGAAACAAGAAACAATATATATTCTGTGGACAGCCAATTTTAAGTATAGAATGAAAGTCAGGTACTTGTCAGAAAAAAATAGGAACAGAAGAATGGAAAAATAGGGAGAAGTTAAGCAAAAAGGGGTTGACTTACTCTTTCCCAGCTATAATTGAGCTTAGGGAAAGAGTAGCTCTTGGATCCATGAGAAGGATGGAGTATAGCACTGGAGGCTACTTAGTATTAGCATACTATTCTTTTAGTTTGATTCTACATGTGCTACTGCACTTTTACAGTACCAGCCATGCATTTATAGCCTCAAAACTCTACCCTACAGACTTCATAATTTTGCCTGACCCCTTTATCGTACTTTTATGTGTAATCATCTTCTTATAACTCTACCATCAGGATTTTTGTGAGCCACTTGCTTCTGTCTGGCAAGTGACCTCACTACTGTTCAAGGAAAAGGTGTGGGCACAAAGGCCAAAGGTTGGAAATGGGTTCCTCTGCAGCTCAAATGCCTCAGGAACATTTCCTGAGAGCCAGATGAGTACTGATCCTATCTAGGGAAAGAACTAGATGTCCACAGGATCAGAAGAGCTTCACACAGATTCCTTTATATCCTGTGCTGTCTAGAAGCTGGTGCACTCAGCTTTTATCCTCTACCACCTTGCTACACTTCTTGAGAACCCTTCAGCAAGAATGGAGCAGAGGGGGTCACAGAGAAAGGTGCTAGCACTGCCAAGATATTTGTATCGGATGGGCCTATCCAATGTTCTATCACCCCAAGATATGCAATGCAGTGTCAGTAGGATTAGGTGCGATGGAATTACTATCAGTATCTAATGCTCTGACACCATATTGCAGTGTAATTCCATCGCACCTAATCCTACTGACACTGCATCGCATATCTCGGGGTGATAGAACATTGGATAGGCCCATCCGATACAAATATCTTGGCAGTGTAGTGATGAACCTTGGAGATGAACAATGAAATAAAATAATTGGTGAAGACAAGTAAGGAAACTAGACTATCTCTTTAATAGAGAAGAAATCACCAAAGTTAATTGTATATTAACCAGTGAATGAGAATCTCAGAAGAAGAAAGTCCAGAATATCCTAGAGAGGTATTCAGACTGTTGAGTTTTATTTTATTGATGATTCAGAAAGAGGAAAGTGTCCAGGGAGGTCTGGTCCTCCTTTTATATTCTGAGTCTTCACTCTTCCTTCTCTATGAGCATATTTACTCAGTAGAAGGTAAACCTAACTTTGTATGTGTAAGTCTCTTGGTAATAATGTGTTATTACCTTCACATTTTATAGCTATGGTTTACAACAGGTTGTATCATGTATAGCTCTTGAAACTGAGCTATGAGTTGTTTACACTTATGATTACAATACCTTTGCAGTCCCATGGTACTTGCTGAGTACTCAGGGGCTGACACTTTTTATCTATGTAAAGCATTGTAAAGAGAAAGTGACAGAGGTGGGAAATATCCAAGTAGGCCAAAAAACCAAAAAAAAAAAAAAAAAATCAATGGAAAAGTATGTTCTACAATTTTATTTTTTTGACATAATGTATACTGAATATAGAATGTGGGTGTCAGTATCTATTTCAATAGGGTTGATAGTTGACAGTGAATAGTGTGAAATAAGTCCACACCCTGATAAACCATAGGGCAGATCAGTTGTAAACTCACTAAGACCTGTTAATTGAGTGCAAGTTTAACTGATTTAATATTGAAAAGGTGTCTTGCTGAACAAGGTATGTGACTAGTTGTTACATTACAGTTTTCAAGATCTTCAAGAATCAAAACCCTATATTTTATGTAGTTTTATCTTTTATATTCAAGTTACTTGATATCAAGACATCAAGACTTTACATTAAGACATCCAGATGCAAAATTAACAAAGAAGATGGAAAGAAGTAATCTCACTTGAGATGAAAGGAATGAGTGTATCTGCTCAAGCTGGAATAAGCCTCTGTGCTTGCTCACATATTTCCAGGAAAAAAGGTGAATGCATCTTGAGTGTGTCTTGAGCATGTTTGGAATGAGATGAAGGTGTCTTGAGAGTGTTTTCAGTAATTGTTAGTATACAACTGGGTCTGTCCCCCCCTCTCAAGAGTCTTTTCATTGGAAAGAATCTATGAGTAATTTTACCATCATTCCTTCTCAAGACTCATATAGCTGATCTCCTTGTTCATAGCATTATTTTTGTTTCTTTGATCTTCTCTACACTTTTCCATTTCCTGTTCCCTGTGTTTGCAGGTACCTTTTCCTTCAGCTCTAAGTAGTTGTATCTCTGGTGTGTTGCCATCTGGAGTACTTTTCTACTGACACCTGATACCCCAGGCACCACCAAGAAAATTGCATCACATAGAGGCATGCTATGTCACATAGCAGGCCAAGATGCGATGCAATAGGTCTATTTTCCAAGGTAGGGACCTTGAAAAATGGTCCATAGTATCACATGAAGACATGCTATGTTACATAGCAAGCTTCCATGCGATGAAAATATGTTGGCAGTGAGGCTGTCCATCTTATCTTCCTTAGTCTCATTTTCCTCTCACTAGTGACCTGAGTTTTTAAATTGAGCTTGAAAGGAATCCCTTTAGAGACAAAGAAGTTGAGTAGTGGAAGAAAGGGATCTTAAAAGCCTAGTTAATCTCTTCAGAAGATTGGAAAGAAAAAAGTGGAAAGTTGATTCAACTCAAGCCAGATATCAAGAAAGGGAAAAAAAAGTGAGTTTGATTGAAAAGCATAAAGGATAAAGCTCTAATTTTAGAAATCAAAGAAAAAGAGGGGATCTTGATGATTTCAAAAAAGAAAAAAAAAAGAGCAGAGAACATTTCATTTCTAAGGAAAAAATAATTATTGAAATACATATCTTTTATTTGGTGCTTTCCTGACTTTGGCTGCTCAGATGTAGAGTTCTTATACTTGAAGTTTGTCTTACTAATCACTTTGTTTGGAATGTGATTAATTCAGACTATTCCAGGATATTATAGGGTACTATTTACTACCTCCTGGTTTTAATTATTGGGAACTCTGGCCCAGCCAGGTTTTAGAATTATGGATGATGTAATTAGTGAAAAGTAGATTTTCCTGGGAAGGGATATGTAGTTTTCATGTGCTATGAAGGTTCTTTGTGGAGGGTCTGTGTTGTAGCATAATTGTGTAATCTAAGGGTTAGAATTTTATCCTTGAGAATTAAATGTATACAAATAGCTACATCTCATATCCAATATTCTTTGGAACTTGAGTACAAGAAAAGTTTACATAGTTTTTTTTTTTTTTTTTGTTGTTGTTGTTGTTGTTGTATCCTGAGGTGAGTTATCACTTAAGGGCTGACAGTAGGTCTGAAAATTTCAAAAATCATGAAAATAGGTATAAATGCTGTGATTACCACAAGTGCCAAATTATATGATGAAAATCAATGATTCAATAACCCCTGTACTTGTGCTAAAGCCTTCATAATACTACTACCAGCCTATCTTCCCATTTTGGTGCACCACACTGTACAGCCCAGTTTAATCCATTTTATGGCCCTCCATTGTGGTGCACCAAGATTGTCAGCCCTCAGGACTGCATAGCAGTCCCACAGACTGAAACCAAATAGGTACACACATGGTGACCAGGAGGAATAAGTGTAATGAGTAATGTACACATGTAGGAACATAGTGTAACATATGTATTACACACCTCCAGCATAGTTGCATCACATCTGGGCATGTGGTGTAACATCACATGCCAAGATGTGATATAATAGTTTATTTTTCAAGGGGGGACCCTGGAAAACAGCCTGTTGTGTTGCATCTGGTCATGTGATGGTTTGTCACATGCTTGGATGTGATACAAGTATGCTGGAGGTGACATATGTAATGAGTAGTGTAACATATGTAAGGAAAAGTGTAACAATTAAAGTCACACCTCATGCTCAGTCTCAAGAGTCATAAGAATAGTATACTTATGACAGTCCCCAATTAGCAGGCCCTGCCATTGGAGTAACAAAACCACAGATTGGCCTATGTGGTCCTGTAAAAGCATGCACTGGAACCACAAGCCAGCCTATATCCTAAGAATGAGGAGGAGGGAGCCTAAAAGGTATATAAACCCTTCCCTCCTGCCCAGGAGTTGTCCTCTTTCCTCACCTTTTACCACACACACCAAAATAGAACCACTAGCACAAAACATTGAGGATAACTTATATATTGAGAATTATCATTGGAGGCATGACAGAGGTAGTGAAGGTCCATGCACACAAGTCTGAGGTACATACAGGATAAGGACAAGTGGGCCACTTGATATAAAACCTAAGGCAGGTTCAATTAAACCAGTCCAACTGAGAGCTAGATGGTTATATTAGGTGAACCAAGGGTCTGGTTAATCAACCAACAAAAAAATCAAAAGAAGACAGGAAATAATCCTTATAATCACATAACACAGACAATCCCCATCTTGTCCCTCTAGTCCTTCATCTCTGCAATTTTCATCATCTCATCAAATACTTTCATCTTCCTTATCTCAATAATATCTAAACTTATCATAACCTCAGAATTTTATCTCAAAATAAAAGGAACTACCAAATATCCACTTTACTATTGGTTATGTTAAGTTTTTTGAAAACCTTCCTCCCACCCATCTAGAATAAATAGAAATAGGTGATGGGGGAAAATGTAACCCATCACCTTAATTGATGAAATTACCATGTTTTAAAAACTCCAACAGTCTTTCATTATGTCTAGTAACAACACCAGGTATGTATCATGGGGATACACATTACCTGGGTCTGTTACATTACACCCCTCACACTGGTCTTCTGGGAACCTTAAGGTTTAGGAAGACCTATAATAATCTTGATAAGTGTACATAAAGTAAGAGATGAAATGGATACAAGTATCTGCTCAATAGTGCAAGGTTCAACAGGTGTAAGTAAAAGAAATGTCAAACCACTACTTGATAAGGTTAGGCTGACCTTCACCGCCAGGGTCCCTTGACTGTGAAGACTCACCAAGGGCTAGAGACAAAGAACACCAATACAGGAAAAAGCAAGAGCTGTCAACTTCAGCTGGGCCTGTATTTCCCAAAGTTTGGCTCTTGCAGATAACTGTTTGCCCAGTTATAAGACAAGGCACTCTGACAAGGGAAGACCCTCATAAATCAACTAGAGTCTCATTAAAAGTAATATTCTCCATTTTATCATAAATATAGAGCATTAAAACATCATTGATCATATGTATTAGAACATAGCATAAATCAACTTTTTAATCAGTTTTTTCAAGCCTGTGAGAAAATCCAACTCATTAATTAGTGAAGATAGCCCAGTATTACCAAGATAGGAAGTGTACAAAAACACAGAAAAAAAACTTTCATTGATGCAGAGAAGCTGGTTCATGATTAGAATAAAAAGCAACTTGTATGAAATAGAATACAATAGCATTAAATACACAAAAGAATTGGTGTATGAGACTTTCTTAGTCAGTTTTCAAGCTTATAAGGGCCACAGTAGCACAACATGTTTGTATGGGTGTTCTCTACAAGTTTTATCTTTAGACTTATTAGCTGGGTTGGTCACAGCAGGCTCTATAAATCAACATATGTGTTACAGTATGAATTACAACTCTTTAGTAAGTATGTAAAGAGTGACTGTATGTTATTTTACACATAGAATTCATTCATGAAATAAAGATGCTCAGTTTTTTTTTTGGAATACTTCATTGTTTGAACTCTTGAAACTGAGTGAGTTGCAATTGTATTATTAGTCCATGGCATTTTGATGCTCAGGGCTGACAGAGATTGGTTGGCTCTCAGCATTGAACCCTCTTCTTAGAGGAGAAATAATTCACCTGCAACAAATTTATGTTAGGTGGTCGCATCAAGCTCAACATTGAATACATCCATCCAATGCAAGTATAGCCACTTCCAGAATATTTGCATCACATGGAGGCATGCTAGGTAACATAGCATACCTTCATGCAATGCTATAGACCACTTTCCAAGGCTCCTACCATGGGAAATTGGCCTTTTTCATCATGTCTGGGAATGCTATGTCACATAGCATGTCTCCATGTAATGCAAATATGTTGGTGGTGACTTTTGTTATGGCTGTAGGCAAGTGGGATGTACATGCCTTCGAAAAAGTGGATTAGGTTAGACAACTGACTTACAAGGTCTCACCGCTTGAGCGAGCGGATCAAGGAGCGAGAGAGAGAAGAGTTACTTACTTGAGGCTCTGTCACTACAGCCGTTATCCAAGGGGGGACCTTGGGTAAAGGCATAAATGAGTTGGATGTATGCATCCAATGTTGAGTCGGACACGTGCTTCTAACACAACGTTGTTGCCTGTGATTAGAGTCCATATTTGGGGGAACCAGTGTAAACTTTGACCCATGAGTTGTAACAGGGTAAAGGCCATGATTGGCTTAAGGCTTAGCCTCACTGTAGCTCACCCCTGACAGGATACATGGTTGATAGGCAGTTGGTCATGCTATTCTGAGATTGTTGTACATTCTGTTGGCTAGTCAAGTGAGACTTCTTTCTTTCTTTGTAAATATTGAACAAGGAACTTTATTGGAAAGAAACCTGTCCAACCCAAGAGCTATACGGACCACAGACACAACAAATCAGACAAAAAGGAAAGCTGAGCATATGCTGTTGAGAGATGGACGCATGTGTTTCTTGCTTTCAGGGTGTTATGATTAGTCATGGTGACACTCTCCCAGAGGTTCCAGAAATTTGATCTCTACCCAGATTTATGTTGAAGAAAATTTCAGTTTTATGACTAAAGAGTTATTTAATATAGTTGCTCTTGCCGCTATGTACAATTTTTCAGATTTTTTGGAATTTCTGTCACTCTACAATTTTGTATAATTTTTTCTATGAGTCTACACAGAAGTTTGAACACCATCTGTTCAAGATTCTATTGACATGAAAAAAAATGACGTACTCAGTGCATTTGTTTTCGATGCACGACCTATAGGTATATCTCTCTCTCTATTCTGTCTCTGTTTCTCATTCTGCTTCATTCCTAATTTCACCGGTTGTTTGAGAAATAATGAAGGCCATATGTTTGAGACTCTATCTATATGAAGCAAAATGACTCACTCAGTTCATTTGATTTCGGTGCAAAACTCATACAGATATTGTGACCAGTGTTTGATATCAGTTGGAAGCTTGACTAAAAACTCGCAGATTCAGTGTTAAACAATTAACCTTGGGAGCTATATCTACATACTATGAGATAATTGAGATCACAGACATCAACACTACAGGTAAACAATAAAAGCCACACCAAGAGAAGAATCGAGACAACAAAAATTAACAGGACGGAAAATCAATGAGAGCTCAATATCATACACGCAAATATCATGTTATAGGAAAACCTTTTTTCTCATCAACGGACTTTTCAGCCTGAGTAAAGCATAAATGTGGTAGTTCACGCAAAGACAAACAAACAATAACTGATACAGATTATAGATAAGGGGTGAGAAGAATTCCCGAGTATCAAGCCGCACTCAAACTGATAAAGTGTGCATGCCAGCGACGGCAGCCGCAATCAGCAAACAGGGGGTGACAGGCACGCCGAAAAAAGCCGCCGCGCTCGTATCGGTCTGCACACAGGCTCATTATAAGTTCAACCGTCTTCGCATTAAAAAAACATGCAGGAAGTACTTACGCTGGACTCGGTGCTGTTGATCGGAGGTGTATCAGGGCTGGAAGTCGGGAAGCCAGAGCCTTTTTCTATTGGTATTGGAAGACCAAGAAGAGAGAACATGAGACACGTGCTATCAAGAGTCATCAAAAAACTAACGACGTCACGTACCTGTAGGACTGGTGACTGAAGAAGTCCCGTTTGATACATCACCAACTCCTGCATCAGACCTAGGTCCTGCACCTGCACCAGCTGCTGTTGGTACATTTGTGAGTGCGTCGAAATTAGCCGAGGTTATCAAAGGTTTCAACAATTTTGGATAAAGGATCATTTACGCGTCGTTGGGGAGGGACCGGGGCAGGTGCATCTGCCGTCGGGAGACAACACGCCGACAGAGCCGCCAGGGGTAGACTATGATAAAAGCCAATTGAAAAAATCTCTCAGCTGATACCAATATACTCCACTCACGATCCATGAAGTTACTTACACCAGATTTTTCTGCCGGTGTAGCTGCGTTGTCTGCTCCTGCATTTGGGGCTGGTAGGTTTCGCGATGGCGTTCCTTCGTTTGACAGATCGCCTTCCGATCCGCCAGCAGGTGCAGCAGTATCTCCGCCGGACGCTTGACCCAAAACTAAAGCAAAAGACAAGGCACTACTGAGGACAATCAACTGGAAGATTCTAGCTTGAAACATTTTGTAGTTTATGTAAAGGTTGAGGTATATTTTGATAATGTGAGTAAGTATTCAATATGAATGAAACGGTGCTAAAGGAGTTGTTGAGGTGAGGCGGTAGACCACAAATCTCACTCTATTTATAGCTAGTAACTTCTATATGACGTAGGTTGACTTTGTCAACGTAAATATCAAAGGTCCTAGTCTCGAATGACCGATTGGAATATATGCTCCATCTGGACGTGCAGGAAAACGAGAGCTTGCATCCTTTGGGTCTTGGTATGTCACCATGACACTGGTCACTAGATGAGCGTTGTCAGGTATCATCGCGCAGAGCGTTTGAAACTCTCGCAATATGATGTCAAAGCTATCTCAGCTTGAAGGAAGCAGGTACTGTATTTAATATTTGAGTGCACTTCAGAGCAGCGACTCTATGAGACTTGAACCCATTCCATTCGCGAGTCGGAATGGTTCCTGGTGAGTTTGTGGCGTGGCGCATCTCTAGATTGCGCCACATGTCAGTGTCTTTCACCATCCCACATCGAACACATCAACCATACGCAAAAGTCAGACGTGTCGGACTCACTCAGCCTAACTAGCTACGGTGATCTAGACTGCGACTGGTTCGTTGGTTAGTTGATGAAACAAGCATGCATGTATGCTCGAAGGAAGACATCAGGTAAATGTCATTCAATAGTGGTCTCGAGAATTTGCATGCAAAATCATACGCAACCACCACTTTGTGTGGATTCCAGGAGACAATTTGGGATTGGCTCATGAGAGTTGATGAGGGTATCATTGCACTGTACACGGATGAGGTTAAAGTAAAGATGAGACACGAGCTGGGCGTGACCTTTCTTGTTGTTCTTACAGATAAGGTCCTGATCATGTCCAGGCTCACTTCTGACCAGGTCTCAGTGGGTGTGAAAACATGTATGATGGAGCAGCCAACAGGCCTGAGAGGCTGAGTCTCCAGATCATGAGTTGATACCCTGAATACAGTTCCTAGGGCCTGGGTTGAAGTCAATTCAGCTTTGAAATAATGGCTCTAGATTACACGAGAAACAAATGACGAATCTTCAAGACAAACTTCACTGGGTCACGTATTTGGAAAGTCACAAAAGAAGTTTGAGACCCAACCTACTCTGACACAGGGGTCCATACATAAGAATGAAACTTCCCATCAGTTTGTTACAGACTTCACTAAATTTTCAAGCATCTCCTTCATCTATATAGCCTATTAACATTTGCATCTGAAGATATATTGAAATGGCGTGCATTCTTACAGTAATTGCTATCCAAGATCTGTGACTCAAGGTATCATGTGGCTATGTGAAAGTAATACATTAACTTGCCTAAAGCCCTTAGCTGGAAGGTTGTTCAGATCATTCTAATCTCAAGACATTTTCCCAAGTTACAACTCGCCTCCTGAAATTATTTCAGTGGCAAAGAGCATAACAGGATATGGGATTTAAGTTACAATTTGCTTCGCACCAACCGTACCAGTTCGTCCACCCACACCAAAAGTTCTGTATCAAAAAGAGGTGTTGAGGAAAGGTCAGGACAAGTCGACATCAAACACGGTTGGAATAATCATCACTTACACCGTGCCAGCAAATTTATCACCCTCTTCCAGATTTGACCAACTTACGCCATCCAACTTCACCAAGACGATCTCGCATTTCTATAGTTTGTGCATATATTCAACGCTCCATATTGTCATGGAAAAGACGTACAAGCTCAATCAGGTTTAACTCACCGATGATAAGATTTTGTAAGTGGACTGAACCGTATCAATCGGACCAAAAAGTTTGAAGGACTTGGTAAATCGCTTGTTTGCCGGTAGCTTGAGGTCAACTGTCATCTGTTGGTTTTTCGTAGGACATGAAGGCTAAGCCACACTATAACGCGTTATCTGAGCAAGAGTCTCTTTCGTACTCACCATTTGTGCTTCAAACACGACACCGCTGGCTTCTTTGACCGCACCCTTACCAAATACACTCACAATTACCGAAGTGGGTGTCTGATAATAATCAAATCTACATTCGACCAATTCTTCCTGCTCGCTATCTAGCTTAGGAGGTCCAACAAATAAATGACTACCATTCTTACATCCAACAATCTTTAAGAAATCATCGAAATCAAGTACTCGTCTCTTGCAACAAGAGTAACCTTTCGATCCTTCGTGGAAGATAGGCTAGATAATTGACGAGCAGAAGAGTAAAAGGAGATCAATAAGTGATGGTTCCAAAATCATTGACTAGGTTTTGAAAGTGACCATTTAGCCGAAACATACTGTACCAGGGTGGTAGGTGCATTCATCTTGGACCAATTTACCTCGTTTCCCTCCTGGTTCACCGGACCACTCTTGACCACAAGTAAGTCGCTTACATTTCGAGCCAACAGGTACGAGTACGTTCTCATCATCTTCTAACTCCTTCTGTGGTAATTTCGGTTTCGGTTTCTCTTCAGATTTAATCGGCTTAAAGACATCTGAGGTCGTTTGTCGAGTAGGTGTCGCAGTCGTAGATACTTTTCCGTATGTCTCTACGCCATTTGAGTCCACAGATTTGGCGCTGAGAGATGTAGCTGACTCAGTTGTTGAAGGGAGTGCGGTAGTCGTAGTGGTGGGCTTTTCACTAGAATGAGTCCCTGATGTACATCCTTTGAGTTTCATGAATTGATCAAACTCTAATACTGGTTTATTGGTTTCTTTACAGCATGACCAACTCTTCATTCCTTCGTGAAATACTAAAAGGTAGGGGAGAGATATTAGGAAAGTTTGATGTTATCAGGTTTGAAAAAGGTACTAAGCAGCTCATAGGTCATTTTTATTTTAGTTTATTTTTGTATGCAATAATCAGCTGACCTACCCGGATTGCCTGGATGAAATACACAGTTTGCTGAGTTGTTATTCGATGGGTCAAATTGTTTCCCACAACCAGGTCGCGTGCAAGCAATTAAGGCCATTGTTAATGAGGTAATCCTGATGGTATTTCGCGATTTTGAGCAGGTGTTTCTTCGGCACTGGGGATAAAAGCAATGAGAACGGTTTGAAGACTTCGTTGGAAATCTGTCGGTGACGTCGCTCGGATTCAGATCTTTGGGTCCAATTAATCAGCAAAAAAAAAATCACCGTCATACTATACTATCTATAAGCATCTTATACCCTAGCTATGTAACATACAAGCATACCTTGGAACTTTCGAGCGTTTTCGAGTTTAAATCGCGATGTCTCTCGCAGTGCAACTTTTTTGTCAAATCCCCAAATTCCAATTCCCATACGCACCATGTGGACCAGAGTGTGGACTCACAATCAGACAGCCTTTATGGATTCAGCGCAGAGCTACAATATGTATCCTTTTTAGATTCTGTCTTATCTTGACAAACAAACTTCTTTGATACATGTTTCTAGCATCGAGACATAATTGAAGCTTGAAATAGCTCAGCAAAAGGTTCTCTTTAAAATCAAATCCCGGAACCAGAAAATTCTTTATTTTTTTCCTGCTTGTGGAGCTTAAAGGAACTAGTCAAACAAAGTAATACTCCAATTGCTTTCTTTCACTTTTCATTATGGGCTGTTAAAGTGAAGTGGCAGCAGTTTGGATTAAACTCAACAATGGGTGGATATATGAGAAATTTAAGAGAAACATTCCCAACCCTCAAAAAATCCTACCATCATAGCCTGCAGATATTATGATTGGCCATAATGTTAGAACAGAATTTGAAACTTCTCACTCAAAAAAATCTCTCATAATGCGGAACGGGATACATTACATCGCTATCTTTGTGGAGTATGAAAGAGATCACATATAGAACTCTAAAAAAGGGAAAGAAAAAAGAAAGGGATCTCAGGACTCAAGAGCCACAGATATAATTGAATTTTTTGTTCGATCAAATTTTGTGAAACGGAAATCGTACAACCAAACAAAGTGTGATAGATCAGAGGGAATGAGTTCAAGCAAGTAAGGTGCAAATATTTCCGGAGTAAATGTATTCAAGATGATCAAACATGCACCACGTGAGTGCTTCCCACCCACATGTTTTGGATTTTCATGCCACGGGGTATCCTAGTTGACCGGTATGTATTCCGTCAAAACTGAAAAGTGTGATCCCATTTCCATCTTGAACTCTTCAGCTTTTGTTGGTGATCAAAGATTTTTTTTTTTTTTGGCGAGATCAAGCGTCGGCTTTGACATACTTCTTGAAGCTCCCTTGTACTGTTTTTGCACAACAATTTTGACGCTGGTGATTTGAAGCGGAAAAAGATCATTGGCGGCCGGTAGTAAGAATTCCTGGGCTATCTAGAACTCATCCACAGGTTGATGCTTTCTTCACAGTGAAGGAAGCGGCGGAAGCAGAAAGCGAGGCGGGGAAGTTCTCTCTGCTTCCACAACGGCCCCTCACGAATTTAATCTCACCCCCAAGGCCAGCAATGTCGAACTTGGACCCAGTGGAAGCGGCGGAAGCGGGCACGACGGTGGCGGACCTGGTGGAAGGCTGACGGAACTCGTGATACTTTTGTGGCTGATCAACCTTCTAGGGTGGGGTTTGATATCTCCTGAGATGCAGACATTGTTGCTGGATTCTTCCTCAGTCTCGAGACCAAAACCAAGAAAAGGGTTAAAAGATTCTGGGAAGACCCCTGCATCACGTTTTGGCTTTAATCCGTCTATTTTCGAAGCAGGTGATGAGATAAAGTAGGCGGGACTTGGTTGTTGAGTGGAAACAGTGAGTTGTTCTGATTCTGGTGATTCGATAGTTGTAGTCACGGGTGACAAAGACATGTGAGAGTTATGGTATTTCAAAGAATTATCGGCCAAGTTCACGTCCGACTTCCAAGCGCCATCTAGTCTTATTTTGCTATGCCTCTCACCTTCCAAACATCGCGATCGAGGTGCAGACAGGGTCAACTACCCAACTCAAGTTGAAAATCAGAATGGTTAGTTCCCACCGAGTTACTTATGCACATATTTGCTCAAAAATTATTTTACCTTGGATGAAGTAGCCTTCACAACTGCGTAAACACTTCCCCATCCTTTCTCGACCTTCTGATAAAACAATTTTTTAATGGAACCATGTACCGTGTCAGCCATTGCTCCTGGGGAATGATTCGATTCGAAATGCTTAGTATTAATGACTGACATCAGGAACAACATCATCAACAGCTGACGGAGTTTTTCTTGAAAGTCTTTTGGTGAGGCTTCTCAGCACTCCAATTGTAACAGCGCACACCTGAATCAAGGTCCAAAAAAAAGAACACAAGGTCAAGGTTTTTGAGAAGCCTGCACCCCAAATGCTTAAATATGTTATCATAGTTTAAAGAATCCAATCTACTTACCTTACCCTTCTTTAACCAGGAGTATCGGGCTTTACTTTCGTCCTCATCGGAAGAGAAATTTGAGAATTTTTCTTCAGAGTCCCGGGCAGCACTAGAAGGACGAATTAACTCCAAGCCTGTGGAGTTCTCTGCCTATGTGTATGTTTCATATAGGAATAAGCTTTGGTCGCGATGAAGGAATTCATGAATTTGGAAGGAGAAAAAAAAAAAAAAAAGTGAACATACTACTTTAATCGAGACCTGTTTACTTGTCTTGGTGTTGGCAAAGACCTAACAAAATCTCAGAATCATAACTTGATGGCTGAGTGATACAGTAGTGATTTTGAAATATAGCTTACTTGAGAAACGTTTAGGGATTGCGAGTTTGCTAAACTTGTTTTAAGCTCAACGTTCACGACGCGTGGAAACTCCATTGGTGACAGATGCTCGTGCGATACTGAGAGTGAAGAATTTAAAAAGTCAAACGATATATGCGTATAATGGACAACGGAAGCCAAATGGTGACGGAGGAAGAAGAGGAGATACGAGAGGGTTAAATGAAACACGGCAAACGCCAAACAACAATTTGAGCTTCAGATGAGAAGTGCTGATAGAGATACGCTAACAAGAAATGTAGTTTTGAAGGGAAGTTCAAGAACAATGGGGAGTGCTGATAAATAGCTTTCTGTGTTGGTGTTTGGAAAGTGAAATGAGCTCCTGAGGAGGACCTTTTTAAAACAACGCTAGTCAGCGTGAAAGACCTCTTCCAGAACCTCAAACATAAAAATGGTTAGCATGTTTCTATAATGACGGGATCAAACTGACCCGCACCTTATTGGTTCCTCTTTGACCGGTGTACCCATCTTATAAATCGGACCTCATAAACATCCTATGGTATCCATGAAGGACAGGCACAACCAGGCAACTTTGATTGTGATGCGCGGAAATGTATGGCCCTCCAAGATCAATTCGGACAAAGAAAGTCTTGGTGGAATCTCCGTTTTGCCTGCGCTGCAGTGGTGATTGTAGGTGGATGGACAAAGTCCTCATCACTCCTGTAGTCATAGCGGTCGGCCAAAGCACAGATTGCCAGAGATTGAAGATTAACGGGATGCTAGCCGGAGGCAACCCACTTTCGTGACTTGAAGGTCAGTGGGTATCCTGTTTTTTCCTGACACCTTCTCGCAGTCCACGCGCGGGCCTTGCCCCTGGTTCAACTCTTCCAATCATTAGCTTTGTAGTTCAGGCTTGACAAGAGGACTAATTTAAGACCGAGTTATTTTCCTAGTGTGACTCTTATCACACACACACACACACATTGTTTAGCCTGCAATTCTTTGTTAGTCTGCGATTTTTCTGTCAGTCCTGGTAAAAGTTCTTTGTTTATTGCTCCCCTTCTTACATCCAACTCCCAACTGTTTTTTGTCTTGTTATTCTCAAAGTTGCATAAGTCAGGTGTTGGCTACATGATCACAGGCTTTCCTTTTAACATGGGCCAGTAATTCCAAGTTTTACTTTCTGGAAACCCATCCTGAAATAAGCTTGTAGTGTGATACCATATTCAGGACTTTGACAACACAAGAGTCTCAAAATTTGTGTGGAAACTTCTCAAAAGAAGTCTGTGCCTAGTGAGAGTTTACCTCGATTGTTCTTGATGTCAATGACCATCACTCTGATATATGAAGGATTCATGAAAGAAAATTGTATTTGTAACGGATTCACAAAATAGAAGTACCACTGTGCAGATAAGTAGCATGTCTGGATGTGCTTGCTGGTGAACCCGAAATACAACATGCGTAAGTTTTGCCATCTCAATTCCAAAAAGACAAGAAAAAAATGTGACCCAAGTACCCTTCAAAATACACTGGTGGAAAGTGTATCATCTTTTCTCAGGCTCTGCTGATGTTCTTCAAGTCATCCTAAAATGCATCACCTGTGTTATTGCCTCTTGGATAGGTAGTACAAAGCATGGATTGCCTAAAGGGCTTTGAGTCTTGGTGACTGTCATTCCAGTCCTTATCTTAAGACTTATGCGCAAAATACACAAAGTTTCCCATTCAGAAAGCTCTACATTGCATATAGTCAAGATCATTCAATTGTTTTTGTACTGCTTGCGTGAGAGAAGTGTTTGTGCTGAGCCCACAAGCAAGAGACCAACAAGGTACTAAGAAGATGTCAAGGGTGTTGCAGGTCGGCTATTGGGAAATGTAGACTACCAAGTGATACGGACACGTACCTCCTTTTTCTTGGAAGGAAATCACTCATAAGATTGATGTTCATCATCTTTCATCTTTAAGAACTATTTCCTTCTCCGGCACTTGCTCTGGCTCATCATTTTTTCCTGGGAATCCAGGAGATAATGAAAAGCATCAAAGATAAAGTCCAGTCAATTTTTGTCATGGGACTCGTCATCGCTGTCAATGTCATTTTGTTTTTCAACGTGTCCAGAGTCGTCCTGACCTCACAGGTTTGGACCTCTTATCAAGTCCTTAGGTGAATTGGTCTCGTCAGGAAGCGGCACACCAAGATCCCAGTTAAAGTCAAGGTTGTGAGTCCAATCCATCCCTTCCACAGCTCCGTATTCCTGATTCAGTGCTAGTCAGAGCAGGATTTAAACCTTCCAGCTCCGCTTGCTGGGTGAACAAAATTGCAACTTCTAATTGGTGGTTCTTGCCCTGGGCACGCTTTTAGTAAATTTATTGAATGACTTTTGTCCACAAAGAATACATCGATAAAGTGGATTTGATGGGTTATCCAAGACCGACTCAAAGTACTACAGGTAGTAGTACCACTTCATGAGTCTCCAGCATTTTCTGAATCAAGAAGAGAGCATGGTCAGAATCACAATCTTTGATGTATGGGTACGCTGCTGGTGCCAACATGAAGACAGTTGCTGAAGGAGATAGAAGCCAGTACGAGCTCTGATATGTCCACCGGTGACCAAACCAGACCAAAAGTGTGTGGGTTCATACGCTAGTGATAGATAACAATTGACGAGTGCTTCCCCAGACGACATAAGTTGAGGATGACCAGGACTGACTAGAAGAGAGATGGGTGTATTGGACTCCGGGAGTATTGGGTGAATGACGTGGAATGCTGTATAGGAAGCTAGGATAAATAACTGAAAGAGTTTTGATGTTGTATTTGCTCTTTCTTCTTCTTTACCGTTTCCTACCTTTCATTCCGAGCAGGTTTGCTCTCCTGACGGTCATCACTCACTGAGGTTGTATTCCCCTCAGAATACTTACGAGAATCCCATCTCTCCAGCATTTGTTTAATTATAACGGCCCCCCGAACTTTCTTCTCATTCAATGATCTAGCTAATCAAAGCTTTACACTTCTCCGTGTTTGACTAGGCTCGACCAAACCCCTTCAAAGTTTCTTTACAACCTTGTTTTTCAACCTCACAAACTCTTTTGCCTTTGTCTCAAGAAATAAAATACATTCTTATTTTATTACTTGTGCAACAGCTTTAATGAATCTATTCTCATGCTGATATGACTATCACTTTGATAGCATTTGTGGGAAGAACAAGGAGGTATGAGGTCGACTTGAGCTGATAGGCCGAGGGACGGTATTCCGACCGGCGTAGTCGACCGTCTGAAGGCCAGCTCGAGACCAGCTTTTGGCGGGCGTTCGACGGTATATCGACTCGACCGATTTGAGACGGTCTTTCCCTCAAAAAAGCCCACCGTGATATAAGCATACTGTAATGAGACAAGTCCCTTAACGCCGTGCCCCAATCTGCCACATCACATTCAACGCCTCGGTCAGTGTCTCAGTGATGGGCGATGCGGATGTAAAAGGCTCACGAAGAGTACGAAGAAAGAGAAACAAGAAGGCTGAAGTTGCTGGTGTCAAAATATAGAGAGGAATCTGTGGTCTGGGGCAACATCTAGCCACCCACAAAGCCTAGGGTCTTTTATACTCGTAACAAGCTCTGATGAGAGAGATAGCCTCGAATCATCATCCGGAAAGGAACCAAAACCAGGAAGGCTGAAGAACAGGTCGAGGCACATAATGAAGGTTTCTGACGAAAGGGAATGAGGCTATCTTTGTTCTTAAGTGTAGAAAATAGGAGAAAATGGCTATGAGGCTAATGATCCAATAATAACTTAGTATAGGTCTTAATTAGGATTATGTCCTGGCCTCACTGTAGCCCTGTTACACGGATGGGACCAGATACGACCAAAAGGGGAGAGACAAGATAGGAGGCTCTCGAACAGCACCACACACTTCAGATACTCTATCAACCCACTCGATGACATACGCCTCGGTCAAGTGAAGGGGTTCCCAGGCTCTGTTTGACGTGGTATTGAACGACTGAAGCTATTTAATCAGCTATTACCTGCGGAATTCTGGAGAAACCTCCCAGCCTTATCTCCTTTGTAGCCAAACTGGTCTAACGTTCTTGAGCCCTCGACTGCATTTTCTCCGCTTCAATTTCTTCCGCTGTCATCTAATCTGATTAGCTTTGAGCTTTGATATTGTATTGTCTTTTTCGTTCAAATACTACCATCATCTCGCATCATGGTCCATGCCGAGGCGTCATCTATACCTGCTCATCTAGCCCTGAACTGCGCCGCAAGTCGGAAAACCGAATTCTACGCACACGTGGCTGGTAATCTCAAAGCTCTGTTGGATGGCGAGAAAAATTGGGTAGTGAACCTCAGCAACGCAGCCAGCGTTCTGTTCCACGCCTATAGCGAAACGAACGAAGGGCGGGGACGAGGCGTGAATTGGACCGGTAAGCGTTCATAAGTATCACACAAAATTTGACACCGGAGTTTGGGGACTGATGACCTTGTACGATTTGTTGGTTCACTTCTTGTTGAGTCTAGGATTCTATCTTCTCCCTCATCTCTTTCCTCAACCCACCTCAAAAAAAAGTGTTCCCCAGTCTCCACCCATAGAGCCGTTCTTGCCTCGTAAATTGCTCCTCGGACCGTTTCAAGGCAAACCCGCCTGTCAATTCATCACTCTCCCACTCGTCACGTCCCTCGATCCACAGACCCTGAAGGTGGCTATCTGCAGCCCAGCTTCAGTCTGCGCTACTGCATTCGTCAACAGATCTTCTCAGTTAGTCACAGACGTTGAACAATTTCCGGGACACATCGCATGCGACCCCGAAACAAAGAGCGAGTTGGTAGTACCCATCCTTATCAAGCGAGAGGGAGTCACGTGCTGTGTGGGGGTACTCGATCTCGACTGTACCTTTTTGAATGGATTTGATGAGGCGGATGTGGTCGGAGTCGAAAGCGTGCTATCAGTTGTGATTGGGTCCAGTGAGTGGTGGTAGAGGAAATCTGGCCTGGTCAGTTGCACCCGAGGAGGATAGAGGGCCTCTCATCGATGTTGCAACTCTCATACTGGTTGAATGAATCTTCAATGTTAGCCTGGTGGAACAGCCTATTGCTCACGTTCTCGTATCTTGTTTATCACGCTGGTTTTCTTGTCCCCTTGCGATCGCAATTCTCTGTATTTTAAGGAACTCAATACCTGACACAGTTCACTCTGACCGCCGAGCTGTGCTCAGCAAATGTAGCTCAGCAGGTGCCAACAGCTGAATCGATTAAGAACAAGGGCCCTCAACCGACTTGCTCATGCGGAGCTCCATCCAATGCTCTCAAGGGATTCCTTAGTCCCATCCTTTTCAGTGTATTACGATGGTCTCGGGACGAAGGTTCGCTGCTCTTTACCTGAGTAGACCCAACCTCACCTGAAGCCTGCTTCTTCCTGTGATGATCATTGGTATAAAAGTGCACAATTATTTCGTCTGATCATCCACTTCTTCACCGAACAAGACTCCTCTCATAATAAATAAGTATCCATCGCCCTGGTCACCTATAACCCCTCATAAACCGACATGTCCCGGGACGATCCAGTTGCAGCTCACAACTTATCCTTGCCGACGCACGACAAGCTCAACAAAACTCTCCGAGCACTATGTGATGTCCACGAGTTCAACCTTCAAAATTGTATCAGATCTGCAGACGATTACAATCTCAGCAACGAAATTACCAGACGACATGAATCAATGTATGAGATGGTCACGCTCACAGAGCTAGAGTCTTTTACTATCTCAAATCCAAAGATTGATCAGGCATTAGCTCACATTTTGGCCTTCGACCCTGTTCCTGCACTGATCCTCCTTCAACGTTTAAGGTGGGAAGACCAGGCGAAAAGCGTTCAGCCCGAATTCGTTACCGCTATCTGTGTCTCTTGGGATATCCTCCATTTGAGACAAAAGATCAGGTCAGCTCAAGCTGCCGGCAAATGGGACGAAGTCATCGCCTCGATCATATATGTGGAAGATATTTTACAATTTCCACCTCCGGATAGAAAGGCAAAAAGGATTTATCGCACTTATGTGCTACCCAAAGGTTGGTACGTATGGAGTCTGGAAGCTCACTTATACTCGGGAAGGCTCGAGAAAGCCGAGTTTATTCTGAAGTGAGTATTGCATTCGATTAAGTGATGCTAGGTGGGATTCCTTTCACAAAACTTGACTCATGATCTATCCTAGTGCGCTCGCCTGTCACCATACTTTGGAAACACCCGAGAGACTCTGGCTAATGGCACAGGTAGCTTATTGCAGCGGAAATGTCATGATGGCACTTTCTTTGCAAAGCGACTTGCTTTTATTTAATGACACATTGATGACTCGGTGAGCTTCGCAAGTATCATGGTATCATTTGTTTGGATTCCTCTGACTTGATCAACCTCCTGTTTTATATATTAATTGCAGCGCATTGTTACAGCGTACTCGGCTGGTGCAAAGTCTTCTCACATATCTCGAAATCTGTGACTTCAGGGATAAGGGATCGAAGGATGTCTTCATGGCTACTCGTGATAAGTTTTTCGAATGGAGTGCTGGATGCGGGTTCGATGAGGCCATACGTCAAGAGATGGTAAGAATGTATCGGATCAAATCTGAACTTGCTGATCCTCTCGGGCTTGCAAGATTGGTTGGGCGAAACTTACGGTCAGGGTCTACACAGAGCCGGGTAGAATTATGGATGAACACCTCACAGTCGAGCGAATCACGAAAAAAGACTCGAGTTACTCGCCTGTGGGATCGAGTTCCAGGTATTATGGATCAACGTACCCAAGTTCTATCGTATCGCGAAGAACCCAAGACCGTATCCACTGAAGTTCAGTCAGAAGATGGCTGTGCGATGATGGAGGCTCTGGATTAGTCTCGCCCGTACCTCCTTATATGTATAGTAGCCTTCAATTTCTTTCAGCATTCCCTATCAGCTACTATATGAACTACTTCATTCAATTGTCTTATATCACTTGAATGGACCTTGCAGAGCCTTGAATTCTTTATTACTCTTATCATGTGAAGTAATGTCAGCCTGAGCAGATGTGTATAGACTAATAAGTCGTAATACGGTGTTATTCCAAAGCCAAAGTGAAAAGCTTTCTGAGTTGCTTACTCGGATAACGGGGGAGAAATGATGTTTTCACGTCATAATGCAGTGCTTTTTTTGGAAAGCACTTTTGCAATCCATCGATTCCTCGCTGATATTCACCCCTTGGAGCTCAGCAGTTATTAGTCTGTGTATATAAAGTCAAGTATACTGACTCGTTAGGTCTTTCCCAGAAAGCTACTCACTCACCTTGTCTACCTCACCATAACTTCATATCACTCAACGCACTGACCTTAAAAAATATTCAACTGAAACCCTCTACGACATAACCCAATCATCTTTACTACTCCTCACGTCAACCCCAACCAATACGAAAAAATGCAGAACCTTACTTCCTCAACTCCTTCAGCTTCCGTAGAGACGTTCAAAAGCCTCCTCCACCAAACGATTCAAGCACTGCGTGATAGTAACGAACTTCTTGAATGCATGAAGACTGCTGATGAATACGATCTTAGTGTAGATATTACCATGTGCTTCGAGGACCGATACCAATTGCCTCCTCATAATAAGATGACCTCTTTCGAAGATCCCATTGTTCAATTGGAAAAAGTAAAAAATCTTTTAATGGAATTTGACCCCGTTCCTGCTCTCGTTATCATCCATAATTTGCGGTTAGACAAAAGGCTTTTACCTATCCAACAATTGTTGACCTCACTTGGTCACATGGCAAAGCTCATGATAGATTCAAGGTCTGAAATACGAAAAGCTCAAGCGGCCGGGAGGTGGAATTCAGTTCTTTCCTGGATGGAACTTTCGGAAAAGGTATTGCTATACCCCCCACCGACCATGAAACCGAGAACCACTTATCATGGATATAGAATTCCTAAAGCTTGGTACGTGTGGGCCATTGAGGCTTTTGTGTATCAGGGTGAGAGCAGAAAAGCCGAGTATATGTTCAAGTAAGTCAGGTTTCCGATTCAAACATTCTGGTATGCAAATGCCCAGAAATCCACTTTAAAGGTTATACTTATGTAGCTTCTATTCTACCTTCATACAGCGTTCTCGCCGAGAAATATGAAGTTGAACCTGCCGAACGTCTCTGGCTTATGGGACAGATGGCTTACTGTGAAGGTAATATCACGGTAGCAAGTACTATGTTTCAAGACTTGCTGAAAATTAAGGATACCCCTATGGTTCGGTAAGTGACCTTTTGATCCTGGAATAAAACTACTTCGTTATGCTGACTTGAACGTGAATATTAATACTATTTATGTAGGAGCTTACTACGTCGTACCTTGCTAGTTCAAAAATTGATCAAGTGCCTTGACGAGTGCGATTTCACTGACTGCCTACAAAAGATTTCTTTCTTGCTTGCAAAAGAAGAATTTTATGAGTGGAGCAAAAAAAGTCCATTTGATAAAGCTATATATGGTGAGATGGGAAAGATGTATACCCAAAAGACCAATTTCGTCAAACGTTTGACTTCTCGATCATCTTCACTACGAATCTTTATCTCCTCTAAAGCTTCGATCACCACAAGTTCATCAACGATTTGTGCTTCAAGAAGTTCGATCACACTTCCAAGGAATTGGATTTTGAAGATCCGTCCACGCGACTCCAAAAGTGGAAATTTTTTGACATCAGAAATCCCGCCAACATCAAAATCCATGCCGGAATCAGAAAAGACACTGACATCAGAAACTTCGCTGACACCAGAATCACTGTTGACGTCAGGCATTACCACAATGGCTTCCTCTCCTAAAAGCGAGTTGGAACTGAGTCTTTCTGAAATGGATGAGCTGGATTAGTAATTCCAAGACCTACAATACCCTTCATAGTTTGCTTTGTTCAATACTTGAGTTCAGTTCTGATTTTATTGTACAATTACTCCTCAGCGTAAGTTAGTCTAATAAATTTTACAAAAACATGATGTATTTAACTGTCACGTTCCTCGGATTAGCCTTGTGACTTTCTTGTAACATAGTTAAAACTTGATTTCAGTTGTTACAAAAGTAAAAGATGAAATGATTTGACTCTTTGAGTGCAGTGTGAACGAGACACATATATGTGATTATGATTTGATAAGCTCTGATTAATATTGAGATACAACGCGCGTGGCTTGAAACAAGTTTACATACATCAATGCGAGACTGTAGTCATAGACGTTGATCTGCTACGAGCGTAACAGAGCGTAATTCTTGAACAAAGCAATAATGGAGTTGATCTACTGAGAAATTGAATCGTAGACAGAGCAATAAATTGGAGAGGTAACTCATAGACACATACTGGCAGTCCCAGCTTTCTAGATCAGAGACAGACGTGAGCAAACTCCTTCAGGATACAAGGTAAGATATGAAAAAAAAGGATTTGATGATACGTGAACCAATGTAGAGACAACTCAACTTACTGTATATCATATGCTAAGTGATTAACTAAAATACTAAAGTGATACTACTATGATAACTGATGATTTTGAAGATTGGTACTATGATAGACACATGTGTACCAGCTTTAACAAGTTGTATCAATGTATCTGAGGATAAAGGGGACAAGAACCGCCAGCTGGCACACCCAGCCCAGGATCAGGTTTCAAAACTCAGGACACACAAAAAAAATGAAACCAAAGTGCAAGATCAACAAAGAGTCTGGGAAACGTCCTTTAAATGAAGTAGAAAAGACATTCCTTTTTACAAAGAAGTCTCAACAGCTATTCTGTTTCTAGTCGTTTGAGCAGCTTTGCGCTCCGCTGTTTTCAGTGCAAGGGAGTAGGTTTTTGGACCTGTCCCTGGCTCAACCTAAAAATACACTATATGTACAATCAGATGAGGATGCAAGACACTGTTCTACCATCTACCTTTGATCAGAAAGTGGGCCAATGTATTTTGATCAAAGCCTTCTTTTGATGCTGTCTCTTATTGCAGTTTGTTGTACTTTGTTACACTTTGACTGCAATACTCCTTTACTAAAAGTGACTTGTTTACACACAACAAAAACTCTAATTCAAGCATTCAAGCGTAGCGTGCACTCTCCATGACAGCGGCGCATTTGTAGCCTAGCGTATATAGTAGTGGTGACTTAGGTAAGCGCTTTCTCCTCTCGCATCGCTCGCTCACGCAATCCGGGATCCAACACTGATTTCCAATTACAGATGCACATAGAAAGAGAGAGAGAACATAAGTAGAGAAAGACTAGTGCTAACCTATAATAGCGGTAACGTGGCCTTTGCCTATGTGATACCGCAAGCAACCAATTCAATTGCGCCTCTCTACCAAGAAGGCCGGACAGTATTCACTGACAAAAAGGAACAAGCTGAGTTACTATTCCAGGGGACATCAGTAGTTGAAACCCCCTGTGATGAATTGGATAACCCACAGACCTCACAAACGTGAAACCAATATTTCCCCAAAACCGCCAGCCATAAAATTGAATCTATTTTCAACCAATTACCCAACCAGTGGGCAAAGGGAGAAGACAGGGTCCCACTTGAATATTAAATTAGCGAAGTCAATTCTGACTCCTCACCTGATCAGTGTTATCAACACATGCCCGGAATTAGGATACTTTCCAAAACAGTGGCAAAATGCACTAAGAGCCATCATCCAAAAACATGACAAAGCTGATTACTCGGGGGCAGGGACTGTAGTGATACAGAACAGAGTGTATGATCAGGATATCTGTATTTTGCATACTGTATTACGCCATTTATGCTTGTACCCCAACCTCTCCTCTTCTTATCCTTTTGTCTCGAGGTTGTCCCAGAGTTTTCTTCATCTTTTCTCTTTGACTGAATCCTCGCCCCAACCCTGATATGAGTACAGCCAGTACCTGAGGATGACTGCTGCGCATCGGTTTTCGGACTTGGAGTTAAGGAGATCATCAGAATCACCATAGGGACTTACCACCCCATTACCCTACTGAGCTGCTTAGGAAAAGACCTTGAGATATGCATAGTGCGGAAGGTAACCTACTGGGCCAAAACCAACAAAATTATAGCTGATGGTCATGCAGGTGGAAGGAAACAACACAGTACAGATGAGGCATTCATCTGGCTCACCTCCTGGATCATACACCAGTGGCATCAAGGAAGGATAGTTTCTGGACTATTCCTAGATGTGAAATCAATATACCCTTCGGTGCACCAAAATTGACTTGTTCACACCCTGAGATAGCTAGACTTCCCAAAATACCTAGTTGTATTAATAAACACTTTCCTTACAAACCAAACCAAACAATAACACTATGACTACAGGGTTTCACATCAAACCTGTTTGAGATCAAATACAGTCTCTCCCAAGGATCACCACTGTTTGTCATATTCTACATATTATACAACTCAGAACTACTACTCCCCACCCCAATCCATCTCTGTGAAACCAAAATTTCCATAGGTTTCATTGATGACTCTAAACTCTTAGTCGCAAACAAAGACATCTGGAGAAACTTGGAGAACCTTCAAACTCAGATGAAAAACACCCTCCACTGGAGCTCAACACATGGCACCCTCTGTGACACCAAGGAAACACAATCAATCCACTTCACACACCAACAAGGCCACCCCAACCCACCTTTCTACCTAGGAGAAATAGACATTCAACCATACAAAAAACATTTGATGGCTAGGTCTATGGCTAGAGCCCAAGCTTTTTTTCAACACACATTTATATAAGGTCAAGAAACAAGGCCTTGATACTCTAACACAAATACAATGTCTTGACAAGTGCTATTGGGGTCTAAGCCCAAGAGAATTAAAACTACTAATCACCTTGATCCTTAAACCTAGAATACTATTTGGCAGCATTGTATGGTACACAGAGGACACAAAAAACAAAGTCAAAAAACTACTCAGAGTGCTACAGAATGCTGCTAACAGACTAGTCTTAGGAGCATTCAAACACTCACCTTGAAAATTTCAAGTTCATGACACAAAGATGCTCTCATTCAACAACTTGGAAAAATTAGTTCACCACAAGTTCTTACATAATAGACTAATGGCACTGCCAGACCATCCAACAAGAAGAATACTAAAGAAATCACTCAGTGGTTTACTAATAAAATACTGGTCTCCCATCTATCACTTACTCAATAGAGATGACTTAGGGAAAAAGAAAAGGAGTTCCTTTGAGACAATCCAACCATTCCCAACCAATCCTTGGACCAAACCTTACAATGTAATCAACCACTTAGAGTTGAATTGAGAAGAGGCCAAAAAGATAGTCCCCCAAAAAATACAGCAGGAGGAATGAACAGGTTCACTAGTTATGTTCACAGATGGGTCATTCATCAAAAGGAAGAACAGCAGAGCAGAATATGCAACAGAAAATCAACCATTTTGGGAATTGCTAGGCCCCTCTTAGCACTGAAAATTTCTACCAACTATATAAAGACCAATATTTGGCCCTGGCAATCTTCAGCAATAGTCAAGTGGCACTACAACTCCTAAAAATGACCCAGCCAGAAAAAGTACAGCACAGTACCTTGCTAACAAACTACCCAAGGCACTAAAAGACTTACAATCCCCAATCTGACTCTACTGCAGCCCAGGCTGTAACAGGGACTGACTTAGGAGGTATTTTACTTACTTAAAGGACTTGATTAGGTATGTTTTATAAATAATACACTGTGGGATATCTAGAATAACTCTAGCAGAAACTGAGTAGGTAGAAGGAATACTAGACTAAAATAACTGATCAACCAATATAGAGTTGCCTAGCCTACTTGAAAAAAATGCTGGGCTTCAAAGAAAGGTAAAATGAACAAGGGGTTTTTAAAGGAAAGATAGTACTATACAAGAGAGATTTTAACTACTGTTGGTGAAAGTAATTGAGAGTAGGTCCCATTGAAGACTGGTGCTCCTAATGGAGACTTTGAAAGCACACAAATAAAAAACAACACACACAACACTGAATTAGCTGATGATGAATACTTGACTTTCAACTACCTTCTCTATTCTAAAACAGCCAAACTAACAAGACAGATCAAACTTAGGAACTAGGCTGATATAAGAGACTTAGAGGACTGAATAAGCTACTGGAAGCTTGCTCATCTAAATGTTATACTGAACTAACCCAAGAATTCCAGAGTCTTACACCCAAACTAGTAGTATAAAACCTAGGTTAAAGATGACTTCCTTAGAGTGCTTAATAGATATACCAGAAAAGCAGATATGGAGTAATAGAATCAAGTTCCAATTCTGGTCTCTTTAATCAGAATACAAGTAGCTGATTCAAATGAGTTGACCACACACCTTCAAAGAAAGAATGGACTTAAAAACTCTATGTCAGCCCTGAGGACTGCACAGCAGTCCCACAGACTGGAACCAGATAGGTACATACATGGTAACCAAGAAGAATAGGTATAGCAAATATAGTGTAGCATAGGTATTACATGTGTCATAAGTGATGTACACATGTAGAAACATAGTGTAACATATGTATTACATATGTAATAAGTGATGTACACTTGTAGAATGTGAGCCACTTGCTTCTGTCTGGCAAGTGAACTCACTACTGGTCTGAGAAAATGTGTGGGCACAAAGGCCAAAGGTTGGAAATGGGTTCCTTTAATGCTCAAATGCCTCAGGAACCTCTTCTGATGGCAAGATGAGTACTGGTCCTATCTAGGGAAAGAACTAGATGTCCACAGGATCAG
>MU167209.1:908041-920312 GCA_015951145.1 Cronartium quercuum f. sp. fusiforme G11
TAATCCTACTGACACTGCATCACATATCTTGGGGTGATAGAACATCGGATAGACCCATCCGATACAAATATCTTGGCAGTGTGAAACTTTGTAATGAAAATAATGAGGCACTGAGTCGTGCTATACTTAAAGTGGGATCAGGAATAGATTCAAGTAGTGACTATGATCCATACAAACTGTGGAGCTACCTAAAGACTAGACACTTCAGTATTACAGAAGGAAAGCTCAGAATAGTTGATAAGGCTCTGCATGAATATAAGCAAAGTGCTTTAGACTCTCTAACAGCACATGTAGACAAATTTGAGAAGTTGATACAAGAATTTTACAGTTATGGAGGTGAAATGTCAGACATACAATCAGCAAGACTCCTCATGAGTGCAACCCCTACAGTCGACTCAAATGACACTCTAACAGCTGTAATTTATGCTGTAGTTGTACCCTTTAACTGACAAGGTCTATCTAATTACTTAAAACAAATGGAGTCAAACTCTACTTGGACTTCTCCAGTTATACAAGAAGCCAATGCATGCACTGCTAACATGGCAGGATACCAAAATCTTAACTATAACAATAATAGTAACAGCAGATATAGAGAGAAATGCACCTCAACACACTGCAATGGCCCTCACAAAGTCAGGGACTGTTTTGCTAGACCTGGAAACGAAAAGAGAAAGGCTGATTGGATTGCCAAGAAAGAGGCAGACAGAAATGGTGCAAAATCTAACATTAGTTACAAAGCATCAATAGCAGGCATGAGAGACATAGATGCCAACTCTGTTAACTTCAACTCAGGAGGAATGATGAGCCTTCACTCAAGTTATGAGGCCATGTGCTCCTACTCAAACACTCAACTAGCGGTCATTGTGGCAGATCCTCCTGTCAATCTCGATGCAGAAACTGAAATAGCCTCCCCAGCATGTTTTGGCAAAATGTCAAGCATCAACCCACCCTCAGCAGCAGTATCTGAGAAAACTTCGATCTGGGCACTGCATGACACAGGTGCTACACATCACATGTTCAACAACTTAGAGTTCTTTGTTGCATCCTCTCTGATTAGAAATGATGATGCCAACAAAAGACTCACACTGGCTGGAGGTGACTCCTCTCTCACAGTACACTCCAAGGGAAAGGTGCAAATGAGGGCTGGAGATGGAACAGTGTTTGAACTAAATGACTGCCTATATGTACCGGACTTAAACAAACACTTAATAGCAGGAGGACTGTTAAAGAGAAAGGGGGTTAGAGAAGCATACAGCACAACAAACAAAGACTGTTTCTTGTTAGTACTGAATCAGAAGGCATTGTTTAATGGAGTCTTCTCAGCAAATAATCTTATGATTTTACAAATCGACCCAGTGAGACATTTTGATCTCAGCACAGCACCATCAGTAATTCATGATATTTTCCTACAACACCGTTGTCTAGGTCATCTGAGTGATAAATATCTGAATATCATGGGAAAGAATAACACAGTCTTGGGCATTCTGGAGGAAGAGGGGTGTAATAAGGACTGTACCATTTGCTCACTCTCTAAAGGTCACAAAATCCCCCATCGTGGCACAAGACCCAGAGCCACATGATTCCTTGAGAATGTGCATGTAGATCTCAGTGGTATCTTTCGTTCAAAGGATTGAATGGTGAATTGTACTACATCTTATTTTGTGATGACTATTCCTGCTTTAGACACATATATCCTCTGTTCAGTAAATCAAAAATAGAAGTCTTAGGAGTTTTTCGCAAATACATAGCATTGACTGAGAGACAAACCAATAAAAGACTTAAGCAGTTCACTCTGGATAATGGTGGTAAATTTGTGAATGACTTACTAAAAGAGGAACTCAAAAAACTGGGAATAGTACTTCATCTCACAGCACCATACTCACCTGAAGAAAATGGAGTGGCAGAAAGAGGGAACTGTATTGTATCCACAAAAGCCAGAGCCATGATGATACAAGCTGACATACCTCTTCGATTTTGGTACCTGGCTTGTAGCACAGCTGTATTCCTAGTCAACAGAACAGTCACCAGCAGTCTGAGTTTTAAACTGACTCCGTTTGAAGTCTGGCATAGCCGAAAACCATCCATACAACACTTGCGAGTATGGGGATGTCAAGCATTTGTACTAATATGAAGAGAACAACAAGACAACAAATTTGCACCAACTTCCTCGGAAGGTGTTCTGGTTGGCTTTGTGGAGGATAACTTCAACTATGTAGTGTATGATTTAAAACTGAAAAAACTGGTCACTTCACATCATGTCACATTCAATGAAGAAGTTCATCCATTCACTGCCAAGATATTTGTATCGGATGGGCCTATCCGATGTTCTATCACCCCGAGATATGCGATGCAGTGTCAGTAGGATTAGGTGCGATGGAATTACACTGCAATATGGTGTCAGAGCATTAGATACCAATAGTAATTCCATCGCACCTAATCCTACTGACACTGCATCGCATATCTCGGGGTGATAGAACATCGGATAGGCCCATCCGATACAAATATCTTGGCAGTGAGGGTGTGGGAAACAATTAGCCTGTGGCTCTTTCAGAGAGAACAAAAAGAAAGATTTTCTCTTTCTCTATGAATTTCTACATAGGGAAAGAGCAAACCCGTTGGTTGACACATTAGAGGGGAATAAGAAAGGATGTCCCTGTATAAGCATAGCCTTGTAAAAGGCTAGGAACTCCGTGTCTCACTGCAACTTAACACAGCCAACTGAAGCTAGGACCTCACAAAAGTTTTTTCTCTCTTGGTGGTGGATCTCCCCTCTTCTGGCTGTGCCAAAACCTCCTGAACATTGGGGTTTGAAATTGTTTTATAATTTTAAATCATTCAGATCTCTGTAACTTGTTTATATCTTTTCAAATCATTTATAACTTTTAAAAATGTTTCTGAATTTTAAATCAATTATATAATTTAACTGTTAGTTCTCAAAATTCAAATCATCTTTATACAGTTTCACTTGTTTTAATTCATATGTTTAAAAGAAACTATGTCAAACTATTCAATGATGTCAAAAAAAAAACTAGCACCAGTGAGTTAAAAATCAAACTATTTATTCATCTTTTGTTCAATCATTTTTTGTTTACTTTATTTTATTTATTCTATTATTATTGTTGCTATTATTTTGCATCTACATTATTGTTTGTCTTAATCAAAGTTTCCTTATATCATATCATATCATTATTATTAATTTTGTTATCTATGTTATTGGGTGATAATGTAATGACATATTTGATATATAAAAAAAAGTGTTAAATGTTCATTTGTGAGTATTGAAAATAAAACTTCAATACAAATTTCATATGCTAAGAAATAAATGAGATTAAGGCCATGCCTTTGTGAGGTCCTGTAAGTAATCAAGAATGTAATGCAAGTGATTTTAGTAGGAATCTTGCTTCCAATTGTATGTTAATCCTCCTGTGTTTATTGCTTTCCACAATGCTTAAATGCAGGTGAGAAGGCTACGGTTTAATTAAAAAAGAATTATAAGTATTAAAATGAAAGGTATTTATAGAGAATGTAATGTAGGAAAATGTAGAGAAGGAACCAAGATCAACGAGATTGTCTTGAGAATCAAAGATCAAGAGTTAACACTGCCAAGATATTTGTATCGGATGGGCCTATCCGATGTTCTATCACCCCGAGATATGCGATGCAGTGTCACCAGGATTAGGTGCGATGGAATTACACTGCAATATGGTGTCAGAGCATTAGATACTGATAGTAATTCCATCGCACCTAATCCTACTGACACTGCATCGCATATCTTGGGGTGATAGAACATCGGATAGGCCCATCCGATACAAATATCTTGGCAGTGTAAGAATGAGAATGAGAATGCCCTCTTCTCCCCCAGATCCATCCCCATTTATATAGTCTTCTCAAGTACATATGGTTAGTAATTCCAGTGAGTCATTATGAAGTAAAAGAAGGCAAGGCTAGATTATCAACCAGATATATCAAAAGCATTGAGGTACCAGGGATGGTCTACATTAAAAGAGCTCTGATGACATCTCTCAAGGAACACAGAACGACCCCCACCACGACGCCAAACCCTCTTGGCCCACAACCTGCACCTCAAGCCTCAGCACCTCACACCTTATGCCTCCATCCCCTCTCCAACCCACCCCCCCTTTTCCACTTCACCCCAACCCCACTCCATTTCCTTCTCACTTGCTTTGGGCGCATTTCATTCTCACCTTGTTTCCTCTTTCTTTCCTCTTCCCTTTTTCTCTCTCCCTGGAGGCCAGAGTAAGCCTACGCCACCAGAACTTAGCTAGGATGTCGGGATCTGTCATCTCGCACCCAAAACTGAGATAAAAGAAGCCCACCCAAGCCCACCAGGAACCTCATCCTACGCCACCGAGACCTGATCACCCTCAATAGCCGTGGCAGGACTGACACCCTAGCTAAGAGATGGGAAGCATAGACCCTCTGCTTAGCAACCAGTGGACCCCTTCATCTTCTACACCTTTTATCTTGCTTACTTAATCTCATTTCCTTCTTTCTTATCTTGTTTCCTCTTCTCATGCTACCACCCGGTAGAATGCTGCTAGTAGCCGAACCCACAGCTTTGTCTTATCTGACTGCTCTCCCTCTCACACCTTGCAAATGTCTAGTTTACCTCCGCTTGTAGGCTACTTCAAGCCACAGTGCTGTTTTTGTTAAAGTTTCAAAATTCATTGCTTCTCTTTTATTTTTTTTCTCCTTGCGCACTATTTCTCTTTCTAACTCTACCTGAACTCCTGTAAGTTCTTGACATATCACTTACTTGTCACGAGTATCTGTATCTCATGCTTCCCAAGTCTCTCACTCTTTCAAACCTAATCTCTCAAACTGGGATATAGAAATACCTGACAGAACAGAGTTTTCCGAGTCCTTTTTCTCCATCAATTGTTTCTTTCGTGATTGATGAAGATGAGAATTTTTGTGAAGGCTCTGTGTGGAAAAGGGACTCAAGATTGAATCTTTATTCACTTTCTGTTTCTGTCAGTTTTTACTCACGTTGAGATGGTAACGCACTATAAAGTTTAAAGAAAAAAAAAGAAACACAGAAAGGTACAAAAAGAGAAAGGCCTAGAATATCTCAGAAGACAGCTTGTATTGAATGTTAACAAGAAACTTAATACGCGAAAAGATGGCTTGTAATGAATGTTGATGATAGACTTACAGTAGTTTTGAGAAATGTTGTCACCGACTCTTCACTGAGATTGGCTGGCCACGCACGGACCATCAGTGAAGAGCCGGTGACAACATTTGTCAAATCTACAGTAATACGCGAGAAGATGGCTTGCAGCGGATTGTGATAGTAGCCCTGCTACAAGGCCATGAAGGAATCCATTTGAATGAAGTGGCCAACAAGGCGGCAATACTGGGGGCCGAAGAACAAACAGACGTTAGAGAGAGAGAGAGAGAGAGAGAGAGAGAGAGAGAGAGAGAGAGAGCTGACCTGAGTGGTTTTACACTACAGAAGGGGAGTACATCTGAACCGCCCTGTTTACTCAACCAATGGCAAAAAGATAGCTGACGGATATAAAAAACTAGAAAAACGCCAAGCAGCGGCAAGTTTCCAACTATGATTAGGACACAGCCCATTACGCCAGTATCTTAGCCGAGCCGAGACAGGCCTGTCACGCCTCTGCCCCAATTCTGGGGTACCCGAAACGACAGCTCACTTCCTCGTATCTTGCAAGATTTTTCAAAACAAAAAAGATTGTTCAGAGATCGACTACAAAAAGAAGGAATAAGAGTCGACTTCCACAATGCATCAAAACTAATGGACACCCTGAGAACTTTCCCGTTCCTGGCGGACTACATTGAAAACACTAAACGCTTTCCTTACTTACCTACGGAAATAGGACTGGAGCATTGAAACCCAATGATCATACCATAGTAGTCTCTTTTCCTTCCTTCTCCTTTTTTCTTAACCTCCTTTCAATTTACCTGTATATACTTTTCAATTAAACTTCAAAACTCTAAGCTAACTTTGGTTGGAGTCTTTATCGCAACCAAAGTCTTCACCCATGCAAGTCAGGCAGTGGAAGGGTTGTAGTCAGTTTGTATTTAAAACACGCAGGATCTAAATAGTGCGAAGTGTAAGCTCAAATTGGGTTTTTTTTAAAAGAAAGAAAAGGTAAGCGCTTTCTCCTCTCGCATAGCTCGCTCACGGAGTCCGGGATCCAACAGTGGGGCTCCGGTCCGGGGAGAGAGTGTGCGGTTTTTTTTTTCTTTTGACATGCATTTTTGTATTACATAATACACCTCAAGTGATAGACTAGTGTACAAGTCGTCTTAGCAACGTAGTATTGTAAGGTTGACATTAGGCTTGTGCTAGTATCCCATTTAGAGTCTTCTAGAAGAGAAAAGCGGTACATAGGTGTGAAGTGCAAGAGGCCAGGTGTGAAGAAGAAAAAGAAGAGAGAGAAAGAGAAGTAAAGGGAGAATAGAAAAAGACCGGGAAGAGCGAGGTCGGAGGTTAAAGGAAAAACAATCCTTAGCGCGCAGTGAAGGGTGAAACCAATCTACGGGTCTTATTTAAGTGGGGTCTTGGTCTGGTAGATAAGAACACAAGTGTTCAAACCTTCCAGTCGCTAGTAATAAAGTCGGCCAACAGAGGGAAAATGGCCGAGGTGTCTAAGATTTTCCTCGGGTCGTAAAGTGGTTTGGTCTTGATTTTCTCTTCCTTCGCTCTTCGTCGGAGGGCTGCTCGTTGTTTTCGGTACTTTCGACAAAAGAGCAGGAAGTGGGATACCGTCTCGGGCACCCCACATTCTCTGCAGTATCGCGTAGGTGATCGTTTGAATCGATACAGGTAATCATATAGTGGGCAATGACCGGTTCGCAACTGGAAAATGGCCGCCGTATGACCTTTTTCCAATCCATTAGAGTGTCCAGGGTTGAGTAGGTTCTCAACCTGACCTGGGCTTTGTCGATCAGGTGAACCTGTACACCTGTCTCCGGCCATAACAGCATAGAGGTTCTACCATAGGCAGGTGTTTGGAAATTTGGAAAGTGTTGGGTCCCATGGAAGACGGCAAACGAACATCGATGTACCTTGTGGTGACTTACCGTCAGGTCGTCCGAGCGTCGGTTCAGTCAGATTCAGCCTCACAACAGACCCATGACCAATCTCTCGTACCTTCTGTGGCCCCATACAACTGGATGATGCGATTGGAGACTGGGTCGTCAAGTCACCTCCCGAAACGCCCCAAAAAGGCTCTCGCGCCATCCCATTCGCTGAGAAGGACTTGGTGTGCTTAAGACAGCGGGTCAAGATGGTCTGAGTCTGAAGTTCATTCAAAACTCTTTAAATACGACCGAGCTTGACAGGCCAGTGACCGGGCTATATCATTTTAAAGAACTGACCTTTAAATTTTCGACACCCACCCACATTTCACTTTTTTGTCACTCCCGCCGGTAACGGGATTCTTTTTTCTTGTTGAGCAGGTCATAGAAACCATTAATTCTTCTTTGCCTTTTTACCCTACTCGTTCTATCTTAATCTCGTTTTCCCTTTTTCCTCAAAGTCAAGACATTCTTTCTACTTTGCTCATTAAGGATGCGTCAATCAACCATTCATTCTTTCTCGATCCTGATGATCACTGGTATATTGTCATGCTGCTTCACTAAAACGGAAGGACGTAGATTGAGCTCTATCAGAAGGATGTATACGCCAACAAACTCAAAGCCTGACACCGTTAATCAAAACCAAAGCTCTCCCAATGGTACTCTCACTACTAATTTGACCTCAATCAATGCGATTTCGCACCAGAATGCTAATCCAACCCATTTACCAGGAACCGAAGGTTGCCATAAATCAAGACTTTACGCAGGAACTGCAGTCGATAAACCTTATCTTTATGATAATCAAGAGTATATAAAAATAGTTAAAAAAGACTTTAAATTTATGACCCCGGGAAATGGTGAGCTGATTTTGTTTTTTTGAATTCATTCATAGATCATTCCCAAACCGCTTTTTTTTCTTTTTCTTTTTTTTCTACCTTTTATTCCATGGAAACCAACTATTCAACTTTGACTTTTGTGTAGTGATGAAGTGGGATGCAACGGAGAAAACACAAGGAAATTTCACATTTGCGGACGCGTAAGAGAACCCCTGATTGAATGCCCTTCCTCGCTACAGAGCTCGTTGCTCCAAGTTTTCGAGCATCACTTTCAAACTGAAGATGCTGCTCTATGACGTTTTGCTCACATAGAGATGCAGTCGTAAAATTCGCGAAAGACAATAAGAAAAAAGTGCGAGGACATACGGCTGTCTGGTAAAACCTCATCTATTGAAGTCTATTCTATAATTTTGTCCGATTGACTTACCCATGTTTTTCGTTCGACGGATGTGTGTATATAGGCACCAGCAATATTCAAAGTATTTAGAACAGCTCGATCCACCAGCTCTCATAACTGCTACTCAAAATCATATTAAAACTGTCTTACAACATTACAAAAATGATTTATACTCTTTTGATGTTTGTAATGAAGTTGTAGGTGATGATGGAAACCTTAGGGATTCATTTTGGTTCAAAAAGTTGGGCGACTCTTACATAGAAATGGCATTTCAAGCTGCTATTGATGCAGGAACCAAGATCAAATTATATAGTTGAGTATTTTCGTACTTAATTCAGTTTTTTTTTTGAAAAAAAAAAGTGATTAATGACCACTAGTGGTATAAATATTCAAATAAAATATGTTCTTGTTTCATGTTTGTTTACTCTATCATCTCTTTAGTTAATGATTACGGTGTTGAAGGACCCGGTGCAAAAACAGATACATACTATAAAATTGCCCAAAACCTAGCCAGCAAACAGATATTACATGGTGTTGGTTTCCAAGCCCACTTAATTGTAGGTAAAGTACCATCTCTCGAAGGTAAGTCTTTAATCTTGAAAAAAAAAAAAAAAAAAGGATAATGTGGTTTACGATAGATACATTGGGATTTCTCCTAACTTTTCGATCTTTTTTTGGTTTTTTATCTTTTTCTTAAAAAAAAAAAGATTTGAAAGCGACCCTCAAACGTTTTGTGGATCTAGGTAAGCGCTCTCTAAATTCTATTACTAAGCTTTTTTTTTTTTTCTTTTCTCATCATCATCATCATTTTTTCTTATTTTATTTTTTATTTTGTTTTATTTTTTTATAGGTCTTGAAGTCGCATACACAGAAGTCGATATTAGAATTCCTCTACCACCTTCACAGTCGGATTTTATTCAACAAGCTAAAGATTTTTCTACTATTGTGAGAGCTTGTGCTGAAACCCCAAAGTGTAAGGGTGTTACTGTTTGGGGTGTAGGATATAATGATTCTTGGGTACCCGGATTTTACCACAGTACGTGTAGTTTTTTTTTTTTTTGGGGGGGGGGGAAGGGGATTTTCCTAAGATTGAATGAAAATATGTTAACTGACTAATGAGTTTTGAAATCATATTTTTTTTTCCGGTGATCCAAAAAAAAAAAAAAAAAAACAGATTATGGTGATGCTCTTCTATTTGATGATAACTATAAACCGACGTTGGCATTCACAAGTTTTGAAAATGCGTTGAAAGGAAATTACACACAATGAGTGACTTATAATTTGATCACTTATGTCGTTGGCTATGTAAAGTTTTGATAGATGGATACAATCCCATTGTGAATTGTGAATGTACCGTGACGTTTTAGAGTACATTTAAATTTATTTTGAAAGATTTGAGAGATCACACTCTGTGCAATGTATTACATCTCAAAAGCTCAACTATGCATCATCTTTTGAGTTAAAAAAGTGTTTTTTTTTTTTTTTCTTTCCAATCTTCAACAGTGTGGACCTCGGTTTCAATAGTTTTAGATTAAACTTTATGAGCACAAGAGAACACACAATCTTCTTTACTGGCCCTTTGCCCTTCTGTACAATTTTTTTGATTTGTGTGATTTTTTGGTTGTTTTTTTGATTTTTCAACATCTTGTAAGGAAAAAAGGGGATAATAGGTCAATAAGAGAGCTTGGCTTGTAAAAAAAAAAAAAAAAAAAATAATTGGAAGAAGGCAGATTGGTTTTTACGAATTCAATTTTTTTTTAAAATAGAGTAAGAGTTGGTGTGGAGCGAAGTTTGATGAATATGGTTTTTGAACAAAAAAAAATGGTTCGGCATTGACAATCCGAATGCCAAGATCATCTACTACGACAACAAAGGGGCCGGAGAGCTAGCTAACAACCCATGCCACCATGCCAGATCGAAACACATTGACGTGAAACCATCAACGACAAGAAGATACGCCTTGATCAAATATCAACTGAAGACATGCAAGCCGACCTGCTCACAAAATCACTTACTAGAGTCAAGTTAGAGAAAAACTTAAAAACTATTCAATAATCAACATCAAGCACACTGACAACTCGTCGCCAGGAATGAGGGGGGGTGTTGAACTTATGGAAGAACTGGAAAGGGATTCCACTCCCATTATTAACATTCCTGTAGCTGTACAGTCTGCATGTTTGTATTGCGTCAGAGCTCACTATTTGTTGTGGATCTGTGGTGCCAGAGAGAGACTCCCTTTCTTTATCTTTTCTCTCTCTTTGTTCCACCTCCACCAACTGTCCACTAGTCTTAGCTAGTACCTGAAGCTGACCCTTAGTGTACAGGTGCTGGTTTCCACATTACATATGTCATAGGTGTTATGAGTGTAACAAGTAAGAACATAAGAAGAAGCAGAGCATAATATATGTATTACATATGTAATAAGTAAGTGTAACAATGGAATCACATCTCAGGCTCAGTCTCCAGAGTCATAAGCATAGTATACTTATGACAGGAGCTGAATAACAGGTCCTGTCAGTAGGGTAACCAACCACAGGTTGGCCCACATAGCCCTGTAGAAGCACGAGCCTGAACCACAAGTCAGCCCATAGTCTAAAAGGAAGGTGGAGGTAACTTGAAAGGTATATAAACTCCCTCTCTCCTGCTCAGGAGTTGTTCCCTCCCCTCACCTTTTACCACAACCACCTAAATTACCCAATAGCACATATTTGAGGATATTTATAATAAAAGTCATCTGCTCAATAGTGCAAAGGGTTATAGGTGTAAGTAACTAGAGATCAACAGCCAGGTTGGTAAACCTCAGAGTCTTGTAGACCCTTTGTCAGTAAGGACTCACAAAGGCAGAGATAAATAACCTAAAGCAGAAAAAGAGCCACTGCCAAGATATTTGTATCGGATAGGCCCATCCGATACAAATATCTTGGCAGTGAGCACCTGCATAAAAGAATAAGGATTGGAGCTAGGCAGTTGTTGTGCTCAACTGTAGCTCTCCTTAACCATCAACCCAGTCCAAGAAGGACTAGTCCTCCTTAAATCCTCTCATAAGAGGTCATCTAACTGTAGTCTACACTTGGGTGTGACCAGTGTAGACTGAAATTTAAGCCAGGAAGGGGCCTATCAGGAGCCACTCCCTGACAGTCTGGGGAGCTGTTGAGTTGAGTTGAACCATGTGATAGCCATTACACCTGCAAGTCTGACAGTCACCAAGTGTGTGTAGCTAAGCAGTTAGAGAATCCTTCTGGATTGAGGTGGTCATGGGTTTGAATCCCATTGCACACATCTTCCTTGTCCCAACATAAAGTATTCATCTAAATGACCATATTTCCAACTTTGATCATCTACTACCAAAGTGTAATTAAAAAAAGTAGCAGTAGCAGTCAACTGAATGTATAGGGAGATTCCAATAGCAAAACTGTGGTAGGGTGCCATTTGAAAGTTCATGCCTCTCAGACAAGACATTTTTGAAGTTGATAAGTTTGTAGTAGGAATTGGTAAAGGCTTTTGAAGGATGTTTTTCTGTTGTTTTGGTGTTGTAAATGTTTGAGATACCATTGTGCACACATAAATATCATACTGCAACATATAAAGAATAAGTTCAAAAGGTTATTAGACTTGAGAGAGCACATGGTGGGGTAAGGTGAAACTGTAAAAAGGTACAGTTGCGCACGTTGGACCAGGTTAAAAGAATAGTATGCTTATACTAAGCAGCCTCCAGCGCTATACTTCATTCATCTCTTGGACTCAAGGACTACTCCTTCCCTAAGCTCAATTATAGCTGGGAAAGAGTAAGTCAACCCTTATTTTCTGATATACCTTATTTTTCTATTTTCTTCTGTTTTTCTTTCTCTCTGACAAGTACCTGACTTTCTCAATTAAAATTGGCTGTCCACAGAATATATATATATAGTGTTTCTTGTTTCCTATCACTGACAGCCTGAGTTTGTTTATCCCACACTTGACTTATAGG
>MU167209.1:977993-989998 GCA_015951145.1 Cronartium quercuum f. sp. fusiforme G11
CAATATGGTGTCAGAGCATTAGATACCGATAGTAATTCCATCGCACCTAATCCTACTGACACTGCATCGCATATCTTGGGGTGATAGAACATCGGATAGGCCCATCCGATACAAATATCTTGGCAGTGTTGTGTAATGCTTGTGTAACAACTTCTTGATGTTGCACTTGTAATGTCACCTGTTTGCATGCAGTGCTAGTCAAACCACAGAGAGAAACCTATCTGTGGAGCCCTGAAGAGGCTCAAAAGAACCCAAGAGAGAAAGAGAGAGGATGAAAATTTTGGCACTGCATATGCACCCACACAACCTTCTCTTGACTAGATGGTCTCCAAAATCTGTGTTCTTGTCAACTGGATCACTGGCCAGACCCAAAAACAAGGCCACTGCTAGAGTTCAAATTTTTCCAAATGGCTCAACATGAGGTACCTCTTGACATCTGAGTTGACCACCAGAAGCAAGATAATGCTCTACTTACTACCCAAACCTTAACAGCTTCCAAGCTTTACTTTTCCTTCCTTTGCAACCTAAAAACTCCTTGAAGCACACCTCAAATCCCAAGTACTGAGTTTGCAACAACACCAACACATCTTGTTGACCTTTAAAGGTCACCTACACCCTTGTCACAGAGTTTTTGAAATCCACTACATTTTGCACACCTACTGTAACAGTGCTTGTTTTAGCTGCAACAATCCATTACACTTGTAAATAACCTTGTGGGCCTTGTTCTACCTTTAAACCTTGTCAATATGCTTTTTTATATACAACATTGTCTTCCTCAGACCTTTCTGATCCTGGAAGCATGTCACAATACCTGCCTTGATGCTGACTGGCTGAAAAACCCACCTATGCCTTCGTTTTACCAGAGTCACACCTAGTGTACCACCTGTAGTTTTGGTCAGGTGGCTACCAAACCTTGTTCTTTTCTGAGTCTTCTACATTTCCTGAGTTCTGCATGCTCCAGATGATGTTCCCACAATTCTGATAGGCCAAGCCCACCTTTTTGTTGCCTTTTCCTTTGTGAGAGAGCTAGGAACACCTAAAAGTTTTCCTAGAGCACTGTGTGCACCTTTAGAGCTTATCAAGAGCCTACAGTTGTACATGTTGAGATGTACTAGGACCTTTGATACATGTACATCTCTCAGGCAATCTCTTCATGCCACTATTCAAGTAAAACAGTCCAAAGTAATGGGACTGTAGTGATCTGTATGATGGATTGTAGTGATTGAAAAATGTAGCAGATGATGATGTAAACTAGCTTATACTGCTAGAGTACTGATGGAGAAATGGTGAGAGCATGGTTTCTGTTCTATTTCTGATTTCTGGTGTGTCAAAAAGTATTGTTTAATTGGGGCAAGGGTTTCTTTGTGTATAAGAGACTCTTGAAAACTGCTCTGATTCTCTTGTTCCCATCATTGAAGAATTAGAGAATCAGAGTGTGTCACTGTCAGACATGGCATAATCTGAGGAAACCAGATTATCTCATAACTGACAAATGGCACATTTTTTTACATACAGTACAGTTACATTACATATGTAGCTGATACTGTAATCAATCCTGTAATATTGTAAACACTTGTAAACACAAGAAGTGTTGTATTACATATAATTACTGTACCATAACAAGCAGTACTCATACAGTAGCATCTCTATGCTTAAAATGGGAACCTGTGTTCATAGATATGTTTCTATTTGTTATAACATCTCTCTCTTTCAATTCATTCTCACATATATGTACTCAAAGGATACTTTGAGCCATCTAAGTCTGTTAATAGAAAGATGGGAGATTACCCATTGAAAAGGTCCCAGTTTGGATTGTGCATGTGTACTGGTCAAACACAGTGCTGCCAACATCTAAAACCAATTGTCCCCATCTGATGGAATGGAAACAAGAGGTCTGGAACCCAGAACATGGATCTGACCCCTTTCAATCTAAAGAACAACAGCATTGGTAATAAGTGTTGCTCATGGATTTCTCTTCTCATTACATCACTATTTGATTACTCACTCATTTGTAAATGGATGGATCTGGTTGAATCATACTTTTTAACTTACTTCCAAGATAAAAACACATCTAACCATATCAGAACTAAAGCTACCCATCATTTACCTCCTTCTTTGAATCCTACCTTGCATTGGAGCCTCTTTGATCTCAAGCTTTCCTCCCTCTCACTGATTGTTGTGCTTCTGTCTATTTAAGTAAGTCTTTGTCAGCCCTGAGGACTGCTCAGCAGTCCCTCAGACTGTCAAACACCAATTACAGAGAGTACTGTAATAGGACACATGTAAACACAAGTGTAACATAAAGATTACATATAGTACCAACAATAACACAGATGGTATACCAGACCTGAGGAATGCTCAGCAATCCCACAAACTGTCAAATGATCAATCACACATAGTACTGTAATGGCAAATGTGTAAATACCAGTGTAGCATAAGATTACACATGGCACTAACAAAAGTACATATTTAGTCATAATAGTGAAATAACATTAAATATATGTACTAAAAGGTAATCACAGTGCAGGCTCAGTATCAAAAGCCTTCAGTATGTACTTACAACAGGATGGAATACACAACACTGTAATAAGTACTCAACCACAAGTTGACCAAGGATTGTCATGGCAACCCCAGCAACCACAAGTTGCACCATTAGCCTAATAGTGAGGGACAGGCCTAAGAATAGGGTGTATAAACCTTTCCCTCAGGCCGAAGGTTGGTCCATCCCCCCAACCTTTTACCAACATACCTAACAGCACAATAAGCACAACAATGAGGATACTTTTAAATCAGTGATCTGCTCAATAGTGCAATAGTGCTAAAGGTATTAGTATAAGGGGTTAACCCATAGGCTGGTAGACCTTGCTCCTTGATAGCCTTGTCTGTGAGGACTCACAAGGGTTAGGGCTAAAAAATCACCCAAGCAGGAAAAGAGCACTCTGGCTTGTAAAAGAAGGATCTGAGTGGAATGTTACTAGTGCCTAACTATTAGTCCTGATCCCTGAGTGAAAGATTAAATCCCAGACCCAGTCTTCCCAAAATCCTCATCCTTGAGGTCAATTAGCTACAGTCAGTACTTGGGGGATTCTCAGTACCACTGGCATAAGCTTTGAACTTGGGTTTTCCAGAACCCTTTCTCCAACAGCCTTGTTCACGGGGGTAGCTTTTCAAGAGCTACCCCTAACATCAAGACTGATAAGCCTAGGCTTTCCTTGGAAGGAATCAGTCCCCAGGCCTTTCCTTCCCTAAAACTCTAGCCAGGAGGTAGCCTTACAGAAGCCACCTCTTGACACGCGTTCTCAGGGTTTGGTTTAGCTCTCTTGTTACTTGTGAGTGATCGGTGGTGAAGGATTGGACTAGAGGGTACTTGAGAGCTTGATTTTTCCGCTGGATCATTTAATTGGGACTCGTCGTGGTTCCACTTCTCCGAGCGAGTGAGATCGGGTGTTATCATACTTTTGTCCACATCTTCATCCTCATCTTTATTCTCATCACCCTCCAGAGCCCGTGAAAATTCTGGCGATAAGGCTTGTTATGTGCATCCAACAATTCCAATGACATTCTTTGATCCCGATGGTCGAGATACGACGAAGCCGTCCAAGACTCGATTGAGAATCCTGGTCGCTAATTACCTGGTTTAATAGGAACCAAATCATAACGGTAAGTAATTTATCCCTTCAAGATTTTTCTTCTCTCTTCATCCTTAATTGAAGTCATAAGATAACTCAAGATTTTTTTACGCAAATTGTGTTGAATTTGATTCGAATGTGAAACATCAGTAAGTGAGGGATATCGAAGAACGGGATTGGAAGTTTTTGTTAGATGATCTGATAACGCAGCTAAGAGCTCTTTTTGTATTTCAGTACGTTGTTCAGATTAGGACATGATATCATACAGCGTAGTTGAGAGCAAGAATGGACGATACTCAAATTCAGGTTGATGAAATTAGAAAGGGGTTCATCAGGTCCTGAGAGAGAGAGAGAGAGAGAGAGAGCTTGAGAGGATGCTGTGACATATCACATGCTGACGATGTAGGATGTCAAGTCAGGTGTCAAGTCATGGTGACACCCAGCTTACAGGTCTCTAGTCCCAACTTGTGTCATTTTTTCCATTACCGGTGAAAATTAAAAACACATTCAACAAGTTCAACCTCAATCGACTTCTAATTTGGATTCTTGACCGAACATTCGATAGCATCAACAAATCAAGTTAAATTCTCATCTATTTTATCACACATAACTTTTAGAACATGAACGGCGAAGACTCTCAAATTCGTAATGATGGAGGGATTGAGGATGAGGATAATCAGGTTGGTAGATCTTCTTTCGATGAAACTTATTCCTGCTTTAGGTTTATTACATCACTATCTTTCATCACAGGAACTGATAATGTCTCCTTTTTCTTTGAATCCACTGGGCGGATCGGTCGAACTTGATTAATTCTGTAGGAGCTCGAATCGATGAAACAGAGAGTACGCGAAATGGAAATGGAAGCTGAAAAACTAAGGGAGATGCAAGCTCAAGTAGAGAAGGAGATGAATGAGTCAGCTGGTGGACAGAATACTGGAGGTACGATTGAGGAGGATAAAGAAGCTGTAGATGGTCGAAGTGTCTATGTCGGAAATGTACGCGAATATGTTATAAAGAATACCCTTTCAAAAATTGAATTCAAAGCTAACGTTGTAATGAATCTCAATTCGATCTAACTCGTTAGGTCGATTATGGGAGCACGGCAGAAGAGATCCAGGCTCATTTCGCGTCGTGTGGTACTATTAATCGGATCACGATCTTGTGTGACAAGTTTACCGGTCAACCTAAAGGGTCAGTCCATTTAATTTCCTTGCATGGACTCATCACTCACCTTTGTGTGTTCTTTCTAGGTACGCATACGTTGAATTTGCCGACCCACTTCTAGTTCCTCGAGCCTGTCTCTTGAACGACTCATTGTTCCGAGGTCGTCAGATCAAAGTAAGCAAGCTTGATTTAAAGATCACCGATCAAAGCTTTGGGATCCGAGTAACTCATTCCGATTCTTCTAGGTCACACCGAAACGGACTAACCTACCTGGTTTCTCGAGAGGACGAGGGAGAGGTCGTGGACGTGGCCGTGGCTTCAATCCTTACTACAGACCCAGAGGAAGGTAGGCACAAGATTATAAAACTTCTTCACCTTGATGATCTATCAAAATCTAATGAGTTTTCGATCTCCTTCAAAGGGCTCGTGGTGTCTATCGAGGATTCTGAAGACGCAACTCAAGTCACCACCTCAAAATGCCCATTCTTCGGTTTTATATATGCTCTCAATCGTCTCCTCAATCACCATCCTCTCAAATCGCCCGATGTTTGTTTTAGAGTGACATGTCTATGATCTATTATGGAGCCCTATGCCTTCCTTTCTCACTGTTCTTTTCTTTGTTTTGTCTCTTTTTTTTTTTTTGCTTGGGTTTCTTCACCTCCTCTCGCCTCCCGAAAAAGACTCGTTTTCTTCTGCCCTATTTCACCCGCTTAAACTTCTCGTACCTTTTTCATTTTCACTCGTCCACTCTCAACTCCCAGACCCCAGACCCCTAAAGACTTGGAGAAAGTGGGGCAGTAGGTGTCGATAGCGTGTTTGATATATCTTTATATAAGTCTTGTTTTTAGAAAGAAAGAAAAAAAGAAAAGAAAAAGAATTGGTGGGGATGTGAATAGAATAACAAAAGGAAATGGGAAAGTTACAAGAAGAGAGATAATTGTAAAGGGAAATTGTATGAGGCCTAAAAAGGGTCACCATGCGACCCCATAAAAATCAAAAAAAAAAAAAAAAAACATCTAAAACACTTTTTGTTTTTCTTTTCTTTTCTTTTCTTTTTACATCTCACTCTTTCTCAAAAAAAAAAAATGTATATAACTCTTACCATCCTTGTACTTGCCAAAAAACAAAAAAAGCAATACTTTGGACAAATAGACTGCAGTAGCGCTGAAAGTTGGAGCTTAATTGGGATATTTATTTCACCTTATACATCCGGATTCTTTGATCAATTTTTTTGATTTTTTTTTCATTTCTTCTTTTTTTGCAAGGGCTTCATGAGCCAGGTGGAATCCTCCAGTTTTCTCTCTTATTGGTGTGTGTGTGTGCTTTGATATGAGTCATGTTTAATCTTCTATATATGTAATTTTCCCTTATCATAGCAAGATAAATTGCTTTCGTATGTCAGCGTGGAGTGAGTCAGTAAGTTAACATGTCATAAAATCCGAATGAGCGATGAGTCTTATTTTTCTATTGCCATCGGCTTGGCTGCTCAGTGAAAAATTTGTTGTGGGTGAGGATTAAGGAAATCGGTTTGTTGAAGCAAGATGGGGGTTTCTCAATCGTATTCGGTCCCCTATAAGGTTGCAAGTTGGCGAACCCTGAATTTTAATGAGAGTGTGGTTGACTTGGCGTTTACTGTTGAAATATATCCCACAAGAATTTTTTGAAAGTTGGATGGACCCTTCAAGTATTCCTCCATCAACCGAAGATTGGCTCGGCGATGTTACGATACAGAAAAAAAAAAAAAAAAAAAAAAAAAACGGATCCGGTGGTAAAATTTTCATCCGATGGCGGTCTTTGCTTGGCGGGAGTGGGTGCAATTTTTAGGAAGAAGGGTTGTCCTTGCTTGGTTCTGACGACGACGACCTCTTTAGTTATTCTTCTATACTTGGCTCACAAAGTGAGAAAAACTCTGCCTAATAGTACGTAACTTTGTATTGAAACCTCACTCAATCAAGACATTGACTGTTTCTTGGCGTTGTTTTTCTACTTGTGAAGGAAAGATCGACCATCCATTCATATTCCTGAAAAAAAAAAAAAAAAAAAAAAAACAAACAAAAGAAAAGAAAACATTGTGTTTTACTAGCTTTCTTCTTCAACTCTTCAACTTTGAAAAAAAAAAAAAAAAAAGTTGTATATAATCAAATCAAACACCAAAACTTTTTTTATACTCTTCTCGACATCAACTTGTTGTTGTTGTTGTTGTTTTTTTTTTTTTTTACTTTCTCTCTCTCTCTCTTTCTCTTCATCTTACTTTCTTCTGACCTTCACTTCGACTATACCCTTCGCGAAGACTTTGATCTTCTTGCCCTGGTATCTCATTTTTTTTTTTTTTTCATAGCTGTTCAAATAACAAAACATATCTTAGTCGGTTTTGTAAACCACTTGCCAGTCATCAGGTCACTCAAGTTTTAGTTTAGGGCATTAAAATTTATCCGACCCAAGAGGGCTCGGTGAAATTTTAAAGCTGGCGCGCATATTCATGTCTCCTCGTAAGTGATCTATCATATTCTCCCCCCCCCCTCTTAAAAAAAAAAAAAAAAAAAAAAAAAAAAAAACGATAACGGTTGGGTGACCAAAATACTGATTGGTCCTTTTTTTTTTTTTTTTTAAAAAAAAAAAAAAAAAAAATTGCTTTCTTTTAATTACTGCTCACAGGCAATTTGGTCTCAGCACCTATTCAAAAAAGAGCCGGAACTGCGTCAAGTCCAAGTACAAGTCCACAACACCATCCTCAATCAACTAAGCCAGAGCCAACGGAGGTTCCTAAACCACTCGTTCAATCGTCTAACAATGCTACTGCTACTCTCACCCCCACTCCGGTCGTCTACAAGCAGCACGTACCTGCATCGGCCATCAAGCCAGGTACCTTATCACACCCTAAGCCACCAACCGAATTTAACTCGAAACAGATACCCAACACGCTCCCCCACCAGAATGCTACGCAATCTAGTGTAAGACAGCCTAAGCCGCATCAGCTACCACAACACACACCATCAGCTACGTCAAGGCCCACAGCGTCTAGGGATCGACCTAGTCCGACTACATTTGCTAGTTCGAATCAAACTGAGCATATGGAAACAGATCCAAGTGAGAGTATGCCAACGGGAGTTCCAAGACCTAGCGTGATTTGTGGAATAGTGATAGGAGCATTAGCAGGGAGTGCAATATTGATTTGGATCACAAGTAGATTGATATTATCACGTAGACGTCAAAGGAGTAAAAGCCCGATAGAAGGTCGTAAGGGATGGGTACCACCTAAACCATCTTATAGAGAATGTATAGAAGATAGTGATGTAGGTATTGTAAGAATAGAACCACGTGAAAGACTTAGAAGTTGGGCAAGTATGAGTGATGAGATCATTATTAACAATCAAAATTTAAAACAAAAGAGAGTTTCTAGAACGAATCATACATCTACAGGATCTAAGTCATGGTGGGAAAAAAAAGATTGGTTGGATCGAAAAGATCTATCAAAAGAAGAAGAAGAAGAAGAAGATGATGGTTATGATTATGATGAAAAAAGGATTAAGAATGATCAAATTAGGATTAAATGTAATGATTTAGATCAACGTGTTAGGAATTGGTCTAATCATAGTAATCTTAATGATAAGATTAGAGATTCAATTGAGGATAATGGTAGTACATTGGTTGAACAACAGAAAAAGATTAAAATCGAAGGTTGGTTAGGTAGAGTGAGTGAAATTGGTACAGAGAATGAATTTGAGTAAGTCGAAATTCATGACTTTTTATATATATATATATATATATATATTTTTTTTTTTTTTTAGGCTAAATATATACATATATTAATCTGGTTTTGAATATCTACATATGTATTCTTTTTAGAGTGGAATCTAGATATTCGAATGATAGTTGTTATCAATCTCAAGATTCTCATTATTCTATAGCACCTTCTGAATCAGTTTCAAGAGTAGAGGGTGAAGTTCGTAGACCTTCTTCTACCCGAAGTCGAACGAGGTTAGTTTCTATACAAGATCTTCCAAGTTTACCAGATGGTAAAAATGTTTTTTTCTGAAAAAGAAAAAAAAAAAAAAAAAAAAAAAAAAGGGAAGGTTAATTTTTATATGAGTTTTTTTTTTTTTTTTGTTAAAAGTTTATATATGAAATCGTTTGAATGTATTAAGTAAAGTGAGAAAAGGCTCGGGTAGTTTTTGGTTGTTGTTGTTGTATCAATAAGCTTTTTTTTCAAAAAAAAAAAATAAAATAAAATAAAAGGAACCCTATGAAAAGCAATTTTTTTTTTAAAATCATTGGCTGGGATTTTTCTTTTTTTCTGTTTTACTTTAAAATCAATCTCTTTCATGTGAGTAACTGAAATTTGGGCTACTTTGATAAAGTTGGTCAACGAATTCTAAATGATCTGGGCTCTCAAGGATTATAATCAGACCAGAATCTCTCTCATTAATTTTTCTTCTTTTCACACTAGATCATCATCATTTTTTTTTTTTTTTTTTTTTTTGAAGAAGAAAAAAAAAAAAAAAACACCATCTTCTGTATGACTCAAAAGACGATTTTATGGTCCTATTCGTATTCTAAACTCTTGTTTGCTATTCTTTTTGACCGGTTTAGACCTTATCATTTGATTTAATGGTGTTTTTTTTTTTTTTCTTCGGCAAAAAAAAAACGTGTTTTATAAAAATTATAAATTCTAAAGCCAGAATATATGGACCTTTGAAAGATGTCAAAAAAAAAAAAAAAAAAAAAAAAAAAAAAAAAAGGACCAAGAATATGAGAGAAGTGAAGAGAGAAGTGTATAACGGTAGCAGATCTACCTAAAAACTGTTACACAACTGTACTCAGACTGATGAGGTAACAAAAATAAGGAGTGAATGAGATATATGTTTTCTTCAAGAAAGAGTAAATTAATGAGAAGCTAAATTTTTTGTGGTCTGACGAGATCTTCCTTCCAATTCAAATCAATCCATCGAAATTCTAAACATAGAAAAAGACTTGATGAGATATAGTATTTATTCACTATGTAGATAAGATGAAGTGTATGCAGAAAGATTTGGATACAGATTTCATCACTCAGTGACTTGATTGATGAAAATTTTGACATCAGCTTTGGATACCTAGTGTCGAGGTTAGCTGAGATTGAGTACATTATTGCATTTATATAGATAAATTCAAAAGGAAAACTGAAAATCAAAGACCAAAGAAAAGGATTCAAACTGGGTCAAGACCTTACATAAATACCCAAACATAATTTCTAGCTACCATTAGGTTCATTATAATGTAAACGGTCCTTTGAAGAGGAAATTGAATTTTTTTTTTTTTTTTTTTTTTTTTTTTTTTGTTGGATTAGGATGAAGTTGATGAAGGATTGACTTTAGTATCTCGGGAGTGAAATTTTAGACGTTCAGGATATTGTGTCACACGTAAACCGGATCCAATGACTACACCTAATTCCCTATTTTTATTAAAAATAGTTTATCAGTCAAAAAAAAAAAAAAAAAAAAAAAAAAAAAAAAAAAAAAAAAAATTAATCAAAGTTTCAAATCATTCTCACAAAGATAAACTCGTTTCAAAGTTTCACTTACTCAAATTCGTTGCAACTCATATAAGAATCTCGCACATGTGAATTTAAGGAAGATGTAATACTTGAGACTGATGCACGATTGGGACTTTCTTGTTGAGCTAAACATTCTGATTGTTCGAGGTTTGATTCAAACGAATCTCCTTCCTCAAGATCAGGAAGACTATCAGTAGTAAAAGTCCGGTCAGAATTCTCAAAGTAGTTTAACTCTTCGTATTCAAGGTCGGGATCGAGTTTCCCTGAGAACGAAGGTGGACGGGAGACTCTTTCAAAGTTTTTCTCGATCGGTGGTAGACTTTTAAGTCTGGCGAGGGGAATTCTAGGACCAAAGTTGCTTTTCTCGATCGAGGATAGGCCCTTGTGGGTTGGCTCGATTGAGGTTGGCTCTGAGATGTAAGGTGGGAGAGATTCTGATCGACTACCTTGGTGCGGCCGGGTCGACGGACTTTTATGCTCTTTGCGTGACTGAATGGTAATGATGACCGGCCTTTGAACTCCACCACGTGAGCTCGTATTCTGAGGTTCTTGGGAAGGGATTAGCCAAGGCAAGACGAGCGGTTTCTGAGTTGGTTCAGGAGTTTGTTTTCTGGAATCCCTTATCTTCCTTGTGGCGTAAACTGACAAAGAACCGGCGAGGGAGACGAATCCGATGGTATAAATCATCATCGAGCTCATCTCCGCCATAGAACCTTATGAAAAGTTGAAGGAGGGTCTAACTAAGTTGTCTACCGATGTTCAAGTCTTTGAAAGAAACAGAAGGTGGACAAACTTTAGGGGAAAGTTTGATGAAAGCGAAGAGTGCAAGAGGTTGAGTTGGGGATATCAGTCAGAATCTGATAATAAATAATAATGATAATGATAATGATAAAAAAAAAGCCGATGTGGAGTAAGTTTGGATCGGTGGCAGTGTAAGAAGGGGTATATAAGAAATGCAGCGCTGTCAAGTAGGAAGAAGACTAAAGAGAATGAAAGCAAGATGATCGTTTTCCTGATCGATGAAGAAGAACCAACAAAATAGCAACATCTGCGATTATTATGAACCCGAGACTGAGTTCCAACTGATGTATGCATTCGTAGTCTGTCAATATGAACGTCGGACAAGTCGAAGGCATCAATACTCACTGCTTAAGCTACCTAACTACGCCGGCTAGAGAGAGTTTTGGGGTAGTACTAAGTGTGATCGGAGGCATGCGTAGTTTCTTTTGATTGAACGAGCTAAGACGGAAGGTCAAAGTAAATTTTCAAATTGAACAACCAAAAAAAAAATCAAAAATGAGAGTAAGCATCTTATCAGCCCCCCGTTTTTGAAGGGTGCTGATGATGGATCACACACCGGTCTAGGCAAATGAAACCATTAGGGATGGTGTGACACTACCACTACCCAGTATAGCCTCGATTGACAATGTGAACCCGTTTAAATATTCTATAGCTCTCACCTCGGCTTAAATATCACTACCCTCTCAACCTTTTCACCATCCCTCACTAGTCCACCTCCACAGTCAAACAAACAAACTCTCTCTCGTGTTCCCCCATCCCTCTCGGCTCCCGGCCTCTCAAACTCCTCTCATCTTCTACAGCCACCAGCTTTGCTCGATCTAGAAACTTCCTCAGTATTCTAATTCACGAGCTTATCTTTCAACTTGTCTTCTTTCAAG
>MU167209.1:1081558-1095561 GCA_015951145.1 Cronartium quercuum f. sp. fusiforme G11
TTAGGTGAAAAAGTAACCAGGCCAGGCTAGCAGCAGCTTTTCTTGCTATAACCTTCACTAGTTGGGAACTAGCTGTGAAGTAGAGATAAAGCACTCAGATTAGAGGAAGTCATAAGGGTAGGCTTAAATAACAGACTGCTAATCTTCTACAAGGTCACTCTATTCAAAGAGCCCTCCAAAAATATCTACAAGGAAGCCTATTCAAAGGCCCCTTCAAAAATAGTTCCCTGGTCTCAAATCCTCTTCTCAGAGGTCAATTAACTGGAGTCTGTACTTGTTTACCACAGTACAGACCCCTTAAGACATCTGTCATAATTTTTCATAGTGAAGAGGAAGGCCTAAAAGAAGCCTTCCCCTCACAGTTATGAACAGAAGGAAATAAATAGAGAGTAAGGATTTCAGTATTTGGGAAGAATATCCCCTACTCAAAACTGTTGCTTCGCAAGAGTGGATAGGATAACACTGGTTTCAGGTGAGGATATTGGCAATATAGAAAATGATGAGGTCTTCCCACAAGTTTATTTGATGAAGACCGGAGTTTTTCTCAATGGGGTTTGGGGAGGGGCACTTTATATCCTCACCAACTCCTTTCTAGACCTTTCTATAGGTTTCACAAAGTATTCATTAATAGGAGGAGGCACTTCCAACATTATTGGCTTGAATCCCAGAAGCCAAGAAGTACTTGGACACCAGATCCCAAGCCAATATGAGTTCAGATGGCCTATCCAAGTCAATCTGGACCCGGATTAGCTCGGAAGTTGGCATCCAAGTTATGTTTGGATGCCAACCTTTAACCTAATAATGTTGGCACTGATGTATTCATCCTTTATAGTATTTGGATGTAATACTAGTATCTTCTGGTGTAAGCCTTCCACATAAGGCTACTATGACTCCTTATTGTTTGTTAAATATTGATTGTGATAGTTATATTGCTCTTGTCACTTGAGAATGAGGTGTCATGTGTGCTCTTGTCAGCCCCTGAGTACTCAGCAAGTACCATGGGACTGCAAAGGTATTGTAATTATAAGTGTAAACAACTCATAGCTCAGTTTCAAGAGCTATACATGATACAATCTGTTGTAAACCATAGCCATAAAATGTGAAGGTAATAACATATTATTACCAAGAGATTTACACATACAAAGTTAGGTTGACCTTCCATTGAGTAAATATGCTCATAGAGAAGGAAGAGTGAAGGCTCAGAATATAAAAGGAGGACCAGACCTCCCTGGACACTTTCTTCTCTAAGAAGCATCAATAAAATAAAACTCAACAGTCTGAATACCTCTCTAGAATATTCTGGACTTTCTTCTTCTGAGATTCTCAGTCACTGGTTAATATACAATTAACCTTGGTGATTTCTTCTCTATTAAAAGAAATAGTCTAGTTTCCTTACTGGTCTTCACCAGTTATTTTATTTCATTGTTCATCCAAGGTTCATCACTAGCACCTTTCCTCCTGGACCTCCTCTGCTCCACTCTTGCTGAGGGGTTCTCAAGAGTGTAGCATAGTGGTAGAGGATGAAAGCTGAGTGCGCCAGCTTCTAGACAGCACAGGATATAAAGGAATCTGTGTGAAGCTCTGCTGATCCTGTGGACATCTAGTTCTTTCCCTAGATAGGACCAGTACTCATCTTGCCATCAGAAGAGGTTCCTGAGGCATTTGAGCATTAAAGGAACCCATTTCCAACCTTTGGGCTTTGTGCCCACACCTTTTTTCAGACCAGTAGTGAGTTCACTTGCCAGACAGAAGCAAGTGGCTCACAGATCTGTTGAGCTGTTACATAGGTTGTAGACATATATGCAGTACATCTGCTTCTAGGATGCGCACCAGGGGAAAATGATTTTGCTTCACCTTTCCACCTTGAATCATTCCATGTGTATTCCAGATAAAGAGCCTTTTTCTCTATTATTCTCTATCCGCCCTTATTTACATATACTGAATAAAATATAAACCTTCCTACCTTGGGAAACTCTCTGCGTATCCCAACATGTTCCATCAGATCTTGGAATGAGGGTTGAAGCATGTAGTATGTTGTAGGTGGGCTCAGGGCTGACACCCATTCAAAGACCCTTGAAGGAGTTCAGTCTCTGATCAGGCTTGAGGGAGGGCAACAATTAAAAGCCTTGAGCTTTCTGATAAACAAAATGATTGGATTGGAAAGATTTCAATTATTTTCATGGGTGTTTACAAGAGTCCAGATGGTGACAGTATGCTAGAGAGTGGTATGTTGAGGTCTATTTTCAGCCCAAGTTGATAATGTACTACACCGCCAGCATATTTGCCTTGCGTTCTGTCCTGTATGGTATTCTCGCAGGAAGTATGCAGGGTTTTGGCCGACGTAACCTGCATGCTGTGGTAAGTTGGCTTGGTAATACTTGCATTCTGCCTGTGAGAATACATTGCAGGACAGCATGCACAGTAATTGTTTTGAGTCCATGAGCTGATCACCCCAAAAGATATATGGAGAATATTGAAAGTGACACAGAGGGTTGGAAGTTTTGGGAAAATGGATATTTGGTTAATTAAAAGGTGTTTTTTCCTAGAGTCTATCCATCTACACTTTTCTCTAACCTATGGCAGGCAAAGCCGCCCTGCTCTCTAGTAGGACTGCCCACAGTTTCATATTAGACAAGATATTTAGATTAGAATAAACTATAGAATTTTATTTCTTTTTTCTTGTGGAAAGATAGGGATTTGAGACGGCGCCATTGTATTTGACCCTGGTAAGCTATGTTGAGTATGAAGGCTTATCCAAAAAAAGTATGCTGGAACTTAGGTTTCTGTAAGCAATGCAAGGTCACAAGAGTGAATAAAACTAATACCAGTCTTTGAAATGCCTTGCTAAGTTAGATAGTGTTCTCCCAAAGACCAGCTGTACCAATCATTCCAACCAACTGATAACCTACCAAATTTATTGTAGATCCTTTATAGTGCATTTGGCAGGGGTTCAAAGCCTTATAAAAAGTTTCACTTAAAATCTTCAATACTAGTTTTTCACTCAACTTTTCTAATCCCCTAGACCTATCTAGACTGAGCTCTGAAAGCTTTGTACAAGGTTCAAAATTTTATGCAAGTTAAACAGAGGGAGTGCCAACATGTATCGTCCAAAATTTCTCAACTATCCCACCTCCTCAAAGGTTGGAGATTTTTGGAGGGTTTTTCTCAAACTTGACTGTTGGAATCCGTTTTCCTTTACCAGAAAAAAGTGGAGACACAGCATTGTCTATCCAGTCCCTTCTTGGACAAAAGCATAGTTGTATTGGATGGGTGCATGTGATTTTGAGTTGGATGGGTGCACACATCAGAATTGTCAATGTTCAATCGGCGAAATAAGACAAAAGAGATGAAAAGAAATTTAATTCACAGAGCAGATACAGAGAGAGTAAATAGAGCACGGACAACGCCACTAGAAAGAAAGCCACAAGCCCCTACGAAGTAGAAAAGGGAAAACCAGTTAACAGAAAGATGATCATATATATAGGCAAAGAGCCAAACTCAAGGATCTCTTTCCTCATCTTGGGAAAGAGATCGTAAGTACAACACCACCCTTTTCTCTATTCTCCGCATCCACAATTTACTCCATCATTTCTTTTTCCTTTTCTTCTTCATATTTCTATCCGAGAGAGTTGACAAAATAAACATGGACTGTGCAGTGAACAAGTAGCTCCAAGATCACCTCACTGATACACACGTCACTCCTCAATCTTCATTACTGTTCCTTGCTCCAGGTCAGTATTATCATAGAGTGTTTTTGTGTAGGAGGTTATTCACGTATTCGTGATCCCCATGACTAGGCCCACATGTTTCAAAGCTCTCCAGTATTTTCTCAAGAATCAATTCTTTTGGTGGTGTTTATCCTGTATCAAATGTAACTTTTTTCAAAGCTCATCATGAAGTGTAGCTTGTGGCAGTGTAGCCTTCAGTGGGTTGTATTTCACAAGAGCCATAAAGCTATTTAGGAAACAGTTGAGCAGATAGGGAACAACTTGGATTTTTCGCTCGTCCACATAGTTTAGAGGATGCTAGCTGGTTAATTGGAATGTAAACCAGCTTCTTGGACTCAAGGGTTCTGTTGCGATTAGGAAGCCTCAGCTCCAGAGATTGTTGAACGGTGCCTGGTCCTGTGGGATGCATCTCCTTAAGATTATAAATACTATTCAGAAACAACTATTATGAGTGCTGTCCATAGACCTCCCAAGCAGAACAGCAGAAGCTACTCTGGTCTTAGCCCCATTTGGCTGGATAACACACAACTGATGATTGTAATGATGCAACTTTGTATGGCAGGTTGACACTGCAGCCAGTTTTATGGTGTACGACCACCCTGTTCAAGGTCCATTTTTGGAGGGTGTTGGTGAAATGCAATTGAGGATATGTCAAGTTTGGGGCATGATTGTGCAACCAAAAGTCCGTGCCTTGCCTTGTTGTCAACTGCGCAAAGGACATACTCGATAGAGCGATATACTATATACTGTGCTTTATGATCCGATAGAAAGCTATTTCCCGTCGTCCACTGCCGTGTGTCCCCTCGGATCGAGCCCACTGCCAACTTAAGGCGGCTCCTTTGTTCACCGTCAACCAACCATCCAGATACAACCCATCAACCTCTCAAGCCTTGTTTAACATAACAGGCTACGATACTTATCCCGATATCGGAACCCACTTCACCTCTCAAAATTGCGAACGAGATGCTCGGAAGCCCACGCAAACGCACATTTGACACCGTCCGTGACCCACATCCACGTGAGAACCCATGGTTCCGGGACCCTGACGATGAAGAAAAAGAAACGAAGTCTCGAAGACGAGAAAGAAGTCCCCCCCGCTTCAAAGATCCACCTCGTTTCCGCGATGGAGAAAGAGAGAAAGGGAGGAAAGATCGCGACCGACGAGAGCGAGAGGACCTACTACCACGAAGAGAAAGAGATGGACTGAGAGTTCCGAGACTGATGCATCTGGACGATGCGGTCGAGGATGGCGAGTAGGTCGAAGTTCATAAACGTGTTTTTTGGCCATCCATCTGAGCTGAGAATTTGCCTGGTCTTTATATAGGATCGCAGAGGGCCTCGATTATTCCGATTTACCACCTAGCCCCCCTCCCCCGCCCCGATCGACCAAGTCTGAACGCGAAAGACGCTCTGAGATCGGCCGACCGCGCGAGAACGATAGGCTCCGGGACCGTGACCGAGAGAGGGAAGAAGAACGAGATAAGGAAAAAGGCCGAGAACGGGAACGAGAGCGAGAAAGAGAAAGGGAGAGAGAGAGAGAGAGGGAGAGGGAACGACAGCGGGACCGCCCCCGAGATCGTTCACGAGAGCTTCCGCATGAACGTAATGGTGACCACGGGCGAGATCGAGACCGTCGCCGGGACCACGACCGGCCGGCATATTCATCTCACCACTCTTCCGCTTCTGAGCGACGCTCGGATCGCAGACCCTCCTCCCCGCCTCGTCGCCGGTTTTTCGATGACGAGCCCTATAGCCGTGGGACGAACGGCCCGAGAGCTACGCACGAAGACCGACGCCGGCGTGAGCGTAGTCGGTCAAGTACTCAACGCGATCGCCGGGTGAGTGAAACGACCAAGTCAGCCGAAGAAGTAGCTGTGAAGTTTTCCGACGAGCCAGAGGAAGCCGAAGATACAGTGGGTCCGAAGCTAACCGAGGAAGAGATCCTCGAACAAGCACGTCGTAAAAGAGCTGAGATCTTAGCTAAACATCAGTCTGCCCGCTCTGTTAACGCCTCCGATGTTTCTACTGTGATGAATGCAGATCCAGCAGCCGTGCGGCTCGGTGGGCTGGCTTCTGCTTGTTCATCTGTCGCCTCCAAGCCCACACTCAACTCCTTGGTCCCAGCTGAACCTTCGCTCAGGCCTAGCGCGCTCAACAGCCCGGCCAGTAGACTCCGCCTTGGGACTGATACACCTCAACAGAATCAAATCGGGTCCGATGGCGCATCTGGTTGGTTTCTCCCTGTGTAATTTTTCTTCTGAGGGTCTTAACTGTTGACGTGTTGAGCGGGTTGGATCTAGAATCGATCCCTGGCTCACCTGAGCCGATGGCCGAGACCAACATGTTTGATCTTACCCAAGATCCCACTAATGAACAAGACCCGATAGTGGAAGACGAAGAGGCGCAGATTAAGAAACACCCGCTCGATCAGCCCACGGTGACCGGCTTGGGCCATCAGAGCATCTCTGCTGCCGACTACAACCCTGACGATGACCGCAGGCTGGACGACGAGCGCCAACAGGAACGCCAGGACGGTGGGCATAAATTAGGAAAGCCGAATGAGACAGCCAAAGATCTGCCATTACCAGCAAAAGTTGAGATGCAAGCGGAGGAGAGTGAGGAAGAGGAAGACGACGAGGATGACATGTTCGCGATCGGGACGTCGAAGAAGATTAAAAAGAAGAGTGCTGCGAACGGAGCTAATTCAACAAACGGCAATGTGCCTTTCTTACCGGTGCGTCCGTTTCTTTGCTACAGCGATTTTGGTCAGTTGTCCAGAATTGTTCTTGGTTTATAGGTCATCAATCGGGCCGGCGCGGACGCCGATGGGCTGGTGGTCGATAACTTTGACGACTCAGACGGTTACTATCGGGTCATCCTGGGCGAGCTTCTAGACAACGGCCGATACCATGTCCACGCCAATCTAGGAAAGGGTATGTTTGCATCCGTTGTTCGAGCCAAGGACATGCACAATCACACCAGCAAAGATGGTACAGGTGCAGATGTGGCGATCAAAGTGGTGAGAAGTCAGGAGAGCATGTAAGCCTTTTGTTCTATCCCCCAAAAATCGGGCGACTGATCCGAAGTCGAGCACAAACTAATCATGAATGTCCTTAGGTACAAAGCTGGTCAGAAAGAAGCCAGTATTCTTAAAAAACTACAGGAGACTGACCCGAACGGCAAGTACCATGTGATTAGACTCGAACGAACTTTTGAACATCGCGGTCATCTTTGCTTGGTCTTTGAGGCTATGAGGTTTGAAACTCTCCCTTCTAATCAACTTTTCCAAGTGTTTTTTCCTTTTCTTGTCGTAACTGAAGTCCACTCCAATTCACGTATCTTCAGTATGAATCTGAGGGAAGTTGTCAAACGATTTGGGAAAGACGTTGGTATTAACCTACGCGCTGTACGCGCATACGCTCACCAAATGTTTCTGGCTTTGTCACTTATGAAGAAGTGCAATGTGATGCACGCTGATTTGGTAAGTTTCTCTGTTATACAACCCTTGGGAGTGAGTCTAAATTGTGGCTAATTTCCATGCTGATCGACGCATAGAAACCAGATAATATCTTGGTCAGGATCATGCCCCTTTTTGACTCTGGATCAGATCAGAGCTTGCGTGTGCTGACTTGTAGTGATTCACAAACACGTGCACAGGTGAGCGAGACTAAGTCAGTGTTGAAGGTCTGCGACTTGGGATCTGCCTCGGACGTCTCCGAAAATGAGATCACGCCATACTTAGTCTCACGGTTCTACCGTGCTCCCGAGATCAGTTAAGTCTTCAGTATGCCCTTGTTCGTTCACCATCTATAACACTCATGCTTTGCTGTCAATCAGTTCTTGGACTGCCTTATGACTGTGCAATCGATGTGTGGTCGATCGGTTGTACACTTTACGAGCTCTATACGGGCAAGATCCTATTTCCGGGCCGGAGCAACAACCATCTCTTGTTGTTGATCATGGAGCTTAAAGGTAGATTCAACACGAAGCTACTCAAAAAGGCTAAGTTCTATGACGCGCACTTCGATGAAGAGAATGGAAACTTCCTGAGCGTGGAGAAGAACAAGGTGACGGGTGCGGTGAGCGGTCGAAATTCGAGATTACACTTGACTTGTTCGTGTAACTGACCTTGGCGTCTCTGGGGGGTGTAGGATGTCATCAAAAGCCTTAATGTGCCATCTAAGCCCAGCCAGGGCTTGCAGTCTAGACTCATGCCTCATAACGTGACGAAGAAGATGCAAGATGGGGATGTGAAGCTGTTGGCAGCGTTTGTGGATCTTTTGGACAAAATCCTCAACCTGGAACCTTCGAAGCGGATCAGCCCGAAAGAGGCGTTGAACCAGTTGAGTGTCTCCATCCTATCCAGGTTTGTGGGTCTCGTTTGTCCAAGCAGCTGATCAAAGCATGAACCGGTTGCATAGTCCGTTCATTCGCGGTGTCTGAAGCGGTCTGGACTAGTTCTGAGAATAGTATCTCGAGATGCACTTACTTTTATCTTCTCTCCGCTTAGTTTCCTGCCCTGCCTACCTTGTTCCTTATCACCACCACTTTTCAATTCCCTTGTTACACCACCTATGAAGCTTTCCTATGATTGTAATTATGGCCTACTCTTACTGGTCTGAAGCTGCAACCAATAAGTAAAATATGTACATTAAACAGACAGGAGGATATGGCTAGGATGTGAGAGTATGGAATACTAGGATTGGTCGATTTGAACAACTTGATGAAAGAAAATGCACTGATCTCCAGGCTCTATAGTTGGTATCGCCAAGAGCTTGGAAGTGTCCGAACTTTTGGACCAAATCCACGCGTAGCCGCAGCGTTTGTCGGTTCGAGCAGCTGAAGACACGGGCAATTATCTGCAACTTGCTGGTATGCCTGCATTGTTTTTGGAAAACTTTGGTCCACAAATAAGAAGAGTGCCATAAAAAACCAAGCAAATGAGAATTGCAGGTGCGTATAGGTTTTTTGTTTGTTTACTATACTTTTCGATTTTCGAGTGAATACTCCCGTAGATAATGCAGAGATGGCCATGAGTCCCAGCATGTTGGCCGACTCTTTGGAAGTGGCTGTGCCTAGATTTAGTCTAACAGCTCGGACACTTCCAAGCTCTTGGTGATAACAACCATAGATGTTTCTGATTTTAGATCCTGTATATATGGTGTATGAGAGACAAAAGATATGCGCTTTCAAGTTGTGTGATTTGTAGGGGTTTAGTAAGTTTCACCACAAAATTGAGACTTTTTGTCTTGTTCTTACATAGAAGGTGACCAGTCCCTTTTTTGGTCGAGCTTGAGCTTGACTAGGCCACCTTACAGTCCCCCAAAACTGGATGTCTATACCCGCTTCTCAAGCCCTCACTCTGCTATAAAGTTAAAGAGAACCAAGGGCAAGTATGCATAGTAAAATCAGGGCCCTCACTGCAAAGAATTCAGTGAGGAAACTTGGAGTCCATAAGGCATGTACTTGCCTGCGGTATTGTGTGTATATTGGGTTTAAGGCCAGCTTATTTTTAGTGCTACTGTTTTGACATTACATGTGAGGGAAAAGCTTTGTTTAGGCCTGTCTCCTCGCTAGAAAAGGTGAAGAGAGGAACAAAAATGAGCCTATACTGTAACAGATAAGTACAGAATTCAGCAAAAGGACCTCTCAAAAGCGGATTTAAGACCAGAGGACTATTTTTGAAGGGGCCTTTGAATAGGTTTCTGTGTCAAGAGTTTCAAAGGGCTCTTTGAATAGAGTTGCCTTGGAGAAAAGATGGCCTTTGTTCCTGAGTCTGACTACCTTGAACCCCTCCATGGTGGGTGCTTTATCTCTATTGCTCAGCTAGTACCCAATTAGTCAAAGTCAAAAGGAGAGGGGTTACTACCAGCCTGAGGGTGACCCTTCCAATGTTGAGGCATATGAAAGACAGTATTCTGAATGTCCCTGTATACATCTATGCTTGTACTAAAATTCTCCTCGTGTACTTGGGATGCACACTCCAGAGGAAAGGACTCTTCCTTCACCTTTCCTCTTTGGGATCCTCCATGAGCATCCCAGCCTGTTCATCATCTAACTGTTCACCTATTGAGCAGTACACTATTCAGCTGATATTCTTCAAGAAGTATCCTTAAGTTGTAGAAGTGTTTGATTTAGTTGTGTGGTAGGGAGCTTTCTTGCTCAGGAAGGTCAGTTTTTATATCTGTTCCTCCCTCATATCCCTCATTATAAGGATTGCGTGGTTAGCTATTGGTTTTGGTCTTATGCTAGGCCCATGTGTGGTCTAGTACTAGTCACAAGGCCTAATGGGTGGACCTTGTCATATGGTGGCTACCCCAAAGACACGGAAGTGCCCAATCAAGGCTTAACCCTGGCCAGTTGACATTCTGACCCCGCAAGGTTGAATTTCAAGATATCTTACTATACATGCACTTCAGAATACTCTCTTTCACTGCCAAGATATTTGTATCGGATGGGCCTATCCGATGTTCTATCACCCCGAGATATGCGATGCAGTGTCAGTAGGATTAGGTGCGATGGAATTACACTGCAATATGGTGTCAGAGCATTAGATACCGATAGTAATTCCATCGCACCTAATCCTACTGACACTGCATCGCATATCTTGGGGTGATAGAACATCGGATAGGCCCATCCGATACAAATATCTTGGCAGTGTTTGTCTTTAATCAACTGCTTTGATTCAACTTTGATGATATTCTGTCAAGAATTGGAAATACATCAGAGTATACTACACAGAGTGTCCTACTTCTTTCACATTTGTTACATAGGAAGTCAGTGATAAATGCATGTTGAAGACTCCGAACTTGTCTCAAATAAAAGATTAATAAAAATCATTGGATCTTTCTAAAAACATACTACTACAAAGCAACTGGTTTGAGAAGAAAGAAAGCCTTTTGGATCCTCAAAATGTTGAGTTTGAGGAGTTTATGTAGAGTTTTAAGTCTTTTTCTTTTTTACAGTAAACTGAGTATTGCTAAAAATTTTCTTTTGTGGGGTTCCAAGTGAAAACCTCTGGGGATGTTTGTTTTTGAGAAGGGGGGGGTACCACCAAGCTCTAGAAGTTTTTTTAGTGAATACTCATCAGATACATCTTGAACTCTGAAAATGGAAACAAAAAAAGGCAAAAAAAATGCAGCTGAAAGCAAAATTTGGCTACATGGTCAAATACTTTATGCATGTATTCATTCTAAGTAGCTGTGAGTCATAAACACTCAGTGAAATATGTGTTTTTGGAATCCAAGTTGTCTTTCTGGATCAGTACTAGTCATAATCTCCATATTGTGCTATGTCTTGTCAGAAGGGTAAATGGCATGTACAATAGTTCATGATTATGAGTATAGTACCAATCTGGATGCTAGAGTTCTTATTTGGGCTTTTGAGCTTTCCATTACTTGCTTACTGTACTAAAGAGAGGAATGCATTGTATTGTATATTATTGAACATAATTTTAGAGCTCCTGAGCATTCTGCATGTGCATTACAAGCTATGCATGGGCTTTTGGGTACTTCCATGATACTCCACAATGTCCTAGACAATGGCAACAAAGTGGTGTTGCACTGCCAAGATATTTGTATCGGATGGGCCTATCCGATGTTCTATCACCCCGAGATATGCGATGCAGTGTCAGTAGGATTAGGTGCGATGGAATTACACTACGATATGGTGTCGGAGCATTAGATACCAATAGTAATTCCATCGCACCTAATCCTACTGACACTGCATCGCATATCTTGGGGTGATAGAACATCGGATAGGCCCATCCGATACAAATATCTTGGCAGTGTTGGATAATTGTGTCCAACTCAACATTGGATGCATCCATCCAATGCAAGAATGCCTTTATGTACTGTTCCCACATTGGATGGATGCTTCCAATATTGATTTGGTCATGTTCATCTGACACAGCTTTTTTACTGGTGAGACATTTTGCATATCAAAATTTGGGCTCATGTATGAAGTTTGAATGAAAGTTCAATCATATAGTTTACTCCACCAGTTAGGTCAAAAAAAGTAAAGGTGATGGTATTTAAAATTTTTGAAGGAAAAAAAGGGGAATAAATTTGGGAAGAATTTGTGTGGGGGTAGGAGATTATTCTGGGTTTCCAAAGATGAGTGATTGGGCCCTATGCTCAGAGCTAGCTATGCCAGGGTCTTGACAACCATGCACTTTTGATCTCAAATCATTTCAAAATGAGCTGTGATGATCTGCTTTGAAAATGGAATTTGGGAATGTAAGTGCTTGGATTCCATGTTATGCACAGCTTCCAACCACCCAGAAGAGTCCTCTCAGTTGAGCCAGGTTGGATTTTGGGCTGTATTGGCTAGATTGTGGGAAGTTTTGAATAGGATCCAAAAAAAAAAAAATTGTTTTGGTAAGACACTTCAGTAGGGTCTTTCCAGGGTCCTGACCAGCTCAAAGATAAGACACCAGAAGAGAACCAACTATAACATACACTACCAGACAACTTGTAAGTATAATCCACATAAGGAAGAAAGACCAACCCAAGTGCCAGCCACTGTGAATAAGCATGGTAGTGTATGTTTCTAATGAGCATGTGAACCAAGTTCAAGGCTCAGCCCTTACAACATGGTCAGATTCATTTTGTAAAAGGTGTCTATGATATTAGCTGTATTTTGATCTGAATCACTTCTCCCACCACTGAACTTGAAGGCAAGCTTTTTCAGGGTTGTATCCGGACAAACAAAATTTTCAGGGTGAGCTTCAAGAGAGGGACTGATAAAAGGCTCTTCCAGTGCTCAAGCTGAAAAAGGATTGTAAGGTCTTCTTTCTCTGAGGCCTTCAGTCATTCTCACAAGCCTCTTCCTATTCTCTCTGGAGAACCTCAAAGCAATGTACATATCTAGAATTTGTCTTTAGTGTAGAATAGTCTAGCTCAAGTACAAGTTCACCAACCACACATGGAGCCATCAGATAATTGATACTAGCAAGAAATAGAGAAGATAAATGAGATGTGATAAGGGTGAAAGAGAACAGAGAATATATTGAGATCTAGATCAAACCCAGTTTTATACCTAATACTCTTGAGATATTCACCTTGATCAATCACAGGAGAAAGCAATTGACAGGGAAAAGAGGAAAAATGATGTCAAAGAGGTTGGCTTCTGTCAGGTATATGGATAAGCTCAAGTACATTAGGTTATAAGGAGTGAGAGAGTTGATGACTAAGGTTTGACAGGGAAACAGATACACACCACTCTGGATCAATAGACAAATTGTATGATACCAATGAAAACAGAAGCCTGTATTAAACATAGGTAAAGAGTGTGCAAGGAATAAAGAAAAATCTATTGAGAAATTTAACAGAGAGTTACTCTTACCTAGCTCCAGTATGGGCTCACAAGAGGTGAAAGCGCAAGACGGATCTGGGTCTGAGATATTGAGAGACTGTGCATGCTTGCATTGAGGTGTAAGTACATGTTACTATGTAATCCTTACAAGTATAGAAATCAAACAAATATAAATCACTAACACCACTAAAAGGCAAAGTGAAGTAGACATTGTGAAGTTGATTTGTATTGATATAGGCAATAACCCAGACCACACCATAGGTAATGGTTGCAGTGCAGTGGTGCTATGGGATCTCACAGTATTCTGGGACTGTTCTCCATAACCAAATACCTGTAGTGCTATCATAGCTGTCCAAAAAACCTGGAAAATGTGCAGCCTTCTGCACATATTAGCAACAAATAGGTCAAAATTGGTCAGCTTCCTGCTAAGAAGTGTGGAAAACCACAACAGAATGGGCTATGATGAAAGTGAAGTTGTACTGCAGCTACAAGTATATGCCCATAGCAGTGGAACCACAGGTTTGGGTGTTAGTGTGATTAGAAAATGAATAGTTTTTTTTTTTTTTTTTGGTTTATTATTTGATGATCCTGGGAAATGAAACAATGAGGTAGAAGTCTCATAACAATCAACCCCTGATTGTTATTATATACCCAATGCACAGTTTTATTCAGATCTATGGGCTCTTCACAAATGTGCACGCGGTGTGGTGCGCCAAAATGGTCTAAGAACATGATTTACATATAAGGACATTATTAGGATATAATTACAGAACATCCTATTAGAAAATTGGCAATAACAACATTTTAATCACTTTTTTTTATGTCTACAAGAAAATATAACTTTGCAAATATTGGAGATAGACTAGTAGTTGATTAATAGAAAATGCACGAAATTATAATACAAAGAACTTTTGTTAAAGTGCTGAAAGGGATTTATAAGTAGAATAAAAAGAAACCCTT
>MU167210.1:39375-54817 GCA_015951145.1 Cronartium quercuum f. sp. fusiforme G11
GCATGGAAGCTTGCTATGTAACATAGCATGTCTTCATGTGATACTATGGACCATTTTTCAAGGTCCCTACCTTGGAAAATAGACCTATTGTATTGCATCTTGGCCTGCTATGTGACATAGCATGCTTCTATGCAATGCAATTTTCTTGGTGGTGCTATTTTCCAAGGTAGGGACCTTGATAAATGGTCCATAGTATCACATAAAGACATGCTATGTTACATAGCAAGCTTCCATGTGATGAAAATATGTTGGCAGTGCATGTTACATAGCAAACTTCCATGCAATGAAAATATGTTGGCAGTGTGGATGTAATGAAGGGATTTCACCAGATTCTTGTGGAAGAAGATAGTAGACAATACTTAAGGATCATTTGCCATCTTAGACTATATGAATACTTAAGGACACCATTTGGAATAAAAAATGCTCCAGCATTTTTCCAAAAAATGATGGATATAGAGTTCTCCAAAGAACTTAGAGAAGGATGGCTTATAATATATATTGATGATATATTAATATTCCATGACACATGGCATGAGTATATTTTAGCCATTGAGTATGTCTTAGCCATAGTTAAGAATATGAACATGACAATTTCTTTGAAGAAATGCAACTTTGGATTTAATGAGCTCAAGGCTCTAGGTCATATTCTATCAGGACTTACCATTGCTATAGATCAAAACAAAGTCATAGCATTCCTTGAAGAACCAATGCCCAAGAATGTACAAGAAATGTGATCCTTCTTAGGGTTTGCAGGCTACTATAGAATCCATTTACCTGACTATGGAATAATTACAAAGTGTCTAACAAAACTTACAGCAAATGATGTAGCCTTTGAAACAACAACAGAAAGAGTGGAAGCCTGGAAAGAAGTAAGGGATATGCTTACCTCAGCACCTACACTCTTACATCCAGACTACAATAAACCATTCAAGTTGTATGTAGATACTTCATTTGAAGGACTAGGAGCAGCATTACATCAGACCCAACTTGTAAATGGTAAGGCCATAGAGGGACCAATTGGCTTCAACTGAAGGATAGTGAGACATATATGGCTTCCCAGAACTAAAATCTCTTGCTTTAGTATGGGCATGAGATAAACTACACACTGCCAAGATATTTGTATCGGATGGGCCTATCCAATGTTCTATCACCCCAAGATATGTGATGCAGTGTCAGTATTAGGTGCGATGGAATTACTATTGGTATCTAATGCTCCAACACCATATTGCAGTGTAATTTCATTGCACCTAATCCTACTGACACTGCATCACATATCTCAGGGTGATAGAACATCGGATAGGCCCATCTGATACAAATATCTTGGCAGTGTATGTGCTGGTTCCACCCCTCACAGACCACCTGTTCTCATTTCATTTTATTTTATAACCCTCAACCCCCTTAACCTTAGTGTTGAGGTAGACCCAAAAGTAATCCACCCCCCACAGTATCCTGTGTAGTCACATGTTTGAAAAGTTGGAGTCAGTGATTTTTATGAGGCATGCACCAGAAAAAAGTGCACCATGAGTGAGTCAACTTGTTTTATGAATGAAGAGTTTTGAACAGATGATGCATGAAACTCTGGTGCAGACCCATAGAGTATTCATACAATTTGTCAAAAATAAAGAGAAATGTCACAGTTAAGAATATCCTGAGAAATAAAAGAGAAAACAACAATATTGGGAAATATCATCCCATGGTCACATGGACCAATCTAAAATGTAGATATGTAAAAAAACTATTCTTTGGTTTACATGACCAAAATTCCCTATAGGTCACATGCTTAGTAGAGACCAAATTCCCTACAAGTAATATGCTTGGTAGAGACCAAATTGCCAGGTACTCATGATGAGTGTAGCTATGGCAAAGCATAATTCCCTGGGGTAGAAAGACATACATGGATTGTGTCCATATTTTTCAATAATTTTATGCAAAAGCACTGCCAAGATATTTGTATCGGATGGGCCTATCCGATGTTCTATCACCCCAAGATATGCGATGCAGTGTCAGTAGGATTAGGTGCAATGGAATTACTATTGGTATCTAATGCTCTGACACCATATTGCAGTGTAATTCCATCGCACCTAATCCTACTGACACTGCATCGCATATCTCAGGGTGATAGAACATCGGATAGGCCCATCCGATACAAATATCTTGGCAGTGAATATATCAGGCTTTAGCTAGAAGTCAAAATATGCTTGTACTTCTTTTCACTGACTCTTATTGGCCATGGCAATCACTCTAGGTGAGATTTCAGTATACACAAGTAGTGTAACAGGGATTGATTAACCCAAAGAAAAATAAAAGTTATAGAGTGTCCAAGTAGTCAGTACTTGATCCAGAAACACATCTAAAGTTATATATAAAAAGGGTGACAAATCAACTGACTCTTATTTTACTTTTAGAGGGAGGATTTGTTGAAATTGAGAGGTAATGGATGTGATACACCGCCAGCAAAAATTACTCGGACAGCCTTGTCCGAGTAATTTTTGCTGGTGGTGATAGAGATCTAGTTTATATAATAAAGCAAGAAATCAATCAAATAACTCTAATAAAGAAGGGTGATCACAAGATTAGACTTCTAGAAATGGAAACAGACAACTCTACTAATAATCCTTAGAATATAAGAGGGGTATGTTTATAATTATACTTTTAAGTATAGATATTTCTTTAATGAAGTGGTAAGTGATGATGGGCAATTACCACAAGCAAGAGGATGCTCTTTTATAGATGTTCTGAGGCCTAAAAGGTACTCAAAATTTCATGTATTCAATTAAATCCAAGGACTTTCTCATTGTAGAGTACATTTGATTCCTTTATTTTGTGATTACAGTAGTTATTGAACTAGTAATCTCAATTTATCTTGTTTGGACCAATAATAAATCTTTTATTTCTCAAGGTCAAGGATAGAATGAACATCTGTAGTGTATTTAATGACAAGCTAGATTAATTTCCTCATGCTTTATTGTATTTGGGTTATTTCTCATGTCAAATTTATATGTACCACATGTAAAACTTTATTTGCACTACTGTACATTGTGTGACAGGTTCACATTCATGTGTTTGTCACCCTTGAGGTTGAATTACATATCAATTAGATGATCTGTCAATGATTCAACTATGTGTAATTCTTTATAATGCTCGAGGATCAGTCTATGATCAACAGTACTGTATTACACATGTCACTAGTACAGCTACAGTACATTTGATGACAGTTCCTCAGTGTAAAACATGTGTTTAATTGATAAAACTGCCAGCATTTTGACTGTAGCTCTAAAACTACACTAGCTAATCTGTATTGAAGTTCTACAATACATTTCTTTGAAATATATTGATTGTATTGGTACTTAATTGGTTAATAGAGTTATCACTTAACTCTAAAATAAGACTATAGGTTATTTGGTCCATAGAATCCTAATCTACAATAATATTACACTTAATGCTTATCCATTATAAGTGTATGAGCTTGTGTAACATATTTACACATGGTTTACAGTGTGACTTATGTCTTTTCAGTGATTCCTGAATTATGTAACTATAGGTTATTTTACCCGTAGTTTCCATTACTGTAATAATAACACATGGTTTACATATGGTTAACATATTTATTATTTATAGTAAGATGTTCACTCTTATGTTACAGTACTAATTACAACTCTTCTGTCTTAGTTGTAATATGTAACTGTATGTAATGTTACATGTATTTTTCATTTCCGTAATAATAACATGTAGTTACATATGTGTAACATGGGTTTTTGTTTAAGGCTATCTGTTTACACTGATGTTTACAGTAGTAATTACAACTTTTGTGTCTTAGTTGTAATATGTAACTATATGTAATATTGAGCGTAGAATACATTTCTGTAATAATATTTCTAGCTCTCCCTCCCATTATATTATACACGAGGTCCTTTACAATTGATGCCCCATCAAATTTGTCAATTTTTAAGCCGTGCACTGGCTGCCCTATTTCGATCCTGGGTTGCAGTCACACATGGTGACCAGAGGAGTCTAAGCGACTTTGTTGTAAAAAACCCTGTTCCCCATTAAATACAATTTCATCAAGTCATACCATCTGTTCTCTTGCTTTACTTCAAACAACCCCTTCAACTTTTTGGAGATCTAAAGATACCGAACTATATGAAAGACCTTCAATCATATGGAGATAATCATGGTCTAGAGCCTGAGTAAATTGAACCAGATCACCTGCAGATGCTCCTTCCAGGGACCTTTGAACGCTTTGAAAATATGTCTTGCATGTAGGATCTTCACTTCGTTATGTAGCTTTGAGATGGGCTGCATAAGGCTGGAAGTGCGCGGCGTTACACATTTCACTTTCTTTGACACTCCCCTAAAGCACGTTGCTGAGACAAGAAGGTCTGCTTCTGCTTACAAGGTCTTGTTATTACAACCAATCTGATGGAGAGCCATGGTTGTTTAAAAATAGTTGGGTAAGAGTTGCCCTGACGGGATCCAGCTGCCCCACACAATCTCTATGCACTAATGTTGATGGGTGCCTAACAAGACTTCAAAGACTAATGACAAGGCTTTAGTAGCCAGAGTACGTCTGCCGTGCTTGTTCAATCTTAGTTAACAAAGCGATCAACTGATTCAAAAGAATATCCGGATCTGTAGTTTTATTTCTACAATCCCTACGCGACAGTGCGGTACAATTATTGCAAAGTTTTCTAATGTGTTTGATAGTCCTTTCAACTACAGTTTACTCCGGACCAGAACGTCAGACGCGCCTCTTCGAGTGAGGTAAATACAACAGTGTATATCCTTTCACGACTCAACAACATCTGTTTCCACTTTTGACCTGTCCTTTTGCCGTTCCTTTTTACCCTTACGTTTCTTGGCGCGCGGTTGGTCTTGATCGCCATTTTGAGATCTTTTTCGTCTGTCACGCATAACGAGCGTCGAAGGTCCAGTAGTTGAAGTAGCTTCACCCCACCGCCTGGCTTTCAGCTTCTCACGGAGCTCCTTTAACTTCTTTTTGCGCGTCGACGTCTTCTCATCGGCTATCGTACGATAGGGCGCGAGCTTTTTGAGACCGATGATATCGTTCAGCTCTGCATCCGTCGCCATTAAGATCTCTGCTGGAGTCATCCTGAGTGGATCTGGTTCGACTTTGGTATACTTGAACCGTGTCGGAAGATCTCCAATCTATGCATAAATCACCATATAGATCAGAAGAAGCGGTAGTTTTGAAGTCGATAACAACCCTTACCACATCCTCATAATCCAGCTTATGGTATTCATCTAACGCTTCCATTAGTTGCCTTTTTCTCTCTTCCGGCGACAGGCCTTCAAGGTCAATAAGCTCTTGCTGGAGCGCCTCATCTACATGTCTATCTTTTTCGTCTGCAGAGGCTTCATCCATTAGTTGACGCTTCTTGCTATTTTTCTTCTGGCGTTTTTTCTGACGCTTGGATCCCTTCGGGGCGGGCGCCAAGGGGTCGTAGGCATCTCCTCCAGGTTGGAAGTCGATTTGTGCTTCTTCGACTTCTTCCTGCTCGTGCGATGGAATGATATCGTCGATATCAATGTCATCGTCCCAGGCCGGTTTTCCGTCGGGATCCTTCAAACCGATTTTCCTGTGATGAGTAATCCAACCCATATGTCGGGAAAATGCACAGGGCTTACCTCTTGACCGTAAAAGGCATTGTCGAAGGCTTTACCCATTCGACGGTCGTGGCTATCAGGATCAAAGTCACTATCCAGGTCAAATTCGTCAAGGTTGACGTCTAAAAAGAAGGAATGGTACCAATCAGTATACGCAAACAGTGGGGAGTCTATCATCAGATTTGTTGTCTACCTTCAGCGCCCGCGTTTTTCTTGATGATAGCGAGCTTGGCAACCAGTGCGGCTCGTTTGAGCTCTTTCAAACGATCCAGCTCATCCATCCGCTGCTGTTTGTCGTCTCGTTTCCTAGCTTCTGCCATCTTCCGAGCAGTTTTTCGGCTATCATCTGTCCGTCGCACGGAGGTTGCCATTTCTCGTGCATGAGTGACAATAGTCGGTGCTGCACTGGTGACAAAAAAAGTTCAAGTCAGCCGAAGGCAACCGATGCGAATTAAATGTAGCAAAAGTAAGGAGAAGAAACCACGTACGTACTCTTCAAATCGAAAATTGTACTTAGCCTCGAACTCTTCCGCTTGCTCCACAAACTCTCCATCCTCATCATCGTCATGTGTCTCATCAATCACCGTCCGTCCCAGAACCTGAGCATTCGCACCAGAGGGTCCAGTCGAGAGGTTGGACTGATCGCGTCCTCCTCGAGTTTTAACGATTTCTGCATACTTTGGAATCTTCTTTGCTTCCTTGTCGAGCCAGCCCCGACCCAAGACATAATTCTTCAGAAACGTCTCGTCATCCTCTGCATTGCTCTCTTCCACCCTCAATATGTTCGGCGGCTGGGGTTGGTGTGACCGAAAAGCGACTTGAAGATCATCACGCCCGACACGCTCGAGCAGGAACTGCTGGTAATCTTCCTCTTCTTGTTCGGCCTTACCCAAGGTCTTCTCTCTGGGCACCAACAGGTCCTCAATCTCACTCGAGTTACCCAACCCACTCGATTCGCCCTCGTTGGTGATGCTATGAAATGCACGCTTGGTCTCTTCTCGGAGTTTCTCGGCCTCCTGGGCTGGTGTCCAGTCCACCGGTTCTGTGTCGTCAGCTTCCGGATCGACTTCGAGGCCTTTGCCAGCCAGAAGAGCCTTGCGTTGGTAATCACGAAGATGAAGAGGTTTCTGACGATGGTTTGTCTCGGGATGAATTTTGGTTTTATTAGCTCGTGCGGCTGAATGTTGAGACTCTTCCTCTAGTGTGGCAAGATTCCCAAGAGATTGTCCAATCAGCTCAAGATCCTATGAATGCCTTGGAGCTGGAATTCTTCCAGCCGTCGAATAGGCAAGCCACATAGAAATCGAAGGAACTAATCTGACCTTGAAAGACTGGCTGATCGCCTTCATAAAGTGTCGGATCTGCTCTCTTGATCTTCGCCATAGTCTTAAGGATCGCAGCATCGACCTCGGGCGTGATAAACTCCGCATCCGAGTCCTCTGAAGATAGATCCTCATCCTCATCCGTTTCCTCGCCGTCATAGTCCGGCCCATATTTGTCCTTTACTTCTCAATCACAAAGATTAAAAGGCGAGGTTTGAATCAACCAAACTGGTGTAGCGTGCGAGTCTTCAATTTTCTCTTTACTCACATTTGGTTAGCTCTTCGCCTCGTTTACGGGACTCGTACTGCTGCGCATAAGACTGATTAAAAGTTAATCCATTTTCTTCATTGTGTGCCGCTCGCCGTTTTCCCTTTGTGTCTGACAAGTTGAGATCCTCATTGACGGTGGAAAAAAGATCAATAGGTGCCATCGTGAGGGTAAGGTACGCCTCGGAGCAGTTGATATTCGGTGAGCAGAACAGATGCTTCGAGGTCAGATGTATCCTTCAACGATTGATGTTGTTTCTGATTCAGCATCGCAACATGACATTTTATGGCAGCTGTGTCCAGAAATTTCACCATGAGATGTTACAGCATCGCACTGTATATAGGTATGGCTGCGGTGGACAGTATGCCTATAGCGAGGCCGACCCGACTCGTCTTCAAAAAATATCAAATTCTATGGGACACAGGCGCCAGAGTTTGAGGATCAACGAAAAGCTTTTGGACGTCGATGTATGCGCGCAACACTAAATCGAGCCATCACACTATTTCATTCCTCTCATCATCCACATCAGCTTATGGCTTTCCCTTCACCAGCTCACATCCACACCTCAGCTACCAAGTAGTGAGTTATGCTAAATAAATCTACTCTCGTATTTAAAACCGTAGACTAATTGGAAAAACGTTGTCTTTCTCCCACAGTGAGTGCAAGCCGGAATGGTTTTTTGAGAAAGGTTTGAGAAAGGTCAAGCCTTATCTCTTCCAGTACTCGACATATGCGAAGGTATGTGCGTTCGCCTTCTATTCATCTTGGAACAGAATCATCAACATGGTATGGTTGGACGGAATTCAGGAACGATGGAGGGGACGAAGCGTAATTGATGTATTTAGGTCTGTATGTGTGGTCTACCATATCGGTTTGCTATCGGTTCAGAGATCTGATCTTGCTCGTACTTCTCATCTTCAGCTCCGATTTTAGGTCAGTGATACCTTCCCACGTCTTGCAATGTGTTCACTGACCATCGTCACATGTTGGCAGAGATCGGAGCCCAGAATATTACGTCAGTCAATAGCCTTTATCAGGCTAGCTCGGATGCTTCAGAGACTAATATCATAGAGTTCGTTTCTACAGGCTCAAGCCGTTGCTTCCGGTAAGCTACTCTTCCAAGCATCCTCATTGATCGCTAACTCTTTCACCATACTTACGCCGGCTGATATAAGGCGTGATCAAGATCAACGGGAAAAATATCACGCAGGATGTCATCATTCGGAATGGAGACCTGATCACTAATACTTTACATCGACACGAGCCGCCGGTGACTGGGGACCCGGTACGAATCCTGCATCGGGATGACACTAGAGGCTTGCTCGTCGTCGAGAAACCTGGAAGCATGCCCGTACATCCTACAGGCCGATATAACTACAATACCCTTCTCGCTATCCTCAAATTTGACTACGATCTTCCCCTTGTCCATAGTTAGACTTTTTTTTCTTTGCTGGTTCAAGCATTATGGTATTCTGATACACGCTGTCTTTGCTTTACGTAAAGCCAGCAATCGTCTGGACAGGCTGACTTCGGGTGTCATGGTTTGCGCCTTGACGGCCGAGGCCTCACGAGGCTTATCAACCTACTTTGGCAAGGAAGGTGCAGTCAAGAAAGAGTACCTCGCCCGATGCCGCGGCAATTTCCCAGAGTATGTCATCTATTCACTCACTCAGGATGGTAGTCAGAATTTGCTGGTTGATATTTGGGCTCTACTTTCTATCAGTGAGGAGATCGTGTGCGAAGAACCTCTACTGACGATCGATCGGCAGGTCGGGCTCAACGTTGTTCACCATGAAGGAAAGGTGAATCTTGGGCTAGCGCTTTCATTTCATTCGCACCTCAGTAAAACTGACATTAGTCTCTGCCTCGGAAAGCATGCGAAGACGCACTTCAAGAAGATGTCATATGATTCAGAGACCGACTCTAGTGTGGTTCATTGTGCGTGCCGGCTGGTACTCTAAGCCAGGTCTTCCCCGACCTCATTGCATGCTTCTCTCGTGGGCACATCGTGCTATTTTTTGTACTCCTACAGGCCGTCCGATCACCGGTCGTTCCCATCAAATCCGGGTCCATTTGCAGTTCTTAGGCCACCCGATCTTGAACGACGTGATCTATTGCAGCAACAGGGCTTGGGGACCAGAAGGGGGCAAGGGTGGAATCTTCCCGCGCCCCGCGGAAGAGACAATAACAGCCGAAAGGCCTGGCACCACCGAGCTTCCAACTCTGACGATCGACAATCCACCACCATCGCTGTTTGGAGAGAAGTTACCAGCGGAAGAGACCCCAGCCGGACCCGAGGACGCCCGAACGCGGCCAAAACGCTCAGCACCATCATCCACCAAGCTAGGCCGGAATCAGCGCCAAAGTCTACGCCAGACAGTTCCAAGCGAGAAACGGGCCCGGTTGGACCCAGAAACCCCTGACTCGGGAAACTGCAGCGGGATAGCTTTTAATGACGTAGCACGAGCGGTTGTGAGCGAGCTAAGGAAGGCGCGCGACATCGAAGACGGGTTCGGGCGCGACAAGGATACAATATGTATCGATCGCGCCTTCAAGTCATCCGAAGAGCTTCAGGCCCGCGCTGGAGAACCAAATCCTGATGATCAGAGAGGCGTGGACAAGTTCTGTGGTGATTGCGGGGTGCCACTGCTACCGGACCCGATGCCTGAACAGCTGTTTATCTACTTACATGCATCCAGGTCAGTCAGTCTATCTGGCCGTGATCTTCTTCTAGCCCAAAATAGCCTTGTTCCCCCTCTACCATATCGACACACTCCTACTGAGTCAAATCAAACCCACAGGAAGGTCTATTTACTCCACACATCCTCTTACTGAGAGAAGAAGCTGAGCTGAATATGTAATGATATCTGAGGATTTGTTTGTGATTCAGGTACCAGACCGATTCCTGGGACTTCTCGAGCGGGCTACCATGGTGGGCCGATGACGAGCAATGGCATCAACGCAGACCCCGCAATTAATGATATATATCGAAGGCCTTGTTCCACCTTCTGCTCGCTATGGCGTTCGATATATAGTGATCTTCATTCTTTGTGGTATCCTAGAACTTGGGTGGCAAAAAAAACTAACAAACCTTCTATATAGAATTCCACGGATTTCCATATTCTTCAACAAATTTAGTCTACAATAGATGCACAAGGAAGATACAGAGTGTAGAAATGTGAGATGTCCATAGCAGCAAATTTGCTTTACCAGCTCAGGATTTCAAAGAACAGGATATCAATGTATGTTGTTGTACTGGGAGATCCTCTAATACCCAGCCATAACGCAAAATCCTTACATTTGGGGAGTGAACATGTTGTATGGTATTACAACAAAATTTTGTAAAGAAATTTATCATTACCTACCTTTTTTTTTCTGTTTCTTTTTTTTTTCATATACCTTACCTTTGTCATAAACCTTCTTTGCCTTAATGATAATGGCAATTGAAGAGCTCATAAAAATAAAAATAAAATAAAAATGTGTAAACATAAGTTAATGATAAAAATATCTATTGATAATGATAAAATAATTGATTTGATTTGATTGTTTTTTTTTTCAATTCTGGTTTATTTTTTTTTTTTCAAGATGATGATACAATTATTAAATGTCATTTGGTTTTGAAATCATATTTTCTTTCTATATATTTTCTAAGTGATTAAAAATAAAAAAATAAAAAGGCTACAATAGGTAATTTAGTTGGTAAGTAAGTGAGTGAAAGATAACTTGTGTGCGGTATTAAAAACAAGGTTTAAAAAAAAAAAAAAAAAAAAATTAATTTTTTTCTATCTAGGTTTTGCTGATCTTTATTTGAGGGAAAAAGATAGGCAATATTAAATTTGATGAACTCGATGGTGCTTTGTTTTTGTTTTTGTTTTCTCGTAAAGGAATCTTGAAGAGTATGAATACTGCCTTAATGTAGCAGGATAAAAACAAAAGGTCAAGCATGAGTCGCTTCCTTGATTGATTTCGCGTGATTTGTTTTTATTTGATCATACCAATGTTCACCTTCTGAGCATAATGATAAAAAAATGTCAACGTTCGTGAAACGATTAGAGAAATAGATTTACGAGAAAAGGTGAAGATCGTGCACGATGGATTTTTTTTTTTTTTTTGTAGCGCGAAACGGAAAAGAGATGACCAAAATTTTCTTAACCATCTTGAGGATCGAAGCATACGCATGAAGTCCACACGCATACATACACACAAAACTAAACATCACATCATCAATAACAACCAAAAAAAAAAAAAAAAGTCCCTAGAGATACAAAAGGGAGGAAATGAAATAAAGCCCAAGATCCGTGAGGGCGTAAAGGGAAGAGCGGGTAATTGCTCTACAACGATGAGCCAAAGTGACAACCAAGCAACAGAGGAGGAGCGAAAAAAAAGACGATTAAATCTAATGGAAAATCAAAAACAAGAAGGCGCATGGGGGAGATGGGAGGAAATGAACAACAAGGGAAGAAAATGAAAATGAGACTGCTTGATAGTCTATTGGTTTAGATAGGGGGCTACAATGGATAAGTTGGATAAGAATATAATATATGATTTGTAAGTTTGATAAAGAACACCAAAATTGAAACCGGTAAATGAAAAGGGAGGGAGGGAGGTGGTGGTGTGATCCAAAAGACATTCGTTGACACTCGTTAGAATCCAGTCTTCTGTTGTTTTTTCTACTCATTCTTTCTTCTTTGGTGTTGGTTGAATTTCGTCGGACCGCACGCACACGCAACCAAAACACACACACATATACTCGATACTCAAAACAAGGGGGTAGGAACAAAGCAATAACCAAACACAAACAAGCAAAACAATCTTGACGAAATTCGAAAGAAATCTAAAGGGAGGATTAGAAAAAAAAATAGAATGCGTAAAAGTTGAGCAGAATGAGATGATAATGACTGATGACCCGTGGTGAGATTAGTGATCGGATCGGCTAATTATGTGTTTAAACGTTCGAAGGAAGCGTTGCGAAAGTAATTAAATTAAACCGATAAATCTAACCATTGAGGAGCAAAATCGGGGTCGATCTCATCCCAGACCTGTAATTGTATATGAAACAGAGCGATTTAGAAAACCTTTTGGATGTACATCCAAGAGATGATTTAAAAGAGTGAAATAAAAACTTACGGGGGCAAGATCAAAGAGCTCTATAAATTGTTGATCCATATTTCTCGATTTAGGGAAGGCATAACGTCTATACTCATCAAAGATCGCAGTCGAGGACCAATGTTGAAGTTTACGTAAACAACCTACTAAGCAACCTGTTCGATGCTAAAAATATTTGGGTCACCCAATCAAACCAAGAGTCATATTCAACACCCATAAAAGATCTTCATCTTCAAAGCAAAACCAATGGTAGAATCTTCATAAAAAGGAACCTACCTTGCCCTTATTACAATGAATCAACATTGGATGATTTCTTACATCTAGCACGTGTTTGAGAGCGAGTCTAATCTTGTCTTCTGGAACTAATCATATCAAGACGAGTAATTTTGAAAAGAAAAGGATTAGCTGAAACCGTTCTTTTGCTGATCAAATTCGAACGATATCAACTACATCCGTCTTTAAATGTCATCGACAATTTACATGACTCGGTTTATAACTTATATCAGCGAGTAAAAAATCAAAACCCACTATGAACAAACGGTTCCTGTGGAAAGGGGGGCATGTGATTAGCATTCAATTCAATACTTTCAAGAGCACACCTAAAAGGTAAACTGACCTTATTACCCGGTATGCTAAATTGCATAAACTTAATCCCTTCCTGCTGATAAAATTTTAAACATTCAGCCGGGTACTGTTCTTGAACAAGAGTCCTGAAAAATACGTATACATTCAAGCCAATAAGGTAAATAAGTCAGTTTGAAGAAGGAAGCCAGAAGAAAAAAAAAAAAAAAAAAAAAAAAAAAAAAAAAAAAAAAAAAAAAAAGAGGTGATGATGATGAGAATTGTTGTTTTATTTTGGTAGAGTAAGGACTTGAAAGGAAAGTATACTTACATGACACTTTTAAGGCCTAAAGATCTTAAGAATTCAAAGTTATCACGATTTGGGAAACTTGAACGAAAGATTCCAGGTGCGACGATTCCAAAGTTGGATGGTGGGTAAAAGATAAATGAATCAGATGATAAATTTTGATTTTTGATCGCAGGACCAGGTAGTAAAAAACGTGATGATTGACTTGGTGGTGGTGCTGGTTCTATATTAGGTGGACCCACGCGAATTGGTACTGAGGTAGGTGAGTTAGAAGCTGATGATAAGAATAAGGAAGAAGCTGATGATGAGACTGATGATGAAGAACTAGAGCTAGAGCTGGTCGGACCTTCGTGATCGTTGATGGAAGGATGATTTACGACCATCAAATGAGCGTTAAAGTATGGTTGAGATGATTTGATTAAGGCTTGTTGATGATGTTGTTGTTGATCTGATTGAGATGGGATAGGAGTGAGAGTTAAATTTCGAGTCAAAGTTGAGAATGATTGAGATGGTTGAATGTTCTTTGGATTGGATTTATTTGACATGGTCGAGATGGAGGTATGAATTGAATCTGATGAAGTATTATGAGTTGGAGAGGATTCGATTTGTTTTTGATGGATTAAAACGTTAGACCGACTGATAGGTTTAGAGTGGTCATTGGCTGGATGAGGTAAATAAGTTCTAAAGAAAGGGTCGACTTCATTTCTAGATGGTGTTAAAGAACCTGTCGAAAGGGAATCGGTGATTCGATCTAAGAAATGAGATCGATGTTGAAGTGACTCCAAGTTGAGGATAGAATGAGGTTGAATGAGTGCAGTCGATGGTTTATTAGCCATTTGAAAGGTGAGGATATCAAAATGTTTATTTATTTAGTTGACTGATGAAAAGTTTTCAAGAAAATGGGGGGGGTGAGAGGTCGAAATTTAGAAGATAGGAAGAAAGTATTTTATAAAATTAAAAAAAATTCAGTCTCAGTTCAACCACATCCATCGACTCGGATATTCAACTGGCCAAAACACTCAAAATGGGTATCAGGGAGAGGGATCTCTGCTTCACACTTCAATACAATCCATTTCACTCAACATCTTGGCTCTACTCCTCATTGGATCTCAATCTTCTGTTCCTTCAGATCAACTTATACAAGTCTTATCTATAGATTATATCTCTAATAATAAGTGTAATATAGGAATTACATATAGGAAACAAGTATAAAAGGGTCTACACTTGTGTCATTTCCACCTCAGGCTTAGTTTCAAGAGTCATAAGAATAAAGGCTTATGACAAGGCCTACAATCAAGCCTTGACAACCACCCAAAAAACCATCACAGCACAACATTGAGGATAATTTCATGTAAACTCATCTACTCAATAGTGTAAGGTGTTTAAGATATGAGTAAACTGAAAATCACATGCCCAGATGTGATACAATAGCTCATTTACCAAGGTGCAGGATCTTGGAAAACAACCTGTTGCATCACTTATTGGCAGAAGTTGTGTCAAATGCTCAGATGCAATGTAGCATGGTGACTGGAAGGGTGGTCTGTGTGTGTGATCTCCCTTATCATATTTCATCTCCCACTTTACTTTTTCAATTGTCTTTTCTACATACCACTTTTTATTTCTTCTTCTATAAAAGCAGACACTTCCATCTGTCTTTCTTGTTTCATCATTAAATATTCAACCAAACCCAATTACACTATCATGAACCAACTTGGACATAGTCCATTTTTTTTGTTCATATTCTACATCTATATTCATTCTTGTCACCCTTGGAGGTACCTCTGATGCAGTGCAGGTTGAAAGACACCCAACAAAGCAACAAAAAACAACCATAAAATTAAATCTGTAAGCCACTCCACCCATCACCTCCTTTTTTCAGCTCTGAGGACTGCACAGCAGTCCCAGAGATTGAACAGAGACATGATAATATATGGTCATCAGGTGTAATACACAGTGTACACATATAGATACATATTTTAACTTATACATTACATAAGGTAACATGTATGTAATAGTCGAAACCACATCTCAGGCTTGGTTTCAATAGTCATACACACAATATACTCATGACAGGATCCAGATAACAGGCCCTGTCACTAGAGTAACCAATCATAAGTTGGCACATGTGGCACTGTAGTAGCACTGCCAACATATTTTCATCGCATGGAAGCTTGCTATGTAACATAGCATGTCTTCATGTGATACTATGGACCATTTTTCAAGGTCCCTACCTTGGAAAACAGACCTATTGCA
>MU167210.1:57964-69009 GCA_015951145.1 Cronartium quercuum f. sp. fusiforme G11
GATAGGCCCATCTGATACAAATATCTTGGCAGTGATTCCATGTATTTACCCCGGATAAACCACATGAAAATCCTTTGATATCCCTCAAATGACATCATACCCCAACATGCGCACCTCTCCTCTCTCTAAACCAATACTTCCCCTCTTTCTCAACCCATAACACCACTACCTCAACATTTTTTCCATACCCTTACAAAGAAATACACCTATTTTGACATTTTAATGCTATTAGACTACCTCTACTGTACTGTAGCTTTTACTGTGACCAACCCAGATAATAAGTCTAATATTGAAAGTTGTAGAGCAAGCATTTACGAATATTTTGAGCTACTGTAGTCTTCATAAACTTCAAGAGTGACTGAAAAAGGCTTATACACCAATAATTCCGAGTATTTTAATGCTATTTTTCTTATTGTATAAGGGTTTCTTTTTATTTTACTTATAAACCTTCTTCTATGTATTAATGAAAGGTGTTTGTAATATGATTCCGTGTACTTTTTAGTTTTGTACTACTAGGTTAACTTCAATATTGACTAAGATAGAAAACCTGTAAACTTGAAATTATGGATTTTTAGTAATTTACATGGTAATACAAGACCTTTATTGAGGAACAAGTATGTTTGTGACCATGTATAACATTCTATCAATGTTCTGGGAAAGGAATAATGCCACCATAGAAGTCCCTTCTACCTTAAAACTCCCTTTTTCCCCCTTTTATCAATAATTGTAACACTTTTCCATCTTTAAAACCCCTCTTACAAGCATTCTACCTCTACCAATACCCATTACTATTGTTTGTTTATATGTAATAATAATTCTTATTATTTCTATGACCATCTACACACACAACACCATTCACAAGGATTTCCTTGGGGGGGGGGTTCACATCTCACTCTGCCATTGATGTTCTGTAAGAGATCACATACATGAGCATGTCCTGTCCAGTAACTTATAGGTTTCTTAGCTATGACACATGAAGTTGTGAACTTTTTTGAATCTCAATGCATGTCTGGAATGAGCAGTACTAATTTTAAGGCAAAATTTGATGGTTTCAGTGGTCTAATTGACTCAAACTTGAGGGCTATTTGTTTTATCCAACTGCTTGAACAACTCAAACATTCCTTCACTCATTCAGCTAGAAGGGGAACACTTGATTAATCATATCTGAAGAGACTTAAATTAATTCAGATTTTAAAGTGGAAAAGTTTGTGTGTGTGTGCTTGTCAAAACATGGGTCCAAAACAGAGGTGATGACCAGATAATCTCTGTTCAGCTACAGCCAAACTCACAGTTGCAATTCTGCAAGAAAAAAATTCAAGGCAAAGTTTGTATGCCCTAAATCTCTTTTGTTTTCTCATTCTATTACTTTCTGATGATTCATTGATATGTATATGTATATACCAATGTCTGTCCCATGCAAGATTGGTGGATGGTACTATAATAAGGCACCAATGGATCTATCCCTAGTTATGAAATGTGCACATGAAACAGTTACCTGTAGTGCTGTCAATATAACCCCAAACCATACAGCCCATCTAGTGGAACAGCACTGAGTAGTCCAGAGCAACTGTCTACAAGTTCATTGGTATAACTTCCTTATTGTCAGTAGTGAGGGTTTGTTGTATTTGTGGTTGTCCATTTCTATTTCCCTGCCCTTTTTGTCATCAATCAATTGCTGAATTTCTTGAAGGCTTGGATGGGGTTCTGCAGCCCTATCAACTGCTTTTGTCTTATGTAGCTGATTTTCCTAAATCTCTATCTGGTGTCCTTGTTGTTGAAATTTCTCTTATTCATCTTCTTGCATAAAAAGTGCTCTGTCTTCTATCATCTCAGCTTTTGTATAAACTTGATTCAAGAATGATATATGCTGTCACAAACAAACAAACACCCATTAAGGACATCTATCTACCTGTGTGAGCATAAGATTCCAGATCCAGATAAGCTATGTAGTATCACTGGTTGGACCTTAAGACCTTTGTGTGACTTTTGTTCCATCAGAATTTTTGAGTTCAGGATGCACCCCAAACCAGTATATATACCCATGGAAGCCACCATTCAAAGCCGCTGTTGTGGTCAACATCCAGGGCAGCCTGAAGCACAAAAACTTGCTTTGACTGTTGTGTATAAAGGTATGTTTGAAAGATTGTTTGGCATGTAGGAAGAGGTAGATAAAACTCCATGCTGTTTCAAGGATTGGATAGCAAAGGGAACAAGGGAACGTCAGTCAGGGGAAATATCCATGTTGAAGTGGTGGCATGAATGATTTGTAAGAAGATATATATGAATTACCAGAGGTTGTTCCTGAGCCATTGTTTGTATCGCCAGTTGAAGTGATGTATCTGAATCAATTGTGCCAGAAACATGGGTGGATGTGATTACCGATTCAGAACTGCCCCCTCTCCCACTCATTACAGTAGTGACATTAGCCAAATCATCTCACCCTGCCAGACCAAAGGCCATAGCCAACGGCGCAAGTTGCCAAAGCGGAGGTAAGCCAGCAGATAGAGATGACTTCCGACTCGCGGCGGGAAGGGAACCTAGGACTGTATTCGCCAAAGAGCTTTGTCAGCCTCAAGAACCGACATCACCCGGGTCAAAATCTTCGACCGAATCGATCGTTCAGCGAGTATCGTGGTAACATACGCAAAGCGCTCATGGACCAGGCAGGCCACGGGGAAGAGGTCACATTCGAACACAATTCGTAAAGCTTTTCTCCACGTGTCGGGTTCACGAGGAGCGAGCCAGCCCGAGCCGAATGGAGGGCCGGTTCATTATCGGGTTGGGAGATCGTTGGTCTTGACGAGGACATGGATTATTTTGAAATTCGGATGTTCGAATCAACGCAAGCGTTCAATTTAACCTGTGATTTCTGGTTGGGCGCAAAAAGAAATGCTCTAGCTTTCAAGTCCTCAGGTTTTGGTCCACAAGATTGGAGGAAATTTAAAGATGTTGAAGATGGATGTGACCCAGCCTGTCCCGCCTGTCCGAGCAGACTGTACTGACATGTATTGTTACAGGGAACGCCAATGTCTTTCAAGCCTTTTTGAAAGTCGTGACTTTGAGCCATCAGTACCAGACTCGAAGGCATCAATCAAATAAGACCTGAGATAGTAATACAAGTTTGTATTGCACCCGGGAAACCGTTCGGAAGGCGGCCAGCAATATCTTCTGGACGCGGAGGAAATGGAACAAGGCAATCCATATCATCTCTGACGTTACATGGACCGCATTTGTATAGCTATTCGAATTGGGGATACGTAGAAAAGCTATGTAGTAGACAAGGTTTATGTTGTAAACACAATTAATCTACGAGACTACGTATATGATACGATACATCCAGGAGTGCCGAATCATTGGATTCGGGCGCAGAGAAATGTAGATCGAGTTGAATCGGTGGCAGACATGAAGGCGACCACGAGGCAGGATGGTATAATAGGCCTAGATAGACGCTTGAAAAAGACGACGTTCGCCCAACACGCGAGATACAGTCTGATAAGCGTTGCACCTTGATTTTTCATCGGCTTTTGACCTTTAACTATCGTGGATCGGGAGTTTTGGACAATAACACAACGACACACACATTTCCAATACAGTAATGCGAAAGGACTTGAAACGAGATACAAACGAAGTTCTCAAGGATAAGTTTGACAAGAAGAAGGATGGGCTTGGCAAGAGGGACGAGATTCTGCTCAGGCTTTCCACATCGGAAAACACTCGAGCAAAGTCTTGCTATGTCTATTCTCGGCATGCTCTTTAAGTCTGTTCTCATGAACCAGAAACAATAAAATAAAGATCCATACTCGGTTAGACGTTAAGGATAGTGGGGCTCAGACGACTTACGCAGGTTCTCGGCTGGTTTGGAGGAAAGTCTGAAAGCAAACCTTGCATTGAATGTTCTTTGCCGCTTCATTCTGTGTGAGTGATGTAAGACGCCATCAAATTTCAGTATGGATATATCGTCCAATTTGAGGGGATTAGAGGGTGCATATAATGCCATTATGTGTACTGAAGATGCAGGATATGGTATGGAACAGAGACTGACTACTTTTAGTTGGGACTTGGCTATACCGCCTGCCGCTTTTGCGTTCCGTTCTCTTTTCTGAGCAGCTTTAGCACCCTATGAATGGGTCACGTCCGATAGGCACATACGTTCGAGGAATGGCAGATCAAGACAATCGGTGTGATCCAAAGAATGAAAGTGTCAAGAACGGCTATTACAAAGAGTAATGTAGTGAAAAAACATTGAGTGAAGGCGGTTGTCCGACGTACGTTTCCACCACCCATGATAACTGTGTGATGATTTGATGAAGAGGTTTGAGATTGACGAAATAAACGGCTTCGGGTGACCAGAAAGCAAAGTTCGAAAGGGTGATACTGGATAGGCTGAGGGTGTCAAAATTCGCAATAGACTGGTGAGATGAGCTTCTATGGATCTGTAAGCTGGGTCGAGTGAGGATGTCCGACGAGGGAAGGGCACAGAGTGAGAGGGCTGAAACTGCGGTGACCAGGGTTCGACTACACTATATGCGCGAGTTGCTCTAAGAACTAATTTCCTCTCGGCGAGCGGGTATTGTCGGCTGTTTGTTCGGGGCAACCCGGTGGTTGGCCACGGGCGGCAATGATGATCGGGTCAAGGCCGGGTGCCAGCCTGACTCTTGTGGGGTGTCTGAAGAGACCAATTCAGCTTCGTCAACCCAGGCTTGAACATTGTTCTCTGTCATCTGCACTTGCTTATTGGTTCCCTTTGGGGAGGTGTGTGACTTGTTTTTTTTTTTTTTTTTTGAAATATTTAGAGTGCGTTACCTCCCCTATAAGGGTACAAACAACACTATAACGGCGGTATGCTAAAACAAGGTAAGACGCGTCGGCGTAAGTGGGTGGGGGAGACTACTGGTAGTACTACACGGGCGGTATTGGACGGTTTGATAGCCAGTTTCTCACCAAAACATCTTGGTGATAATGCAAACTATCATGTACTCAAAAGAATTAACCGGATTTTGTGGAAGCTCACACCAGGGGAAGGTATTTCCTTACATTTCCCAAATATCAAAGGGAGAATTCCCCTTCTACTTGATACATTAAACAGCAGCTTCATGAGTCCTCAAGTCATGATTTACTGCACACACAACTTATATTGAGGTTTGATAGAGATTAGGATTTGAATGCTTGAATAATTCCGTAACAATGTTCAAGAATGAATGCCCGTGGCATCCTCCATAGATTTGGAGAAGGTCCCAATTAATTGCTGGTATGAATAATCAAGCTTAGCACTCAGCTAATTGATATCAACTTTTTAACTGTTCAAGTGTTTTACACAATCTACCTCCCGAGACCGGATCATCAAGATAGATAAAGTCTAATAAGAGCCCATCGCTCAAATAAAGTTGTACATGCGAGAGGATGCATGTTGAGATAACGTCGAGTCTGCCCTCCTACTCCTGAGCTCGCTGTATTATGACCCTTCTCCCGCTAGCTTAGAGTGTGCTATGGATCATGGAAAACAGCAGGATTGAGGAGTACGTTCCGAATGTTAGGGATTCCGACGTTATGCGCCAAAACTGGATTGGATAGTACTTTGAGGAAGAAGACATGTTTATGTAGTGTTCGGCCCCTTGACCCATCTGAATACACCATCCCTGATCTCTCGAATCAAGGTACGAGTATCATCCAATACTTCTTCCAGTGCGCTGGCTCCTTGGAGATCGTTGACAATGCTTGAGGATTGGTGGTATTCGTATCCATACTTCAAAACATCCTTCAACGTCACTAAACCCACGAGGTTCCCGTGTGCTTCGATCAAAATCGTCCTCGGTCTGATGTTGGGGGGATTTAATAATGAACACGCTCAGCGAAAGACGTGTGCAAACCCAAAGGCTACTGATGTAAACTACGAACCCCATCTTCTTGAAAAGGGCCATCACCATCTCCAAAGGCTGCTTGGGGCTCACGCGCAAAGGTGTCGGATTCACGAGATAGGATAAATCCAGTCGGTCTCCCAGATGAGATTCGAAGGAGTCGCCTGGGTCGTCAGATAACGAGCGCCTACATAAACTTACCATAGAATTCGGTCCAAAGCGAGAGGAATGGCTCCGCTCTTCGGAAAAGCAATCAGAGTGGTCATTCTCACTCAAGAGGCTTCTGAATAATGTTCGCTGAGGAAACTGAAAGGCTAAAGTATCATACTCACCCACAGCTTTGTAGAGTGCGTCGGAAGCAACGTAACCCACGATACGAAAATCATCTTTACCCTTCACAACGGGCCATCCGGATATCCGGCCTGTCCCCCAGCGATCGGAGCTGAAGACATCCCGCAAGTCGCGTAGTGGTAAGTGACTAGGTAAGGCCACTACTTGATCGAGGTCCTCGTCTGGAAGCGATTCGAAAGATTGCGCAGCCGAAGGCCCACTTTGTCTGACGGAACTGAGAGGCGACTTGACGTCGTTGACAAGCCTCACACCGTGGCCTTTGCCTGTCATTATGCTGCCCACAGCTGATCCATAAACATGATCCTCCTTCTCTAAGCACGGGAATCCGTTTAATCGTATCATCTGGTCGGCAATCCCACCATGACCTTCCACGAGTTGATCAGATACCGCCTTAGTGACCATCAATACTATCTGAAACAAAGTGCGACAGTGTCAGTATAATTACGAGTCACTAGACATATCCCGGGTGGGCGATCATACTTGCCATTGTAGGTAGAATGTAGGTCAATGCCCCCGTAAGCTCAAACATGATGACCACCACAGTCACTGTGATCCGCATAATGCCCCCCAAGGCTGCTGCTGCACCGAGCAACGCGTAAGTTCCGGGAGTGATACACGGCTTCTCTGGATCGCAAGCAGCAAAGATGGCTAAATGTGGAGCTTTCCTGGCAAGTAAGAATCAAATCGCATGTTCAATTAGAGCAAAGAGACGCTGAAGAGACGCTAAATTGAAAATTTACCTACAAGTAAAGCGCCTTGACAAGTATGCCGACCATACGCCCAAACGTAGCACCCACAGCCATCGAAGGAACAAATATGCCAGCCGGAACCCTACAGCCGTAGGACAACACTACCAAGCATGTGCGAATCACGGTGGCTAATAAAAGCGAGTTGACCATTTGCCATTGCGCCCATGACCTGACAAAAAATGCCGGAAACCTTGAGATCAGCAGGAATACTTTGAAAAATGCGTGGAGAGATCTGGCTGACTGGCAGAGTCCGTCATAGTCACCCCCGCCTTCACATTCACGAAATAGGATTTCTAAACTTTCGGTCATATCGATCCTTAAAAACTTATTGAAATAACCGACCAATGCGGTCAGGCCAGCCAGGCAAACCACTTCAGAAATCGCAGAGTTTGCGAGGTGATGTCGTCTGAAGGAAGCAACCTGAAGGTTATATTTGATTACAAAGGCGCCATAAAGCCCCCCAAAGAGACCGATGAGTATGAAAAAGCCGATTTCAAAAAAGTGCCAATCCCTGTCGTAAGACACTTGAAACAGTACCAGCTTTCCGGTCCGATATGGATTCATCGCCTATCGCACCACAAGGTCAGCAATGATAACGCGGGTCCTGAGAGCTGATAAAGCAATTTACAGAAAGGGTTACTGTGGCAATCAGCGCACAAAAAAAGCTCCTCCACATCGTTTTAATAGGAAAGCTGACTGTCATTTCCTAAGGCATGGGGAAGCTTCAGTTTCATACAAGAAAGAACCAATTGCACGGGCGTGAACGAGAAAGGAGAGCGTACCTCGAATGCAAACAGAACACCACCGACTGGACTACCAAAAGCCACGGCAACTCCAGCCGCGCTTGCAGCTGTCACCACCTCACGCATCTTGTGACTGTTACGGTCACATCTTTTGAAGGCGCCAGCGATGACACTACCGATACTGGCGGCCACGTGAACACTCGGACCTTCCTTGCCCACGCTCAGGCCACTCGCGATTGCTAGCGGCAGCGCGATACTTTTGATCACCAGGGTTGGGAAACTAAAATAGCCCGATTTATTGAATCCGGACAAGATACACTTTATTTCGGAGATTCCAGACCCTGCAGCTGATGGAGCGAATGCAGAGACCAACTTGGCCGCGAAATAGGCAAAAAGAATGCTATAGGAAGCATAGGCGACGTAGCGTACCGGACCGAAACTCGTCCAAGTGACCCAATCATCACAGCCTTGCTCTGTCGCTCCGGCACCAACGATACCACTCGCACCACCGAGTCCTGAACCATTGATCGAACTGACGGTGTCTTGCGCGCGCGCACTAGCTTCAATCTCCCAACAACAAAACTTTTGGTTTAACCACCAACCTTGGCGACAAAAGCCCATTTTCAAGTTGGACAACCAAGCAGTGATGATTGATATCAAAGCAGCGTTGACACCAATCGCAGCACCTGGAATGACGAGATGACGAATCGTAAACCAAGCTGCGTTGAAACTGCTTGAATTTTTGGGAAGATATGAATGTGGACGAACCGACGAGGGCAACAACAAGCCAACTTTGCGCAGCTTCATAGAGCACTTTTATCGAAGCCAATGTGCTGTGGGAGCTGTTGGAATTGGACCCGTGCGATTCAAACTTTCGGTGCGATCGCTCGTGGAAAGCATCCTGGATCCAGTCTGTTTTGGTTATGTATATGATTGCAGTGATCACTTTAGCGTTCGTTCTTAAAGCTGTACAGAGTGTGTCATCAAGACGGAAGAGGTCGCGAAGGGTCGCACACCGATGGTGGAAAATTCCGAAAAGCGTGAGACGCCGACTTGAGCAATGCCCTCATTGCTAGTGGCCATCGACAGGGCCAACGGACAAGGGTGTTAAGTCAATGGAGGTGTGCGTTCGATTGGAAGAGACCTCTTGACCGTATGAATGGAGTGAATCGATTGCGCCGTCTTCAATCTCCGCATACACTGGGAGGAAAATTGAGTCACTCAAGTCTGAGTATGCACTGTGTTACTCAGACTCTCTGAGTGCACACACAAAATTTGAGTGACAATTTGTCACATGCTGGATGTTGTGGCCCCGGGTCCGGGTCCACTCGGGGTACGACTGCGGCACCGGCGAGAACCTACACCACGGGAGCACTTTTACGTGTGGGGAACGTAATGAAATTTACATAGGCCCCAAAAGGTAATCGGTACCCCAACTACCCAGGTTGTGAATTTTCAGTGATGGGGGTGTATGTAAACTTGACATCGGGCCCGAAGCTTTGGGGAACCAGGGCCAAACAAGGCCGGGAGGCTACAAAGGTTAACGATCATGTGATCCTGTACTGCAGAAGGCCAGGCGGTGGTACAAAAGGGGTACATAGTGTTATGGTCGAAGGCAGGTGTTACACGTCGTCGACAAAGCGTGTTAGGGTTAGGGTAGAAGTAGTGAGATCAGGAAGACTTATAACGTCCACGCTCCGCTCAGCAGACCGGTTCCCCATCATCGGTTACCGGACTGCCCAAGCGGAGCGAAGACAAGGAGAGAGAAAGACTCAGCCGGGATTCATTCACTCACCTCACATGACTACATATGCCTGCTACAAGCAGGCGTACAGCACTGCCAAGATATTTGTATCGGATGGGCCTATCCGATGTTCTATCAACCCAAGATATGCGATGCAGTGTCAGTAGGATTAGGTGCGATGGAATTACTATCGGTATCTAATGCTCTGACACCATATTGCAGTGTAATTCCATCGCACCTAATCCTACTGACACTGCATCGCATATCTCGGGGTGATAGAACATCGGATAGGCCCATCCGATACAAATATCTTGGCAGTGTGGGTGGGAATACTCATGTGAATCATGTCATACTCATTGATTTCCAAACTTTCAACCATATAGATAAAACTTGAAGTTCTTTGTCAGCTCCATCAGTTGACTTTTTATTGGCTTCACCAATTGCTATAGCAATGACAGATTTGGCACAAGCACTGCCAACATATTTTCATCGCATGGAAGCTTGCTATGTAACATAGCATGTCTTCATGCGATACTATGGACCATTTTTCAAGGTCCCTACCTTGGAAAATAGACCTATTGCATCGCATCTTGGCCTGCTATGTGACATAGCATGCCTCTATGCGATGCAATTTTCTTGGCAGTGAAGCAGCAATGAGGAAATTGAGTAAGAAGAGGTCATGTAACTGTCAAAAAGTAGTAATAAAAAAAAAGTTGAGCCATATCAACTTATGAGCTGCAATAAGACTAGATGAATATCAATAATGATGCATGAAGTGCTAGATAAACACTGAGTCAACACGAGATGTAGAGAAATGTGGATTCTAATGTATGATGAGGTGTTGGCAAGGATGAATGAGAAGGAAACTTGATGTCAGATATATGATGGGTGTGGGGAGAGTGAACTATGAATAGAATGACAATTTAGTTACAAGCATGATCATGTAAGAGCATATTCTGTGTTATTGTAGACATGCAAGTGATTACATAGTACCAATAATCAAACCATTTACTTGACTTATCAAGTGCACAGAGCTATAACCTTGACACATGATTCATTCCACTCCATTGATAATCTTCTCAAATGCACCGCCAGCAAAAATTACTCGGACAAGGCTGTCCGAGAACACCTCGGACAGCCTTGTCCGAGTAATTTTTGCTGGTGGTGATGGAGTCTGTTGAGTTTTCATACAAGCATATATGTCCATCACTTCCATCAGAAGATTGAATAAGCTCTCTCCACTATAGCAACACTTTCAATTGTATGTGCACCATCAAGTGACCAACTGATCTGAGGCTTCTGTGGGTCTTGGACTATTTGACAGTGTCCAGGCCATCCAGTCACTTGTAATGCTTGGTGAGGAAGATCAGGTATTGGGTGAGGAGTCAAGAATCCAGATGGAAGTATGGGGGGAAGTGGAAGAGAGGCTATGTCTGGAACACTAGGCACTGGATTGGTTGGTACAGGTTATAAGAATCACTGCCAATATATTTTCATCGCATGGAAGTTTGCTATGTAACATAGCATGTCTTCATGTGATACTATGGACCATTTTTCAAGGTCCCTACCTTGGAAAATAGACCTATTGCATCGCATCTTGGCC
>MU167210.1:69304-109906 GCA_015951145.1 Cronartium quercuum f. sp. fusiforme G11
ATTCCATCGCACCTAATCCTACTGACACTGCATCGCATATCTTGGGGTGATAGAACATCGGATAGGCCCATCCGATACAAATATCTTGGCAGTGTATGCGATGCAATTTTCTTGGCGGTGTAATGGCAATGGGGTGATAGTGGCTGTTTTGTCCGGCAGGCTTGATTTTTGCCCTTTGAAATGATCTGGGAGATGGGGAGAGGGAAGGAAGACATTGATGAGGGCAAGTGCAAGGGAAGCATTGGTTTTCTGGTGCTTTCTAGCTAAACCTGTTTGAATCAGACATTTCTTGGTAAACAAAAGAAAAGGGAGCTGAGGCACAACTGCAGACTTACCAATGCTAGCTTGGTCAAGTTCTGGGTGCCAAGGGACAGTAGAGAAACTGGACACCTCAGAGCAACAGTCCAAATCCTCTGGTTGGCGGGTTTGATGAAAGGTGAGATGGCAGAGAGATAAGGTTGAGAGTGGTTGTGGATGCTTGAAGGGAGTGACATGGTTTGTCTTGAGGTGAAATTGAGGACATGTAAAACCTAGTGAATTAACTTTGGAGTTGGTTGCCAAACGTACCCTAACAGTTATTACAGCTACACAGATGACAGGTGTTACAGTCACATATGACCGATGTTACAGCTACAGATAACAGTCGAGACCGGACCGACCATCTGGCCTGATCGGTACAGTTGTGTTAGCTTGTTGACAGCTGTTCTATTTCGCCACTTCTTCCAGTTCTCCATCGGAATCCGATTACGGAAAGACCTGTGACAGACTTTATAGCATCAGAGAAGTGACAGAGACCAGAGCTGAAATGGGACACCAACCGAACATCGACCCCTCACTTCCATCGGCAACGGCTTCGACCACAGCTCCACCCGGTACCCCTCCAGGTCCGCCGGCTCCATCCGCCGCCAGCCTACTCCCGCTCGGGTTTGACCACTTACCTCTCTCGAACTCGCTCGCTCCACTCCTTCACCCACGTCCGCCTGCTCCCCTTTCCTATGCCGCCGGGGATGACCCATCAGCTCACCGACCTTCGTCTTCCAAGCGTGCTCGCCGCCGCGCTTCGATCGAGTTTCATGGATCAGATGGGGACACCTCAGACACTGAGACTGACTCTCCGGATGACGAATACCAAGACAATCAACCCTCAAGCAACGTCACCGGCTCGCGTCCCGAAAATGAAGACGAAAACGGCGTTGGTTCCAAAACAACCAGAGCGTCAACCGGCACGGATGAGCGATCCAAGAAGAAACACAAGTCATCCAAACGTACGCGACATTCCTTTCGGGCTTCGAACGGACCTGACCTTAGGGCCTCTGTCGACCCCCTCCACCTGGCCCATGCACTTGCTCTCATCCAACAACGTGAGTATCCTGCTTAGATCTTTCCTCCCACTCTGCCTCTCTCGCTGAACGTGCCTTCCCCCCTCAGAGCAACCAAACCCTTTCTACGCCCCAGGTTCGTCTTCTATCTTAGCTGGCTTGGGCGTCTCGACGCCTAGCCACAATGGTTCTAACGCGCCCGCGGGATCACATCCTGGAGGAGGAGGAAGTAGCCAGCAGCAATCATTGAGCGACTACGAGATCTTGTCCCGGATCGAAGCAGCTACAAATCCGTTGAGGGCCCAGGTATGTATCTTGTTCATCGGGTGCCAATTATCTTAACCTCGTTGACCGCGGTCATATCCCTTGAACGTAGATCCTGAATCTTCAGTCACAAGTAGAAGCTCTTGATCATCAGCGAATTGCGACGGCCCGCGAGATGACCTCGCTCAGAGATGCGTTAAATGTGGTCACGCGAAAGCTGGATAGTTTGACGGGCACCGAGACACAGCCGATCGAAGACCGAGTGATCGCATTCGATCCCCAGATCTCCCGCATTACCGGCGCCCCCACTCCGCCTGCCGCAAGCCCTCACATCAATGCGCTAGACATCCCCGTCCTCGCGCCTTCTACGCCGCTCCAGAACGTCTTTGGGGACCGGCGCCTACCACGCTTGTCTGCTGCCATCGGTAATAGTAGACTAGATGACGAGCGCGCATCCCTTCGCTCACTCCTCACTCACGACCTCGCCGCAACTGGGCCCTCCACGGCTGCGGGGATATTGAGTCATAGCCAACCCTCACGTTTCGAGAACGAAGAGCCTTTCCGGCGCGCAGGTTCGGCTAAGAAGCCTGACACACCCTCGGTACCGAGTTTCACTAACCCCCACAGCCTGATCAACAAAACTAAGAAACACCGGAGGCCGGAGCTTTCACGTACCGTCCGGGCTACTGTCTTCAGACTCATGGGCATCTCCACCTCCACCCCGCCCGCGACTGGACCTGTTCCCACTACCGGAGTCGGACACGAGCCCAAGTTTGGGAATGAGAAAAGTCGGGCCTACCACGGCTACACTACCTCACCGTGTTTCCCGGAGTACACGAACGAAGACTTGATCGACCCGATCTCAAAGGCCAAGATTTGGCGATGGGACTGGTCTCGGACGATCCGACAGTCACCTAACAACACCGCCTTTGCCAAAGAGATCAGGAATGTGATTGTATCGGAAGTAGAAGATACGAGTAAGGCGATGCATAGTGACGTGCCGCTTGGTGACTGGGAATATCTCGACGACGCCATAGACAGCGCGTATACGAACATGAGACGGGAGCGCGAGAATCAAATTGATCCTTCAAAGATGGTGAAGAAAGAAGTCCATCGAGCTCGTAACAAGAAGCGTGGGCTGAAGGAAGACAAGTGTAAACGCCGTAGGAAGGCGTTGGATGAGTATCGGTCAGATCCTAGTGCGTTCGGACCGAAGCTTAGAGAGCTTGGTATTGAACTCGCGGATAGGCCTTTGCGGGTACAGAAGGTGGGAGAGGAGGCTGTGAACAGCAGTTGGGACGAGTGCCTGGATTTGAGATATATGTCGAGCGAAGACGAGCACAATGCACGAGACTTTGAGAACCCGATCGCGGTGGGCCCGGATCGACCCGATAGCAGTTTGTCGTTATCGGACAAGATTTTTGCAATTTGTAGGCCTGACTGGCGCTCGTCCGAGCTCCAAAATTTGTTCGTCTTCCTGGACGCCGTCAAGCAGCCCGAGCGAGCTTATCGACGCGTGCTCGGGGAGCCTCGACACACACATCCGCCACCTGGAACACCTGGTTGGAGTAAGCTTTTCCTCGATCCCGTGTTGTCTCTTGAAGTTTACCGTTTTCGCGATCCGTTGCTTATTCTCTAAGGTCCACCTTTCGTTTCATCTTTTTAGTGATCGCGCCTGATCGCGCCCCGGATCCGAGCACCAACCAAGCAAACTAAACTTCTCCTTGGCTGTCCCAATCAACCAGCTGACCCAGATCTCCGATCCTGTTTCCAGAAGAGTCTCAGTCTGGTCTTATCTTACCTGTGTGGTAAACCTCAGTTGTCGTGTTTGTATGAAGGTCTCTTTCTGTAAAAAAAAGAAACGGTGACTCCGAAAATATAAAATTGTATTACGTGAAGATGGGCAGTATACATGCAAAATATCATTCAAGTAGGGTGGTCAATCAAGATACCTAAAAAGGAAAGAAGAAAAATATACAATTACGGTTATAGGTTGTGTCCAAGTTGTAAAATTGGGTGTTCATAGATCTCTATCGCTTTGTTGTAGGCTTAGTGATATTGATGATACCGAGATCAATTTGCTTTAAAAGCTGCTAGTACTTTGTCTTCATGGCCTATTTAGGCTTTTTTTTGTCTGACTCTTTTGTAATTACAATAGTGTTATTTTCCGTTAGTGAGCTCGTAGCATTTCTTTCAAACAAATTGGAATTCCCACTTTATGATCCTATTCCATTTGCAATCTGACATTGTGGAGATACCTTCCAGAAAGGTTGTGTTGTGGATAGGACCTTAAAAAGTCACGCGATCAGAAGAAGAGAAACAAAGGTATGATGAGCTCATCAGAGGGTTTATGCTTACATACATGCACCTGCATTTGGCTTATTTTAGGAGAGGGATAGTTTACAGAATTGTTGAACCAAAAGCTACTACAAGTACCATCCTTACTCTTGATTCCCATCATTGATCCATTGTTTCATTCTACTTTATCTCTTCTTTTATCTTAAGATTGGGTCAGTTAAGGTGGATTGAACTTGCATCAGTAATGATCAAGAACTGAAATAAACCCCAAAGCAGCAAAAATAGAGTGTGCGTTGTTATAGTTTGGGGGAAGGTGAACTGGAAAGTAAAATTGTACATGCTCAAGTTGTAAAAGAGGCGAATGCGTCATTTGAGTATGTCACGTTTGAGCTTGGGAACGGAATGTGATAAATTTACATGAGCAAAATGCTTTCATTGGGCTCTACCCATTCATTCAATTTGTCTTTACTGATAAGATGAGGACCAGAGTTACGATCATCGTGGTTTAAAGGCGAGTGCAAGTCAGCAGCGTGCACCACCTTGAACAAATGCTTCCATGCTTGTGCAACCTGGAGGCACAGAAGCGTCCAAAGCCAAGTTCATGAATGATGCAGTTTGCACCGTAGATGGTCAACACACCACAACAGTACCAGATACATTCTCAGAGCTGTTGTCAAATACTGACCTCAATTGACTGCGCTACCCATATATACGATCCACTCCAGTCATCTGGGTCAAGGTCTTCTTGATCGCGATCCCCCCAGATGTCCACCACGGTCGTACCATCGCACCATCGACTGTTGCATTCAACCTCCACTTTGAAACGCTTTCCTTGAATAAATGAAGGCTCTATCAGATAGAAGAGACAGAGCGCATCGTGTATTGGGGGTCCTTGTTCGAATCCGAATGTGTTGAGGTACGTCTTCTTGAAGTAATCAAATAAAGTTGACAACATTTGTCGCAACGGTGTCAAAGGTGCTAAGCGCGCTTTCTCTTTCAAGTCGAGAGATGCTGAAGATGCTTGAGCGGGGTTGAGTAAAAACTGGTGAAGACGTTCGTGCCATATTGCCTAGCGTACGACTTCCAGGGTCAGCGGACTGTCAACATCCGTGTATAGGGTGGGAAAATCTCACTTGATGTGTTACGTTCAACGGAATCATCACCACCTTGCATTTAGAGTCGAAAACAATTTTAACAGCTTCAGGATCGAATAGCACGTTGAATTCACTGGTAGGCCCTCGATTGCCGATGCCAATTGCACCGCCCATGAAAACCACCTCTTTGACACCGTTTCCAACCCCGAGCAAAGAGGGATACAATGAGGCAAAGAGCGCAATATTGGTCATGCCACCGCACACCACGATGATGAGATCTCCAAGTCCTTTCTCCTTGCATTTTCGGACAGCAAACTTGATCTGCTCAGGGACTGTGATAAGATCATCTGAGGCGGTTCCCGTTTGCTTGTTAACATATTCTTGAACATCCAGATGGTCAGCATCGAACAGGCCTTCCACGCCAGCCAAACCGTCGCTTCCATGGATTTCAGGATCATGTCTAACGGATCGTAAAAGTGGCTTCGCTGCTCCTGTAATGACCTGTAGAGGATAATCCTCTCCGAGGACTTGGACCAACTCTTTTCGTCTTCCCCCGAAGGCGTGCACCAATCGTGCGGCATTTTTGGTAGTCTCATGAACATCGGCATTGCTTCCAACCTACATAGTCATAGTTACGACCTTTCTAAGTCAAATGTGTCATGTACGTTGAAAATCCTCCAAGGCACAAAAGCCTTACTGTAGAAATACCCATGAGCGCCAGGCCAGGTAGATGGACTAGCATAGGATGACCGATCGAAGATGTATATGGGTTGGATGGAGAGCTACCAAATGTAAATGCTTGTATCCCCATAATTGGCATCAGCCACACTCACGGGATAAGAGAATCGCGATTGCGTCATCATGTCCACTAAATTGGCAAAAGTAAAAAGCATGCTCAGCCATGAGATCTCTCTACGAGACTTGATTGTGGACGCGTGAAAGGACGAGCAAATCTACAGGACGTGCGGTTAAAGACATTGCTTTGAGCGAGTCATGACCACCTTCATGATCAGATGCAGATCCAGCCAAAAGTCCACGTACAATATCCCCAGACTAGATGTCAGGGGTTAGATGAAGACCTCGCAAGGAACAAATATCCTTGAGGATTTTGAGAAAAGCTATGATTTGTATTTGTAAACCCTTCGAAGGCTGGTGATGACGAGCATGAAACAGAATACTTGACTCACGGGTCACAATCCAACCAGATTGGCTGAAGGTTATCAACCTGACCAAGCATGACCAATCGACTTCGGCTCTCCAAGCAAACGCTAGAGTGGATACGGCGAGAGAGGGCAGGAAAGGTGAGCAGACTAATGATACTTACCAGGATCAGTGGTGGTCATAAAATAAATGTTTTTTTTTTTTTCGGCCGGCGTGCATCGTGTGCGCTTCCGCACCCTGCCCATCGCCCTAGGTCAAATTGGTTACAGTGATTAAGTACAATACCTCACTTGACTTTCACGCTCACACCCGGGCCCCCTAATGGGACCATAGAGCATGCCCTGGCCCTGGCCCCCTTAAACCGGGCCTGCTGGGGCAGCCACAGAGCACCTCGGGCCTGCCCTAACTGGAGGATACCTCCAATTTAAAGCCTGAAGATCCCTTCCATGCGACTTTATGCAAGGAATGCATATGCTTTGTGCATCCGGCTTCCCTTTGATAATCATCAGCCTCACTAAGTATTGCCATGCCGCCAAACATCTTGCACCCGACCTCCACCCATCCGGACTTATCACTCCTTTCTCCCTTGAGAACCTGCCCACCTTCTTCCCCTTCCGTCTTCTCTTCAAGCTACTCTTCTAGCGAAGGGCACTCAATTGCCCACCCCCTTCTGTTCTTGGAGACACTGGACCGGACCCCACCCCCACGCTTTATTTGGCTTCGACGCCAATCAACACCTTCAAACGAAGTCAACTGCTCTGCATCAACAATTGTCGCGGCACCTGATTCCCCTTCCAACCGCACCAATCCTCACGAAGTCGATCAGCTCCTGACTCGTGAACTTACAAGCCGCAAGTCATCTTGGGTTTGGGAACACTACAAGCCTATTGTAGTCAGACTTCCAGTCAAGACGTCAAGATTGAATCATTAATCATTTTTCCTGTTTCTGTCAGGTGAGGACACTTGTGAAGACTCTGTGTGGAAAAGTGATTCAAGATTTATGGGATACAAACCTAAACCCGGGTGGAACCCGGGTTTTTTGTGTCAGAATCCCAGAATCCCAAGTCCGACTTGGGTTTCTGGAATTCTGGCAAAATCTGCTTAATCCCCAGCTCCTGACAATCCATAACCCCGCCTTGAATTCTCACACACATTACCCATGGCTCCGCAATCGGACGAGTTGACTTCGGACCAACTGCCCCATGACTCTTCTTCAATTGCAGAATACTCCGATCCACCCATCCCTTCCAACACACAACTCACTCCCGGAACCATTCAAATCGATACTTCTACGCTACAAGTGCTTGCTGCAACTGGTTCCCTGAAGATGTCTTCATCATCCTCTACCCCTATCTTCATCAACACACCACCTACGACTTCCAGGAAGAAAAGAAAGTCCTCTGATCAATGCGCAGCTAAACGTCTTCAAAGAGAAAGACTGGCTCGTGCCTCAAAAGCAAAGGACTCAACCGTTTCCGGTTAATGATCCTCAACGCTTCTTCAAGTACTTCAAGGTCAGCGTAGGCTTCTGCTAGCTTTCGGACTCCATTGAACGGTCAAGGCCGGGTGCCATCTCAAACAGTGCCACCATTAGGAACCCACGGGCTCTTGCTCTGTCGTTGTCTGTGTTTAAGTGTCGAAGCAGATGTAAAATCTGGAGTAATCAGAAGATGAAATGTGTGGCTGCCAGTTCAACATCAAGTGGAGCTAAGAGAGATAGCCATTTGCGCTGCTGAGCCAGGATTTCATGTCTTGAGGTTCGGGCAAGGTGGATTGACCTCTTCAGGGCCTGTTTGTGAGTGAAACAAGGCATGAGGAGAAATTGGTGGTGAGTTGAAATTTATTTGAGGTCTGAGGTGAAGTTGCGAGATGGAAAGGGGTGGTGTGGTGATGGAAGAAAGGCAAGGTGGAGGTAAGAGGCAAAGGTGCAAGGCGAGGTAGGGGAGAGGAGGTGATGTGAGATAGGAGTGCCCCCCTGTCGAGGTTGGGTGGTGAGGTATTCAAACCTCTGGGAGTTTTTCCAGAATCCCAGAATCCCAACTACAGCCAAAAAAAAATTTTGGGATTCTGGCAGAAAAAAACCCGGGTTTAGGTTTGTATCCCTTAACTGCACCTCAGTTTGCAGCTGATATATGAAACACAAACCTCTTAATCCTCAAGAAATCTCTGGCACTTTGGACTGTTGGTGACACTTGCTGGAACTCACTAGATGACTGTATTGAGTGGGTTCCGGAAATGAAACCTGTTCTTGATATGATGTGCTCTATGGATCCAGACCTCCAACATTTCAAGTTTACACCCCAAGAGTGGGAAGGTCTGTCTCAATTCCATAACTTCCTCAAACCTTTTTCAGTATTCACCTCAAAACTATCCAGATCAAGCAACATGTTTCACAATGCCACCCCAGCATATGAAATGATGATTTCAGGCTTGACCAAGGTAAGTTTTCATTTCTTTATTCATTCATGGCAAGCATTCAAGTGTTCATATGCTGATAAGGGGTTTTTAACATTTGGTTTAGGCATATGAGCAGCTTGATACACATCTGGCAATCAAAATCGCAATTCAACTTATGATGGACAAGCTGCACCTGTACTGTGATGCTGCACTTGACAAGCCTGTTTATCTGTGCACTGTCATTCTGGTTCCATGCCAAAAGATGGACAACATATGCCCCAATCTCATCACCAAAACTGAAGCACTTGATCTTCTCAGTTCCAAATGCAAGCAGCTATGTGGGGACAACCATTTTCAGCTTCACCATCAAGACCAACCAGGAAGTGAAGGCACTTCTGAAAGTGATCACTGGGCATTGACTGGGGCTGCCACAGACTCTTTTGACATTCAGGATGAGTTGAATTCATACCTTACTGCCCCAATTGCATATAAAAATACCCATATACTTGACTGGCAGTGAGTTAATGCCACTCGAGTCCCTAATCTTTCCATGGCTTCTTGGGAAATCCTTGCTGTTCCTGCCACCAGTGTTCCTGGTGAGCATGATTTTTCAGCTGGTGGTCAGATCTGTGACAGTCTCCAAGGGTCTCTCAAAGCTGGCACCATTGCAGCACAGGTGTGTCTTAAATCCTGGCTCAAATTCTGTGATTCATCCAATATTTGATCTCTCAATCAAAATCAAATTCCAAATCCTGCCTTATACATATTTTTCAATTTTTTTATTATCTGTTATTGTAAGATTGTGATTATAAGTAAAAAATGTCTGAGTGCAATGGTCATTTTCAACAAAAAAAATGTGCTCCTTTTGGTATCTCAAGCCAAGCATATGTATGTATGAATAATTTTGAAAATGTAAATCAAAATTTTTGGTGTTCACCTCACCCTCATGCCCAAAATCACACACTGCCAACATATTTTCATCACATGGAAGCTTGCTATGTAACATAGCATGTCTTCATGTGATACTATGGACCATTTTTCAAGGTCCCTACCTTGGAAAATAGACCTATTGCATCGCATCTTGGCCTGCTATGTGACATAGCATGCCTCTATGCAATGCAATTTTCTTGGTGGTGACAAAGAAAGTCAGCTTGCTTTGGGTGGAGGCCCTCTGGGGCTACCTGTGGCACCCCCAGGGGCCAGGGCTTCAGGGCCATTGCCTTAAAAGCCCAGGGCAAGGGCCTAGGGCACCCTGGGTGTGAGCATGACTTGACTTTATCCTCATCTTTCATCTAAAATAGTCTCAAATGTCTTTTCACAAAGCTGAACTTGAAGGTTGTGGGAATTGAAAACAGGGGTGCATTGATAGGTTGACACTACATGGCTACTACTGTGGTGTTTGAAGAGTGACATACTGATACTTGTAGGTGAAAATGATGGGTGCTCAAATTATCCCTAACTTGTCAAAGTCTGGTCCTGATCAATTTAACAAACACATCTTTGGGAGTGAGAACTGCAATCCCAATTGCCTTAGATAGAGAGAAACATAAAAAGAAACTTTAGTTGAGTATTTCAGGGAAATTGATACCCAAGGATTTGAGGTGAAAAAGTTGCCCTATCGATGTGCCTCTGTGTCAGACTTGTCATCCTATTCTTTGATATCAGCAAATATAGTAAGTGCTCTTGTTCTTGCTGAATTCTAGAAGCTGCATTTTTTTTGGTATCCCTCATGTTCCTTCTTATCCCCATCTTAGTCATTCATTACTTTTCAAGCTTGATAACTTGGAGACTTGGATTCTGGTGTATCTCTGATCTTTTTTTTTCTCATGGTAGTGGTTTTACTTGGATTGTATTGTGTGTTGTGGACTGGTAAAAAGTTTCTCTCTTTAAATCTGTCTGTATAAAATTTTGGACCTCTCTATTTTACATGTCATGCCTTCAATAATGACATTTTATATCATTAACTTATGAATACTTATTATACACTAGTTAGTTAAATATTTGATCATAGCTTTTCCCCTTTGATGGTTGCTAGTGGAAAACACCTCTTAACCACAGTCCTACATTTTCTATGCATTCAGTAAGAAAGAAAAAAAAAAAATCGAGTAAAATTGTATAAAATCTACATGCACCCTTGATGCTCATTTGGGGTTTTTCTTGTCTTTTTTTTTTTTTTTTTTTTTTTTTTTTTTTTTTTTTTTTTTTTTTGATATACCCATTTTTTTAGATTCACAAATCCTATTGATGTACCAATTTTTTTTATTTTTTTTTTTTTGAAAAGAAAAAAAATTCCAAGTTGTCTTATTACTGTGTACATGCTCAATCACTGGTCCATGTACATTCTCAACAAGTAGAGCGCATTAGAGTGATTGGAAAATAGCAAAACACATTGTAAGACCCCTATCTCTATTGGTCAAAGTCACCCATCTGCCTGTTTTATCATATTTTTGGGATACGCCATCACACCAAGAGAGAGAGGGAGAGAGAGAGAGAGAGAAGGTGGTGTTTCTATCAGGAATGGTGGAGGTAGAAACCAAAAAAAACAAATGTTGATGCATGTCCTGAAAATTTTGTCCATAACTGAAAGCATAGAGGCTTGAATATGATGATGTATGACATCTGAAAGTATTCCCATGTATCACAATAATATACCAAATATTTCTAGTGTTCAAGTTAGTTTGAAGAGAAAACACAGATGATGAAACAGTCGAAGGAATTGAACGATGATGGTCTTGTTTTACAAACGAAGATTGTTTGTTTGTCCAATCAACAATTCTCAAAGTGAATGCGGGCATATCACTCAGAAAGATTGTATAACAAACGCTGTACCACCACTTTACATCATGTCAATGTCATTAGTTTGCTCCCACACCGGGCCTTTTAGGACTTCCCTTGACACTTGGATCTCCCAAACGTATTGAGGCATCTTTGTTTACCCTCTAAAACCCCCTTTGTTGGGAGGCGCCCAAAAGGGAACCATGATATCAATTGGGACATTATCTATGACTTTGAATGAATGATTGCTATCCAAGTCGAAGAGTAAGAATAAATACATGCAATGTCAAATCGGAAGTCCTGCTTGTCTACATGCAGACACAAGCCCATGTTTCTTCTTATGATGTCTTATTTCTGTTAGAAATCAGTCAACCAGAAAAAATGTAAAGAGAAGATGATCAGCAACCCCGATTTGAGATGTAGTCAACGTGAAGGAGGGGAGGATGTACCTTTATCTCTACAATCGCAAACTGGGAGATTGACGACACAATCTGATGTTGGGTCTAGCGGTAGGTTTCTGTGAGTGCGAGAATCAAACAAATTTCAAGGAATCAGAGGGTGTACTAATCAAAATTGTTGATCAAGAAATTTGTTACTCACATCGTGTTATTAGGAGTATGACCAAATCCGCCGTATTTATTCTGACAACTGAGTGATGCGTTTGTCAAAAATTGAGTGGTGTATCCAAATTGCTCTTCAATGACGTATGCATTTTGAAAAGTTCTTTCTTCCTTATCGTCTTTCGATACTCTGACAATATTATACATTCTGTTTTTTTTTTGTTTTTTTTCGAAAATAATCAGTAATCACAGACTTTTTTCTTTTCTTTTGCCAAGAACATTTGACATAGATGGGTACTTGAATATGGAGATTGAAAAAAAAAGAAAAAAAAAATCGAGCTTTAAAAACTGACGTTCCCTCAGGATCGCAATATGATAAAACATCACGACCTTCCAATGCCCCATTTTTTCCGCGTCCGTTGCATACATCCTGTAGAATAGATTTAGTCCGAGAGTTATAAATCCGAAAAAAAAAAAAAAAAGTTTCAAAGATATAAGAACAAAGGGTCTTCTGATAGAATGTTGCTCGTATCGAGACTTTTCAAGAGTGCTCCAATTCAACTTACCGTTCCAATGGCGACAAAAGAATCCTAAACACCGTTTCAATTCTATGATTAGTGAAACTTTTATTTTTGGTATCAACGTAATCGAAAAAAAAAAAAAAAAAAAATATTGACGCACCATGCCTCTTAAAATCTGGACCAACGCAAGGACCGACGTCACATTTTTTATATCGTCGGCCAACAGAGGTAAAAATATTGATTGCTCGGGCTTGATGTAAGTACCGTTCGAGATAGCACCATAGATTCCTTCATCCGTACTTATTCCCTTCTCTAAAGTGGTAGCAATAGTTTCTGTGAAAGTGTCGATAATATGTTTTTCATAAGCGGCCATGCTATCTGCAAGATGAGACCACTAGGCGTTTAGGATTTTTCAAAGTGAACACGAAAGTATTAGTTTTGGCATAGCTCTGATTATATGTAAAATGCGAGAACGAAATCGGACTGACAAATGTGAACGCGTCACGCTCAGGTCCAGCAGGAAAGCGAATAAGACCTCCTCCGAACTCAAATCCAGCAGTGATGATGTTGCTGATGATATTGATCAAATTTCCACCGAAACCTTGGAAAGAGTTGAAGAGGGCCATAATATCAATAAGGACGGTGTTGGAGACCATCATGAATGCTCCGTTGACACTCATATCAAGTTTGAAGTGCTCGAGGGTCGAGACATCGACGGCTGGGAAACTGTCCATTCAGTAAATATATCCCAATCAGCCTACAAATCAAAGGTTGGGTCATGATCGAATCGTTCAGGCTTTCGAACTGACAGAGATGCTAGCAAAAGAGAAATAGTCGCTACATCCCGTTGCGAGAGCGTCAGCTTCAGGACTTTCATGATTGGAAGCACGATTTCATTTTTGACATACCTTGTACGAAGTTGACTCCAAAAGATACAGCTTCAACCAAACCATTCACGTGTGCGTTCCACTGTTGGATCGCAAATAGGATATACCAATCGGGTGACATGACGGGTTGACAAAGCTACGGGACCATTGCATTAATTCAACTTGGGTATAGTTTTGAGATAGTATCATTATTGGCCCGTTTATGGGCAATTGTGAAACTCGAACCAACCTGTCCGGCATGACATCTTTTTGTCACTCCGCATTCGAAATTAGGAGCTTTCTTCGAGGCTGCATATGCCTGTACGATTAGCGAAAAAAAAAAAAAATCAAAACAATCATGAGCGGTAATATTGAAAGGAGATCACAATGACCATCTAAAGTCAGTAACAATTTTTTTTTTGTTTAGTCTTTTCATTTCTAGGATATTTCTCCAACCGAAACTTTGCATCTTGGAGTGATTTTTTTTTTTTTTTTCTTTCTTCTCTATCTCCAATTAAAAAAACTTTACCAGTATCGTTCACTACGATTTTTTTTTTAAAAAAATAAAAAAACATAGATTCATAATACATTAAACTTTAGCTTACCGAAACACTTATATTTGCTCCACCAGGATAAGTCTTGAGATAGTGATCGAGAGAAAGTTTATCCCAAGTTTCCTTGGTGAATGGTAGGGCCTTACAAGAGTCGTTGACGGGTGCCGATGGGTTTGATGGTGGTCCTTGGGGTTGTGCCTTATCTCCTCCACCTCCTAGTCCACCACCACCACCACCACCACCGAATAGTGATTCGAACCCGCCTGTTTGACGTTTTTGTAGATCATGCGCATTTATCCATGATATCCAAAAGATTGTGGTGAGAAAGTTGAAAACGAGCGTCGTTGGCCGCATCGTGAGCGTGCCGGCCGAATATCAGGAATTGGGAAAAGACCGTACTGTTCGAAGGACGTGTTATAATGAGACCTATTGGAAAAGGAGTGTATGGGGTGAAAGAACTTGTCCGATTGTGTGAATATATCGACATAGAAAGGTAACTATTCAATCTGAGTGAGAGAGAGAGAGGGAAGACGTTCACGGGCGCTAACGGATACTAGCGATGTTTCGGGATACCATTCTTCCACGGTGCGACTCTAGTCTCTACTTTGCATCCAATTGGCTGAAACAATAGGAACTAATTCAGAAGAAGCTCACAAGAAGAAAGCTCGGTTTTGGGTGACATAGAAAACTTGATTTAGATCCAAACAAAGTATGCGTTTATCTCCTTGAACCATTTCTTGAGGTTCAGATTTATTTAATTTTCGCCAGCTTCAGGAAGTTGTTGAGGGAGGTTTGAGAGTGGAGTGGGGACTTGAAAGCTCAAATTTGACTTCATCTCAACCATTCCCGTACCTGGTCACCTATGCAGTCAGTCTGAATCCCTTTCAAAGATCTCATGGTACAAACATATCCTTTGGCCAAATAACGCACCGAGGGTGACCAAGTCAAATCTGGTTGTGCAGGGGTTCCTCAAGCTTGTCTCAGGATAAGATTTTACAGGCGAACTCCCTCCTCTTTCGACGTGTTTCGGACCACACCCACGGCATCTCGAACCTTGGAGCGTCGCCGGGGGAGTTGAAGGCCGGTGAGAACCAGGCATGCCAAATGCTTCTCGGACCGACGGACGCTGTTGCCCTTGCCAAAGTTCTCAATCATCCGTCTTTACTTCAAGGTGCATGAACATACTACAGGTCAAAAGTCCAGTAACTTGAAGTGATCACAAACACAAAGATCGATAAAGGAACCCGTATCAGGTCTTGGTCTTCTAGGAAGTGGGCCACGGTGGTTTATTTACTTACATACCTTTCCCAACATATCCTCTTTGATTGCCGTCAATGGATTGCCAATGCATACGTTGTGGATGTCTTTGATCAAGGAAAAGCAGAATAGTGCTTATAAACATGTTTAACGATAACAATGAGGTGACCGATGTCATGATACGGACTTACTCAAATGAGCAAGACCAAAACAAACATAGAGAAAGTTATTGCGCCAGCTATGATTGATAGAAACTCTTTTTGGAATTTCCTGAATTTATCATTGGGTTTACCAAGATTGGTAAGATTTGAATGTAAAATAAAAATACACATTACATCCTCATACCTCTTAAACCTTTCAGTTCTCTTGCTGTATCCATTCTACATCCAATTCTCATACTTTCCTGTCCCTATGTTGTTTTGTTTTGTTTCTTTGTTTTAAACAAATAAATGGAAAAAAAGACTGTGCACAACCGTATATCTGTCTCTATCATCACCGTCATCATCAACAACAAAGCATTGCAACACATATTAGAAGACCAACTATGATAAATGTCAAAGTAAAATGTCAAAAACGTAAGAATAAGAAAAATATAACATGGTTTAGAGATTGGATATTTGCTTCTTCACCTTCCAAAGAAACAACCGAAGGTGAGATGATGAAAGGTAAGAGAGAGAGAAAGAAAGAAAGAAAAAAATAGCAAATAAAGACAATCATCCAAATCACTCAAATTCTAGCGTTCACATGCGCTCATTCCCCTTCTTCTACCTCTTCTAAGCTCTCCAGATTACGTACATTAGATGTTGAAATTGAGTGAGAGGGATTAACGTAATCGGGCGCTGTCATAGGATCGATCACCGCGAGCTCATCGCCGTGGACGGCCACGGGTCCACTACCGCTATTAGACCATAGTAGCTCATCTTCAACACTATTCATCCTCTCCAAGGATCGCGCCAAGTCTAGCATCCAGGCGTGATTAAGAAGTTCCGCAGCCGACGGTCTTTTATTAGGATCTAGGGTCAAAGCTTGTTGGATGAAGTCAATCCCTAATTCAGAGAGTTCACCTGGGTCGGGCAAAGGTGGATGTTTAGTAGCGATGCCAATATGGAACATGATTGCCCTACAAAGCACAGTGATCGAGCACGCAGTGTATCAGTATCACCTCTCCCCCATAGGATCTTGGCTCGCCAACGTACCATTCATTGTCCAAGTTACTCCACGGCCTGCGTCCAGTCACACATTCCAGCACCACACAACCCAAGCTCCACACATCCATTGCCCCTGGCCAGCCTACCTCCTCGCCTTTGATCACCTCCGGGCTCATGTACATCGGTGTACCCGTCAAACTGTTCATCTCAGTTGCTGTCGGGTCATTTTGATCCATCATTGCGCTCTTGCCCAGTTTAGATTTCACCTTCGAACGGGCTGCGAGGGTTCGAGTTTCACGTACCAACATCTTTGCAGCCCCAAAATCGACATACTTCAATTGGCCTTCCTTATCTAGCAGAATATCTATTTAACAAAAAAAAAAAAAAAAAAAAAGGCGAATTACACCATCAGCAACACCGCTCACAATTCGAATAAGATGATTGATAACCAAAGGCTTAGAATCAAATGATCAGCACTTACTGTCAGGTTTAATATCACGATGAACAACGTTCATCGAATGCAAATAATGCAGTCCCTCGAGTAATTGATGAGCGTACATCTGACAGATGACCTCTTCCTCTACCTTCCCGTTCTCTAACAACGAAGCTAGCGTACCTCCTTCACAAAACTCTTGAAAGATGTAAACCTTATCACGATGAACTTCGATCCCAAAATATTCAACAATGTTTGGGTGTCTGAGAACGGACATGATATTCATCTCATCCCTGATTTGGTCTACTAACTTCGGAGCGGTCGAGATATCCTGAAGCCTAATCTCCTTCACAGCCATTACGTCTCCCGTATCAAGGTTAACGGCCAGATAGACGGATCCAAATGTACCACCTCCCACGTACCTTCCCTGTTGCCATCGTATGGAAATGTTAGAGGTTGAAGAAGCGAGGAAAAGCAAGCCTCGATTATCAGTAGCATTGTGATCGAGCTCTTGCCCAGCTAATCCAAGTGACGATAGTTTCTCGTGTCGAGCGGCGTCAAGTGCTGCCAATGGCCCCCTCCATCGTTCCCTCCTCTCCCTCAGACTCGAGAGAGCTGAATCCAAGCCCGCGTTACTCGCCCCTCCCACCTCATTGGTATCCTGCCCAGCTTCTGAAGCTATCAAAGACCAATCTTTATTTTTCATATGCGCCATCTTCGTGTCTAACCTCCACTTCGTTTCCAGCCGCTGTGCCTCTAGCCTTTCCTTTTGTTGCTTAGCTTCAGCTTTGCTCCTAGCCCCGAGTACATCAAAGTGAGAGATGAGGAGCGACATACAACTGGCCACTTTCGATCTCAGTCTCACAAATTGCTCATCGGTAAGTTCGAGTATCATATCATCCTTAGTCTTCTCCATCACAAACTCTAACGCATTCACTGCCGCCCTAAAAGTCTTCAAGTCGTCCGTTTTGCAGTCATCCGATACGAACGCAATCCACTTAATCCCAAATTGAATTAATAATGCCGTGTACCGTTCTCTGATAGCTTTCTCCATGTACCTCATGCTCCGTTCTGAAAGCTCAGCCGCAAAGCTAAAGTAAGCAGTAAGTAAAGGTTCAGAGCCAGGGACTTGCTTGACAGCTTGAATGATTCGATCCACACTCTTGATCACCGTCTCGCTCATCCGATAGCTTGCGCGCTTAATCTTCTTGATTTCTCGGTTAACCCGAAATAGATGCGCTTTTTGATCAACGACGGTGAGCGCTCTGAAGGCGGGAAATGTGCCCAAGAAAGCAGACTTGGCTAGGTAGAGGTGTTGGCCAGGTCCGTCGGCGACGAGCCTAACTCGATGGTCCCGTACATCCAGCTCTACCCGAGGCAGGTCGATGTTCATCACCTGGCCCGTCCACATGAACGGATCTCGCGGTGACAAGATTAAGATGTAATGAGGATAGATCACTTTGGGAGTCTGGCTCGAGTCATTGGTCGAACCCGCTTCATCTTCATTGGGTTGAGTAGGGGGAGCAGGGTTAGTCGACGTCGCTGCTGTTACCTCAGGAGCAGTAGCAGGCTCAGTTGCAGGAGGCGCAGGCGGAGGCGGAGGCGGAGGCGGAGGTGGTGGAGGAGGCGGTGAAGGTTTAGTGTTCTTTGTCGTCGGCGGTTCATAATCCGGTTGGGTTTGAATATGAAAGCATTTCGACAAAAGCTCAGACACGATGTCTGGTCGTTGGCTCAACGATGGCGAGCCGACGAGATAGATCCCATCGCGTTCGAAGTTACCAGTGTAGATCAGAAAATGATTGGTCTCATTTAAGCCACCTACAAACAAACTCAAATCGATCGCACACTTCTCTAACGCGTACTCTGCTGAGTTTTCGAATCTGCTGAGGATCGTTCGACTGAATCGTAAAACTTTTCGGTGCCGTTGACGGAGAGAAGAAAGGATGAGATCGTTCCATCGAATCAGTTCTGGGATGTTTATGTTCCGTGCAGTCAATCTTTTCTCCAGGATGACTAGATTCGCATCAAAGAAATGATGAACACGAGACATGAGTCGATGGGTCAGAGTACTGAGCGAGATAATTTCAATCGTGGTCAGATCAAGACATGTGAAACTCTTTCTTTTCTTTATTTCTCTTTTTCTCTTTTTTCTTTTCTTTTCTTTTCTTTTTTTTTTGAGAAAAGGGCTCGAATGATTGGCTTCATTCTTTCTTAATGATCCAATTCGGCAAAAAAAAAAAATTGAAGAAGGGTTAATCCTAGACTGACCTATAATGTTCACCCAACAGTACGTCACCACCTTGAATCTCAGCCACCGCCGATTTTAGAAAGCTCCATTCGCCTTCGACAATCTCAGTATCTTTGGAATCCAAAGTCTTATTGCTACCTGTCAAGATATGGGTGTCCAACAACCGAAAGAAGAACTTGAGCGCTTGCGTCAAAGTCTCATCGAACGCTCGGCGATCTGCATCTGGCAAACACATGTCCCAATTCGGCTGTTGGTCCATAATCTTCATCCATGATTTCTTGACGGCCGTCGCGTGGGTGAGACCAGTCCTGAAATCGTCGGTGAGTTGTTGTAAGAGGACCTTTGAGAGCTCTGACAAATCGCTTTTCAGAAGCTTGGCATTCTGCAGTCTGATTTTAAGAACTTCTTGCATCAGGGATGGAGCAAAGTTGGCCAAGACGATGAGGTCATCACGATACGACGGAAGCCGCAGGCGTTCAAATGATTTTGAAAACTTGATCATCGTCTCCTTGGCACGTACAATGAGTTTGTTGAGCGATTCGAAAGTATTCTCGGCGAACAGACGATTCAGCGAACCCTCCTGCAAGATTCGCTCGACAAAGGTCGAAGGAGCGAGGAGCTGTTTGGTAGGCTTGAAAGAAGCGAGCTTGCCATTGACCATTCCGTAACGGGGCATCGGAGATAAATTCTGATTTGATTCCGAGGTGGGAGCGCTGATGTTGGATGAGGAGGAGAGCGGGGGAGAGGACGGGTTGAGACCTTCGAGCTTATCGCTTCTCATGAATTTCTCCAAAATCCCAATTTGTTGCTTGAGACCTCGTTGATTGTTGTCCCACGACCGCAGCGTCTCCAATTTCGCCACGAAGTCTGCTTCTCGCCACCCCGGGCGCTCTCTCCACATAAATTTGTTGGACGGATAGAGAGACTCGCACCAATCCACTCGATGAAGGAGTGATTGAACCATCTGAATAGCCTCATCCTTTGGCGTCCCGAAAGGCACCTTGAACTTACGTACATCATCGAGGACATGATCCATCTGCAACCTAGCACCTTCCAGATATCGTTGTTCATCGGGTACGGTACGACATCGAAGGTAAGCGCGTAGACCGACCCAAATGTCAGACATACGCGAGGCGTCCTGTTGACGAATGGTAGCTTCCTTTCCACCAGAGACCTCAGATATACGTGTCTTCTCTGTCCTCAGCACTTCTCCCGTCAAGACGTTTGTCAACATATCTTGCCATTCGAATCGTTCCCGCTCGTCAGGCCTCAGATCATTGACATTGTTGTGAGCGTTCCCAGCCGTACTCGAGGGTGATAGCTGACCTCCGAGGTCAATGTAACCACTAATTACACTTTCGTCATCGGTCAGTCGTCGAGCAGAGATATCGTAAGGTGTGACACCTTTGAGTTCCTTGAATTGAAGAATCCGTCGGCGCATCATACTTCCTACACGACCAGGCGTGTGAAGTGGCTGAGAGCCGTAAGAACCATTGGGTTGTGACGGGTCCCCAGGTGGTGCAGAGAGATGAGGGCCGTCTTCTTGCCAGTAGTGATGAGCCCAGCGTTGATCGGCTTCGCCCTCATCACCATCTTCGCCTTCAAAGTCATCAACATCGCTACCACTGTCTGCGTCTTCTCCAGGATCGAAGCCACCGTAAGATGAACCAATGCCGTCTTCATCTTCAGGGGCGTTATTTTTGGGGGTGGAGGCCATGTTGGTAGGATGGCGAGTACGCGAGGGCGTTGAACCAGTTGGGAGTGCGTGAGGCTGAGAAGGATTTGAATGGTTGGGAGAGACGCGATGGGAAGACGACGAAGCAAGGGGGACAGAGGAGGGTTGATGCCTATTTGAGCGGGAAGTTGAACACCGCGGTCGCCGAGAAGTAGGTGAGCGTGATTGAGTGGATGAGGAGCTTCTTCGGGAATCCTCGCTTTGACTGCTGCTAATGCTGCTACTGCTACTGCTACTGCTAAGACTGCTACTACCAGAGTCAGAAATAGGCGGTGAAGCTGGATGAGAGAGGTGACGAGCGGTGTCAGGGTTGAGAGGACCTGAGGCAAGTCGCGACTCGAGACTCGACTGGGTGGATGGACCGATAGACGAGCCTGAAGAATGAGATCGATCAAGACAATTTAGGTTGAACGGAGTTTCGATGTGAGTCGATGAGTTGTTGTGGTTCCGGTTATGGATGCATTCGCCGATACCGATACCGAAACCGAAACCGAAACCGATGCCGATGCCGATGCCGATGTGGTGGATGACCAAAGTTTGTTCGAGGTTCGATGGTGGTTTTGTGAGTTGAAGAATGAGGTGGTGAAGGGTCAGATTAGCGATCGAACGAATAACAATTTCCTCACTGACTTCTTGACCTTGAGCCTGAGCTTCCTTCCTCTCCTACCTCCTCCAATTCATTCTCCAAGTCTGGCTCTCTACCCCGATTAAGGTCCACCACCACACCCGAGCATACAAATTCATCTCTGGACATCCTTTTAGGGCTCGGCTTTGATGCCGGCTTAAACTTTGAACTGTGTATAGCCAGATTTGCCCCGCAGCACTACGGCTGACAAGTTGAGATGTGAGCGCTGGCTCGGGCACAGTTCAGTCCTTTTCGATCGGATTCCAGGCTGATGTGAGAACGATGTATGACTGATTTGGGGATTAGACCTTGTGGAGTGAGGTTTGAGTGATAAAAGTGAGAGTTGAGTGTGGTGGTGATGGTGATGGTGATGGTGATGGTAGTTTTATTAATTTATTTCATTTTCTCTTGTCTGACTGAGACAATTCTTAAATCTCAGTCTCTCTCTCTTTCTTTCTTCTTCTTTCTCAAGTTTAGTCAGTTAGCCTTACACTTACACTCATCCCTCTCCGAACTCACCCGGATCTCTATACTTAAACACACACATCCCAATCCCAGATCACAACCTGTCACGATTATTCGTAGTCAGCAGTCTAGGTTTGACTACCTAGGACATTTAGAAGAGTAATGGACATTCATGAATTAAAAGAAATCACAAGTTGAAATGAAATCTAATCAGAGGTTTTGGAAAAAGGAACCCTCTGTTTGCGTGTCACGTTGGCATTCCGTGTGATAAAGATAAAGACCATTCAAATCTTGGATTTATTGAAACATACTTTGCTACTCAATATAAATAGAAATAAAGACAAAAAAAAAAAGGAAAATTTTGGAATTATAAGAAATTACTAAAAGTTTATTATCAGATATGTTTGTTTTTACATCACAACGTCAGTGTTACATCTACACCCGAAAACATCACAAAAATCTACCAGACCTGCATCCACGACCGTAAGCCGTCCCTAACAAATGACCGACAATAAAAATAAAATAAAAAGAGAAAAGGAACAACATACTATCCTTTCAAACGCTCGCACCCGAGGTGGCCTTGATGACCGAGTCAAGTTGCTTGCCTCTACGATCCGTACCTTCGACTTGCTCCTTAAGGTACGAGATCTGTCCTACGAGTTCGGCCATACGCTCCTTTGCACCTTGTCTCTCCCTTCTCACTTTCTCCTCTAACTCCCTATTACGCTCCTGTAACTCCCTCAGCCTTGCCTGCCAAGAGCCCTCAGCTGCGCTTACTTTCGTCTTCGCTTCCGCCAGCTTCTCTTCAGCTGTCTTCAATTGGGCTTGAGTAGCAACCAGCCTTTTCTCAAGATGAGAGGCCCGGTTAACAGCTTGTTTATGTTCGGTTATTGAGCCTGGCGATGATCCGATCATCGAGGCCCGTTGTTTTAGTGAACTGATCTGTTTTTGAAGTTCGCTCGCTGTCTCTCGAGCTGATTCTACCTCCCCTTGCTTTGTCGTCAATCGTGCGCGCCATTGTCGCTGGGTATCAGTGGCGGCCTTGATCGTCGTCTCGAACTGGTCAAGCTGGCGCATGCGACTGTCGTGCTGGCGTTTCAAAGCACTTGATGTACCAAAAAAAAAAGGAATCATCAGCACTTACACTCCTCATTGTGATCCAATCAATAAGGGGAAAGACACTGACGCGTATTGCTTCTCAAGTCTACTTTCGAAATCTTTGATCTTCGTGTCGAACCCTGTTTGAATCGCGCTTAGGCTCTTCAGTCGGTTGATCACGCTGTCATGGAAGACAGAAAAATTCGAAAAGGGCTTGGCATCCGATGGCCCCCCTCCCTTTTTCTTATGGCGGCAAAAGCACAGAGCGTCGCGGACGAAGGATAAGTAACCAGCCATTCGCAAAATCAGATCACATAAGGTGAGCAAGAATGAGAGCGCACCAGGCTACTGCCACTGTTGACTAACTTGTCCACATACTGATAAATCGTCAAAAGCAACGTATTGCGTTCGCTAAGTTGCTCCCGGTACTGGTCCTCAGTCTTTGACAACCGCTTGTGGTCTTGCGACAGATCATCCTCCAAAGCCTGGATCCGATCTTTAGCGCTCGCCAATTCATTTTGGGCTTGACGGATAATCTGAGTGGGAAGCTGTCAACAAGCGCTCTGCAACTTTCCTATATATATAGATAACTGACCTTCGTCTGTTCCTCGAATCTCTCGTTGAGCTGTTTCCTGGACTCCTTCACTTGTTCCAACTGATCACTCACTTCGTCCCTTTCTTGTTCCTGCATGAGAATTTCAGCCATCAGTAGTCTCTTCGGTGAACACAGACACTAGCAGAGCATATCGGGGCCAACTAACCAAGCTGACTACTCTGGAGCCCAACACTCTCGTCTCGTTCTGCGCATTATTCACATCGAGTCTAGCTTCGCTCAACTCCTTGGCCGCATTGGCTAAATCGCGATGTAGCCTCTCGATCTCGAGTTCGAGCGAGAACCGGTCATGCGATTGGGTTTCGTTCAGTCTAAAAGACTCCGTCTCTACTGTCTTTAAAGCTGATTGCATCTTCTCCACATCCTCTTCGCGCGCTTGTAGTCTTCCTTTGGCATGCGCCAACTCGCTCTCTGCTTGGGATAAAGCCTGAAATGGAAAGCGAATTTCGACTTAGCGCTGAGGATTTGGACGGACAACGAGAATCGAGTAACACACTTTCTGCTTGGCATCCAACAGTTGCTGGAATGAGGACTGGATTTCCCGCTTCTCTTTCTTCATCGTCACAATCTGCATTGAGTTCTCTTCTCGAGCATCTCTTAGCTCTCGCTCGAGGTCTTCGACGTCCCGCTCTAATCGGCGCCTAGCATCTGCCTCCGTCCGTCGACGTTCCTCCATCTCCGCTTGTTTCAACGCTAGTTCCTCGTGCTTCTCTCGTAGGAATTTGACTTCTGAAAGGCACGACTCATGCTGAATCGTGAGTTCGTTAAGTTCCGCTTTCGTGCTATTGAGTTTCTGGAAATTGGAGGGGTTAGCATGTGGACAAAAAATCAGAGATTATCACACACCTGTTTGAGTTTGGACACCACTTGTTCATGGACTGTTGAGCGATTTTCTGCTTCGCGTTCGAGCTCATCTAGTTCATTATTGAGACTATTGATTTGGTTCTCTTTCTCCTCCAATTCCGCTGCTAGCTCTCGGTTGCCTGCGCCAATCTTTCAAGGCCGCCGAGAAGTTGTTGGAACCTCACGAGGTCATCAGACACACTGTGTACCGACGAACAAAATACAAACTGTTAAATTTATAGGTTTAACTTACATCTTTGAGATCAGCTTGGGTAGCTTCCAACTCGTGCAGCACGGCTTCATAATCCAAAACTTTTTCCTCCAGTTTCGCACTCTTTTCGCGTAGCGTCTTGTCCGTGGTTTCTTGCAAAGTCACAATGTCGTGTAACTGCTCCCCAAGTTGCTCCAACTGGTACTCCCTCTCCTCGACAAGCTATCTCACAAGCCCCAGAGCAGATCAGAAAAAAGCCCGGTGAGAATGGGAGGGAAGAATGAACTCACGTCTTGGAGGTGATCCATCTCTGCTTTCGCAGAGTCAAGGTCGACGGTACATTCTTGGTTCACCTGTTCCATCTGCTGTGCATACATCGTTTCGCGTTCCTGGAGCTCAAGGTTGAGTTCGTCGATTTCCTTCTCGCGCTTTTCAAGGTTTAGTAAGGCGGAAGCGAGCTTGTCGCGGTACATGTTGAGCTCCTGGTGTGTCAAAGTATCATAATCAGTCGATTTTATGTAATGCATGATACACTTAGAACTTACCTCTCGAAGTTCATCATCCTCAACCTGTACATTTTGGCGATTCTGGATATTTTCGATCGCACAGTCTCCTCTCTGAATCTCTTCCTCCAACTCCATCATCTGACGTTTGAGACTATGGACCTGGTCCTGCAACTTCTCCTTCTCTGTGTTCCTAGTCGTAAGCATCGTGACCTGTGCATTGATCTGAGACCTTAGCGAAGCATTCTCATCCTCCAAGATAGCCATTTGCGCGTAGACGTCGTCAACTTCCTTCTTTAAATCTTTTATCCGGTGAGCGGATGCGGCCGTCGAAGCAGGCGTGGTGGTGGACTTTCGTGAGGGGTATTCGTCGCGGTCGGAGAGTCTACTATGGGGGTGGCTGATCGAATCACTCTGGAAATCTGCCCGACTGCTTCTTCCGATGGCGTACCGAGTGTCCTGAAGGGCGTTCTGGGCTTCTATGAGTTGGTGCTTGAGGTCTTGATGGTCGGCGAGCAGGTCTTCCTTCGATTGCCGCTCTTCCGTGAGCTCACTTTTTAGGTTCTTGATCTCGAGCATGTGCTCTTCTTTCACCCAGTCCTCGATGTGTTGGTTCTTCAACGCAGGTCGTGAGTTTCCCGTGCTCTGGTGGCTACTCTGCACTGTCGTGATTGAGCTCTGGTTCGCATTTGCCAATTGCTCCTTCATCTGTCGAAGTTCAGCTTCAAGCCGCCTGATTGTCTGCTCGTCTTGGCGCCGAGGTGGCTCGTTCTGGGCTTCGAACGTTTGTTGAAGAAGGACTTCGTCTCGCTCGGCTTTGGCCTGGGCGATGGCCCGCTCGGCTTCGAGCAACAAACGCTTGTATCGTTTCAGCTCCTGACGCACAGTTTGGAACTCGACTTTGATCTCCACATTCTCCTTGAGCGCAAGGTCAACTTGATCAGGTGCGAGCTTCGCCAGTCGGTCCTCGAGGAAGTAGATCTTCAGTTTCAGGTTAAAATTTTCCTTTTTGACTTCGTCAATCACCTGTCACAACCCCGTTCAAAAAGCCTCAGTACAATGTTTCCTGCTTTCAGGACGGTAGTGCGCTCACCTTCTCTTGCTCGCGTAGAGTCAGATGGGCGCCTTTGCTGCGCGAAGCGTCGCTAGCCAAGCTACGTTTGGGCACCCCACCGGCTGTTGTAAGCTTCTTTCCAGCAATTCCTCCCCCATTACTGGTACTCCTCGAAATCTCTGGGCTCATCGGCGGACTCAGAGCGAACGCAGCGGAGTCGTTTAGGGTTTGATGGACCGAGCTTAGGTTTGAATCTTCTGGACCATTGAGTTCTCCAGGATCAGGAGAAGCTTTTCCGTTGGGAAAACGGCCGGTTGAGACTCTCGAGGCTTTTCGCTTTGAGGATACGTTCCGGGCCGCGATTGGAGACAGTCGGTCGGATGGATTTCGAGTGATTGGGTTAGTGCGGGAGGCGAGGCGGCTAGGAGTCTTAGTAGGATGGTTGTTGTTATTAAAAGTTTTTGGTGCGGTCACGTTTCGTTGTGCTCTCTGTCCACTCCCAGATCGTTCGCTGTCTTCAGGCGAACCCTCTGGGTGATCATCAGGACTGGTTGGATGATGATGACCCAAGAACCTGTCTTTGCCTTTCTTGAGTTGTTGTCGACGAGTGGTGCCAACGGCCAAGGCTTTTCCCAACTCGCGATCGAATTCGTCGCTATGGAAGCTATCTTCCTCCGTTCCAAACGTGATCCCGGCTAGCTTAGAGACCCCGCCGGCTGTCTTGTCTGGGAGATTGGTGGCTGCCTCACCGTAGGAATAGTCGGCGGAATCCATGGTGGGATGGAAGGTGATAGCTTGGTAAATTGGGTGACTTGACAGTCGTCAAGAGTGATTTCGCTGTGACCTTCACCGCGAGAAGGTCACGAGCACCTCACATGAATCATCAAAAGCACCGGATCCGGCCCCGCTTCTGAACGTCCCGAGCCTTTCTGGACCCGACCCTGAATCCCGCGGGTTTGTCTAAAAACCCGGGACCATGTGATCGATCGTGTATCAATTTACAGCGTATGGTATAAAAAAATATATGCTGCGATTACCAAATTTTAAGGTGACTCACCAAAACCCTTGTCTGTTGTTTTGTTTTGAATTTTTACAGCGGATTTACAGGTAGACAGTCTCTGGGTCAAGTAAATTTACGTGGTGACTTGTCAGATGATGGTTGTGTTGAGTTAAATCGGCTTGAGGTACAGTTAATTAAAGTCAGAATGGGTGAGTCTGAAGCCAAGCTCACCTACTCGCGATCGTCAGTCAATTGGTCTTGTGATGTGAAGGTCACACTCCAAATGAAGCATTTCACATCGATCAGTATGTCTCATCAATTGAAAACATGCTGAGGTTGATTATGTTCCATTAAATATTCCCACGACTATCGATTGCTTCCCATCCCAAACGTGGAACGAGTAAAGGTATATGAATACTTAGCAAAACAGTTTTAAAGCTCTGATTCAATGCCAAGAATGGATAAAGGTTGGAATCAGATAGGAACGGAAAGAATCCGAAAGGACCAAGTCGGGATATGGAGATGTGGAACAGGTTCCTTAACATGAATGAGGCGAGTGACGTTCTTGGATCAGGTCCCTGAAGCAAAGTATACTCTACCCTATGAGCAAAAGCAATCAGGATAAGTATTTGAGGGCAACGCTATTCGTGAAAGTGTTATTTGATCGCACACTTGTCTTGTTTTTTTTTTTTTTTTTTTCTTTCTAAAAACTCATCCTGATATCACAAACATATCGAATTTGTCTTCAAATTCGTGACTTGACCATGAAGAAGACACTACTTCTGCTTTTGTTGAGCGCTTCCCTGTTTTGCCACATTGTCAAGGGAAGCCTACACAACTACCACAGCGACTTGAATCAACCCATCCCAATATGCCAGTACCCGTCGACGGAAGTGAACAATTTATGGTCGTGGCCTGGTACGGGTTGGCTTGGAATACACAGTGATTTGGAACTGTCAAAGTCATCTGACGTTGTAGAAATCTCAGAACAAGAAACTCGATGGAAATCCCTAGAGGTTTTTCAGTTTCTTGAACCTGGGAACTCCAAGCCACAATCCACTCACCGCTCTTCACAAGGTAAATTCAATAAGCAGGCCTGGGAATTTTGCACACAGGTCGCCAACTCGATACAGAATCGGTCATCATCTGAAAAGAAGAAGAACAAGAAAACTGTATTGGCCGGAGAAATATGTGATCTTGGTACGGCTCACGAAACCTGGGAGCCGTCGGAGTTTGAATTACTCATATACAAAACACTTGGAATTCTTCAAGAGGATGGACTAGAAGCAAGGGATCGGATATGGCACTTGTGTGTTCTGGAGACTTTACAGCCTCTTATGAAAAAAAAAGGCATGACGCCTATAAGAACCAATGTCAATGAGGGAGCCATTTGTCGAGGCGCATTTGAGCTCTCTCTGCTTGAGGGTACGTATTTGTTATCTACTAAGTTTTCTGACTGTTTACCTACCCACAGAAAGCTCACCTAAAAAAAAATTATCTGGTCTCTGCCATCTCCAATACCAGGAGTTGACTTGATCTCGGAATTAAAGGAGCTCTTGGAAAACCCCGAAGCTGTCGTAGATTCGTGTATTGGTGAGTGGTTGAGAGACCCTTAGAATATGAATTTGAGATTGACTTTTGGTAAATCTCTATTTTTCTAGAACAAGCCTTTGAGATCGTCAAAGTTTTTGTAAAGATTAGAAAGTATCTTACCTCGGACAAATCTTTGGTGCTGAGCAAAGAATTCATCAAGGTACATGATCAGTTTCTTCAAGCAACCAACCTTCCAAAGAAGGGCGCTATCGCGCCAGTACTTGAGGACTGCATGACATACATGGAGAATGGGAAAGCACCACACAAAGAATTAAGTTCGGTTTATCAGATCATTCGTTACATTTTAAAATTCAAAAAAACTGCCCAAGACTGGCTCGAGGAAAAACGGAAAAGCAATGAATCATTCAACAAAAGCTATGAAAAGAACACCTTTCAAGAAAATATTGAAATAATAGTTGGGAACGGCTCTTTGCCACCTGCCATTGTCGCCCTCATGAAACCCTTCATGGACATGAACACAGTTGAAGTGTATCATTTTGCAGCGTTGTTGGATGCTGTGAAATGCCAGAGATATGTCGAACATCGGGAATGCGTCACCAAGAATTTATCTTTGGCAAGGATTTATTGTAGCGGGGCAACTGACTACATGAATAAAAAAGTTGAAGGACTTTTATATGACGGTGAGTTTTTTCGTAAATCGGACGTCTGTCTAAAGCCAAATTTGGTAGATCATGGGAAATCTTGGTCTGGTAATCCAATGATTAATGTTGCTTATGCTACGATCATACGTGAAAAACTGATTTCAAACTAATTTCCAATGGTTTGGAAAGACGAAAAGCACTATCACTTTTCGAATGACTACAAGGGATGCGCTACCTGCAAGCGATCGACTTCAATGGTGGAAGAGGGCCTCTTACATCCTGAGATTTCCAACCTCATGGAACCTTTCCAAGACATGGAGAAAGTAGAAGTGTATCATTTTGAAGTATTACTTGATGCAGTGAAATGCCAGAGATATTTTGAAGATCGGAAGCATGTTCTTCAAAAATTGTCTGCTGTAAAATCTCAGTGTGGAGGTGCAACTGAATACATGAATAACAATGTAGAAGGACTTTTGTACAATGGTGAGTGTCTTTTTCATGACTCCAACCTTTTTCTGAAGGCAATGATTTCCATGCGGGAATGATCATGGGGAACATTTTTTGAAGAGTAACAGTCTTCCTTATCCTCAGAAAAAGTCGTCCACATCCATGCCTGAGAAATTGATTATATGTTATTTTGAATCACCTTTGGAAGAAAACAACGACTACCATTTTGCCAAAGATTACAAGCCATGCAACTATCCTCCTCCTAAAAAAAAAACTTCGAAATTAGAGCTGTCATGGTTTAGCAATTTCTCTTTCAAGGACTTGCGTCGAGGAAAACTACCTTTTAGCACAAGTAACAAATACTTGTGTGGAACAAGTCTCGCGTGTCTTGACAAGTAGTGTTCCGGGGGATAAGTCTTTTCGACTCGAGCTATATGTTTCTCTTTCTTTACTTTGGGAATAAGTCTGTTGACTTGAGTTGTGTGTTTTGTTTTTCTCTACATTGGGAATAAGTGTTTTCCGTTTTTCCGTCTTTCTTTCTGGCAACTGACCATGCGTGGAACAAGCTCCTTTCGGCTTGATGTCAGGTTGTCGTGGGACCAAGTTCAAACTTGTGTGGTTTTCTGTTTCACTCGTTGCGTCTGAATATGTACAGGAATAAGTCCTCTGTTGGACTTGAAGCAGCATAAAAAGCTGTCAGGTCCTCACCCTCAGATTCCTTTTTCTTCATTGGAATAAAAGGAATCTGTAAGTGATATATTTCCTTACTTGATTTTTCTTCGACACTACTCGACCTTACTCATCCTTTTAGTCTTCTACTAGAATTAGTTTATCTCTTCCATCTTTTCGTGCCCGGTCCCTGTTGCTTCTGGCACAGGTTTGTCATCTCAACTTAGCTCTCTGTAGCACTCAGGCTTGCACGCCTTTCCTCGAGCACTCTTCAGCTGACCTGATATCCCAGGTCTGATCTTATTGCTCGAGACTTCTTTTCTCTCACACGATGGTCTAGATGTTTTTCTGTAGTGTATGTTTCCAAGTCTCTGATGAGACAAGGTGGGACACATGCGTAAGATTCCAGGGTGGAAAGGTGAATGAATGACACTGCAGAGAGAGACAAAGTGGAAAGAGAGAAACTGCCATACCTGGGACACATGCGTAAGATTCCAGGGTGGAAAGGTGAAGAAAAAGAACCTTCCACCTGGTGCGTGTCCCGGAGGCTCAAGTACTGTGTAATGTACAAGCATATGCACTGTAAGGTGCTCTCAACTACAGTCACTGTCGCAGTCCAACAGTCTCTACCCAAAACATATTGCTAGCCCTATAGCTTACACTTCACAGCCATCCTTGTTCCCTTGGATGCTTGGTGCGGGGAAGTCTAGGAACACAGGTTTGCTTGCCAAGGTTATGGTCAGGGAACAAAGAAAAACCTCAAATCAATTGATTACATGAAATGTCCAAGGAATCCTCAGAGTCAGATCTTTGGAGCCAAGGGAACAATGTCAGAGGTAGTCTTATCTGAGATGCCAAACCTGGTCTTATTCTCAGAGTAATTCTAACTCTGGGTAGTTGTAAATAGTTAACAAGTCTTACTAAAACTTACTTAAAAAGACAGAAGCATGACAATCAGTGAGAGAGAGGAAAAGATTGAGATCAAAGAGGCTCCAATGCAAGGTAGGATTCAAAGAAGGAGGCAAATGATGGGTAGCTTCAGCTCTAATATGATTCGACATGTTTTTATCTTGGAAGTAAGGTAAAAAGTATGATTAGTTAAAAGTAAAGTAATATGTGAATGAATGAAATAACACAATAAGATGGACAAGTATTTATAGAGAAACTGAGACAAAGAGAGACAAGACAAGGAGAGAAAAAATCATGAGAGAGTCAACCAGATCCATCCAATTACAAATGAGTGAGTAATCAAATAGTGATGTAATGAGAAGAGAAAACCACAAGCAGTACTTAATGCCAATTCTGTTATTTTTTAGATTGAAAGGGGTCAGACCCATGTTCTAGGCTCCAGACCTCTTGTCTCCATTCCACAAGATGGGGACAATTGGTTTTAGATGTTGGCAGCACAGTGTTTGACCAGTATATGTGCACAATCCAAACTGGGACCTTTTCCATGGGTAATCTCCCATCTTTTTATTAACAGACTTATACAGCTCAAAGTATCCTCTGACTACATATATGTGAGAATGAGAGAATGAGAATGAATTGAGAGAGAGAGATGTTATAACAAAAAGAAACATATCCAGAAACACAAGTTGTCAGCCCTGAGGACTGCATAGCAGTCCCACAGACTGAAGCCATACATGATTACATATAATAGTCATGTGTAAGAATATGTAATACATAGTATACACATGAAAACACAGAGTGTAACATAAGTATTACATAAAGAATACATAATGTGATGCAAATGTAACAACATGAAACTTCACCTCAGGCTCAGTTTCAAGAGTCATAAGTATAAAATGCTTATGACAAGAGCCACTTAACAGGCCTTGTCATTAAAGTTGTCAGCCTTGAGGACTGCATGGCAGCCCCACAGACTGATGCCATACATGATTACATATAATAATTATGTGTAACAACATGTAATATATTATATATATATGAGAACACAGAGTGTAACATGAGTATTACATATAAGATACATAATGTAAAACATATGTAATAAATATTAAACTCCACCTCAGGCTCAGCTTCAAGAGTCATAAGCATAAAATGCCTATGACAAGAGCCAGGTAACAGGCCTTTTCTTCCAAGTTCACAACCACAAGCTGACCCAAGCAACTATGTAATAGCATAAGCTAAAACCACAAGTCAACCCACATCCTAAAAGTGTGCAGGAAGTAACTTGAAAGGTATATAAACTCCCTTCCTGCTCAGCAAGAATTCTTTTCTCCCCACCTTTTACCACAAACACCAAATTACACAATAAGCACAACATTGAGGATTCTCATAACAATAAGACATCTGCTCAATAGTGCACTGTGTACTAGGTGGGAGTAAATAAGGGTCATCCATAAGGTTGGTAACCTTGGCTTGATAACCTCTTGTCCCCTGGACTACAAGAGTTAGAGTAAAACACCTATAAACAAGCAAAACTGCCTGCTGTTGAATATTAAGGGAGAGTAGAGCCACAGGTAGTTAGATTAGGCCTAACTGCAGCAGCTCCTCTCTATACCCTAGTCCAAAGGAATTCTAATGAGAATTCAGAATCCTCCATCAAGGGGTCCTCTCATAAAGAGTAGAAACCCTTTTCTCAAAGGTCAATTAATGGTAGTCAGTGCTTGGGGGAACTCCAAGACTGCTAGTCAGAACTTCTTCCTTGAAAGCATTAAGTCCTTAGACTAATCCTTCCCCTTCCCTAGCCAGGAGGCAGCCCAACAGAAGCCACCCCCTGACACAAGTTCCCATTTCAAGCATAGAGATGCTACAGTATGAGTACTGCTGGTTACAGTACAGTAACTATATGTAATGTATCACTTCTTGTGTTTACAAGTATTTACAATAATACAGGATTGATTACAGTACTAGTCACATATGTAATATAACTGTACTGTGTGCAAAAATTGCACCATTTGTCAGTTATGAGATAATCTGGTTTCCTTAGATCATGCCATATCTGACAGACCATATATACCTATTGAATACTTTAATTGTGTATTTGTATCATAGGCCATGTTACCTTGGCCATTATAATCCAAACTTTCAAAGAAAAAACAATTTATTTGTGGTAAAATTTGGCCAAAAAGGCATTAGTATCTATTTTTCAAAAAATAAAAATTAAAAGGATATAAGTGGTGGACACACCTATCAATCAAAAGTTGTCTCACTTATCCAAATGAGCCCAATAGTGCTCATTTGTATTATCTGAATTGGAAATCAGGGGGCACATAAGGCCCCTTGTGATGAATCTGCCTGCTACATCAATCAAGTATTTGGTTTTGTCATTAAAACCACCCCACATCTGGTCTTGCTGAATTTTGTGATTGAGAACCAAGAAGGATTTCTCAATCAGATTGAGATTGGTTGAATATTCTGGAAAGAATTCAAGGAGAACTCTAAATTCATGTCAGATTTGCTCAATGATATTCCCATGATGAATTCTGGGATTACCCATCACAAGGACTGAGTATGGTTTTTGGATATCGATTTATCACAGGCAGCTATCCAAAGACATGTCAGACCACTCAGAAATTTCTTGGTGTCAGTTCAAAAAAAAAAAAAAAAATCAACATACCAGATCCCATTTCAGGAACTGCTCCACATGCCCTCTTTCCATTGAGCCCTTTGCCACCATTGCTGACATCATATCACATTCAGTGATAGCTGGGAGTATGGTCCAATGAGGTCCCTCACAACATTTCACCTCTTGGGATAAGTATTTTTTTTCACTTTGCAAAGCTCTTTTTGCAAAAGGTATCCTTTGAATCAAATCTGGACTCATCTGCATTTGCACTGGCTCACCAGTCAACAAGCTGCATATGTGTCAACTCAAGATTCCAAAGAAATCAGACATACCTATGACAACTAAACACTCAGGAGGTACACCTGCTATCTTAGGAACAAAGGCACCTTGATCCTCTGGGCTCTGGCAGGGGTCAACAGAGTATGTCTTGTGCAATGTCAATCCAAGAGATTCATGCAGTTCATGCCACATGGTTGACTTGGACATGTTCCTGCCAGTCAAATTCATCATCTTCTTCTTCTGTAATTGATTGAGAAAAAATTGATGGTGAGTTGGTGACCATCTTGTGCAAGACTTCCAGCTGTTTATTGTTGTACTGGTTAGCCCATCCCATTTGTTTATATGTTACTTTGTCTTGGATCACCCTTCCAGTTGTCTTCAGCAGGTGATTCCACTGGTTCAACAAAGTGACCCCAATTCTGCACTTCAAGGCTCTTTGGATGACGGAAATGGGGATTTTCTCAATCCACATCTCAGTTTCCAGTCACTTCATGTCTTCACTATATTTTGGTATGACTAGATGAGGAGTTGATCAAGAGCACAATCAAAAGGACTTGGGAGTATCAGTGTCATATATTAGCCAAAAACATAAGATTGGAAATAGATGGGTGTATCGGGCAGATGATTGGCCAAAGAAGTGGATGTAGGAAGGTATTCAAATTTCAGTCTTGAAGACAAGTGAAGTCAGTAAAAGAGATTGGATGGGTTCATGGTCAAGCAGGTTGGACACAATGGGAAGGGATTGAGGTACGATGACGGGCTTTGTTACGGGCTCTCGGGCTCACGGGTCAACACCGGTTCGGGTTTGTAGCGGTGTTAGAAGACTGGTTCGAATTGAGTGAGTGTGTTTTTTGGTTTGTTGTCCGGTATTTCTTGAATTTGAGTGATTCGATTCGATGAACATTCGTTGGCCATGTCTCCGTCAGTTAATTTTCTCTTTCTCTTTCTCTCAATAAAATAAAAACTAAAAACTTGATTTTCTTTTTTTTTTTTGACTTTCCTTCATCTCAGTTCGTCCAATGCCAACCCATTGTTGGCTTTTCAACCCGCTTTCACTTATTCGATGCCAACTCAATTACTCATCCATGGCTCCGTTCTCACTCTACTATCGATTCTCACTCTCCATCTACTCTTTACGGCCAAGTATCATTACCCACTTGCACCTACCAACTTCTTCCTTCTCCTCTCAGCCGTCACTTTAACCATGATTAGTACTATCGTGGTAGTGGTGATGATCAATCATGCGCTCTACAACAGGAGCAGGTATTGGCCTTTTATGTTTGATTATGTCGAAGTCACCATGCCCCCTCCAGATTGGGCCCCACTCGCACTCGTAGGTTGGTATATCATGCAGAGCCTAGTCACCTTCCTCGCTCACGTGAGTACTTTTTCTTTCGTTCGATTTGAACCTTTAAACGATCTCCCACTGACGTTACGAGAAACCAAACGAAAAAAAAAAAAAAAAAAACGCACACCAATTTTAGGCTACGCACATTCAATTCCTCACTCTCCTCTTTCCATCTTCACTCGAAAGGAAACTCATTATAGCCTTCCTCGGTCCACTTTGCGTCTTTGCCTCGGCTATGTACTTCACTCACTTCCTCTCTGATCCAAACCTTCAAGACTTAGGGGACGCCATTCGGAATACGGCTACCTCTACTCTCTCTCTTTTATATACCTCCGGACTTCTCATTTGGGCTTACGCTGTGAATCGAAAACGAGCTTGGGATACTGAAGGAGGGACATGTGGCTTTGGGCTCATCTCGCTCACCTTAGCATTTTCGGGAACGGCGGCAAACTTTATTGAAGTGAAAGAAGATCGACTTCGATGGCTTCCTTGGTTAGTTAATACTGTATTGCTCTGGCAATCTTGGGCCGGATTTTGGTGGTGGGTAGGCGCAGGAATGTGGTCTGGAGAAGTAGCAGATATAGAGCGAAGGGAAGAGAGAGCACGTAGACGAGAGAGTAAACGACTCAAAAAACGAGCAAGAATGCTTAATATGCTGGTTCATAAAACTAACCGTGCCGCTAATGAGTTTGGTTCTTCAAGTCCACCTATCGAAGAAGCTGTCCCACCAACGGAAGTGACTACCAGTGGGCTACAATGTTCACGCGCTTCGGTACTTTCTGTCAGACTTCGGCGGCGACAGCGGCGTGGTACGATCATGGGATCGAGGCGTAGGCATGTTGAAGATGAAGGCGATATGGAGCTGAGGCCACTTGGTGCCACATTAGCAGACCAACGGCCATCGACAGCGGCAACCGACATTTCATCATCGCTCCCATCAAATGATAGTAGTAATCAGATCAGTTTCTTTGGTCCTTTCTTTCGCCCAGCTTTCCTCGATCGTTGGCTCCACCGATTGTCTGCAGCCCATAACGCTGCTGCAAAACAACAGGCTCGGAGTGCACAAACGGAAGGCATAAAACGATGGGGACTTGGAGCGATGTCAGAACGAGTGATTAGTGAACAGCTTGGGTGTTTGTCGAGGGCGCAGGATGATGAAGATGAAGATGAGGAGTGGGTGAGTGAAGGTGTTGAGGATGAAGACCATAGTTCACGACCGGACGCGAGTACACTGGATAGTTACGGAGACCCACCAACACAGCATCAACTTCGTCAACAACGTTCAAGGCGGAAACGAACAGCTAAAGAAATTGATCGATCGAATGCGTTAGGGTCTGGTAATATGGGAATGGACCATGGACACAGTTGGGCATGGAAAGGGCCATTGATGAAGGCCAGGCTAAGGGACGTGACGAGTTTTTAATTGAATTTGATGTTATTATTGATCTTGATTTGCTCTTTATATGATATTTCTTTCTTTGTATTCTGAAACTCGATTGAGGATGTATTGGATGATAGAAAAAAAGTCTTGGGTGAAAATTTTGTAACGGTAAGAGTAACTGAATATGACTTGATCAATGAATCATGACATGTAATTCTAACTTTTTCTCTTATAGATCATTTCTTGTGTACCTTGATTATTTTTTTATTTTTTATTTTTGGATTATTTTCTTCATATATAAAAGCTTGAGAGCTAGGTCAATATTTTGTTCTCTTTTTCAAACTTTCTTCATGTTAGTATTTACAATACTGGTACTCTCACTCAAGAAGTTGAAGTCAAAAAAAACTAGAAATAAGTGGTATATGATGTATACCAATTGAACACAAATGAGTTGTTTTTGATTTATAAATGGCTATAAACCGGTGAGAAGTGACACAGCGAGTACATAAGTAGATCAGTAAGATTTATTATTAAACGACATCAAAATTTGTCCACAGCAAGCAAATGAGGTGTTTTTAAAGTGAGAGATTGAAGTTTTTTGATATTTAAATCAGAATGAGAGATCCACTACTTGACCCAATTTGGTAGCTACAATGTATTAAGTAAAGAACACACACACACACAGAAAAACAGATAGGAATGAAAGAAAAGAAGCCTTCACTCCCGCCTCTTCTTACTTCTAACCATTGCCTAGCCCTTTTTCACTGGGCAGTCCGTGCTTTTGAGGAGGCTGACCAAACTGTGGATCATCTGCCTTGACGGCCTTTTGCCCTGAAGTTTGGATTCAACCAGGGTTTCATACATATGAAGAAAATTCGCATGAAGCGAATCCAAAGATGGTTTCGATTGCTGGACCAATCAGTGAGTGGTTGATACTGAGAGTGCTTTTGAACCAATTGGTTCGTTTTTGGACCATCTGTCAAGACTGGTGTTGATTGTGATGTTGTGCTGTGTAAGTGATACGAGTGTGGTGTCGATGTTACGTTACCGTAAAAGTTACTTGGTTTGGGTGATACAGCGGTTGAAATTAATGAATTGACCCAATTTTTTGAATTAATTTGTCTTTTTTTTTTTTTTAATCAGTAAGTCGTCATGAGTTTCGAATGAGTTAGTGAGTGGTAACCAAGATTTGAATTTGAATTTGAATGGGTGGTGATGGTGACTAAAATGAAGAGTTCAAATTATTATTACCCACTCATCTCATCATCATCATCATCAACAACAACACCACCACCACTCAAATCAAATGAGACCACTTCATCAATTTATACTCAAATCGAAAAAGAAGACGATACTGAATTTTATCGGACTCGACCTTCTTCAACCCTCAACCGCTCGAGCACTTTCCTCAGTCAACGGATCATTCCAAATTGTTCGGATCCAATTTCTTCTACCTCAACCACACTCATTCTCAAAACTCAGTCATCTGAATCTGATCTCATCATCAAACCAGAGGACTGTGTTAGTCAATCAGGAAATCGTTCATTTCCAAAACATTCTCATTCAATGTCATCATCTAATCGACAAGACTCTTACTGCTATCCACATAATAACCCTTACGCTGATTCGTTTGAATTAAATCATCATAAAACAAATCATTATCAAAATCAGAAACAACCTGATCCATCATACTCTAACTCTTCTTACGCTCATCAAACTCATCATCATCATCAGCATCCTCCAACAGGTCGAACTTCATCATTAGATTCTATAGATCAAGCTACCATTGCAGAGTCATCTTACTTAGCTGTTAGAGATAAAGATCTAATTCATCATAATGCTTATGAAGAAAATGAAGATGATCTCATTGAGAAACCTAATATGGAATCTTATTATCATCAAAATCATCATCCGTATTATATAAATGAGAATTCAAATCAAAATCAAATGGAAGATATTGAAAGAAATGAAATCAAATATCCACCTACGAATCATATGAATCATAATGAAACTCATGATCAAATCTTGGAAACTAAAACCATCAATCATAAAAGACCACCGGTTTGGAAACGTATCTTTTGGGATACTACACCACTTGATCATCGAATTTGGAATCATCAACAAGGTATTGGTGTACAAGATAGAGCTTACATTTGTTATTTATTGGCGATTGGAATGTTGATTGCTTTGATACTAGAATTAGTCACTAATGTAAGGTGACTTTTTTCATTTAATAAACACAAAAAATTGAACCCCTTTTTAACTTATTTTGATGATTGTGTATCTTTTTTTGTTGGACGGGTTATATCTATATAGGCCAAGTATCAAGGTACACTCATTGCGACGAAACCTAGTTTCAATTATATGATTGGACCTTCAGCTGAGATTTTAATTAATACAGGTGCTCGATTTACACCTTGTAAGTGAACACTTTTGAGTTTTTCATGATTCGTCCTCTATTTTTTAATTATTATTTTTTGGTTGGGAACTGATTACCTGTTTTTTGTTTCTTCTAAATATTCATATATGTAGGTATTAGATATGTACCAGGAGTTTCTAATATCTCATTTCCTTGCCTTAATGAGACTTCTTCTACACCTACTTGTTCTACTCCACTTGAAAACATTTGTGGTTTTGGAGGTTTCAAAAAACCAGGTGAACCTGATCAAACGTTTAGGTTAGTAAATTTAATCCCAAGACTTTTTTTTTTTTATATAACACAAAAAACATGAAATATTCACTTTACACACCTTTATACCTTTCTATTTTCTTTCAGATTTGTGAGTTTACTTCTTTTATTCAAAAAAGAAAAAAAAGAAAAGAAAAGAAACCTTCGTTCATCAACTGACAAGAAAAACAAAAATAGATTCTTCCGATGTTCTTACACGCAGGTTTGGTTCATTACGTCATTAATATGCTAGTACAAATGACATCATCTGCTTTAATTGAAAGACAAATGGGATCTATTAGATTTTTATTACTTTATATACCTTCAGGTGTATTCGGTTTCATTTTGGGTGGTAATTTCTCTTTAGTAGGTCAACCTAGTGTAGGAGCTTCAGGTGCAATATTTTCTACACATGCTGCTGTATTAGTAGATTTAATTGCACATTGGTCAATTGAAGATAGACCTGGAAGAAAGGTAAATTTAGACTTTCTCGATCTTTACCCTATTTCTTTATAGAAATCCCTCCCTCTTTTTATATACTAATCTTTTCTTTTTCTTCTTAAATAGCTTGGTTTTCTATTATTTGAAATTATAGCAGGTTTAGCATTGGGTTTAATACCTGGAATTGATAATTTCTCTCATATAGGTGGATTTAGTATGGGATTACTATTATCAGGTTTACTTTATCCTGTTTTACATCAAACTCGTTTACATAGATTAGCTTTTGCTTTAACTAGAACCTTTTGTACCATTGGCGCTTTAGTAATGTTTATAGTATTATATAAAAACTTTTTTACTTCAGATCCTGCTGCTAGTTGTGATTGGTGTAGGTACTTGAGCTGTTGGCCTACAAAAGCTAATAATGTAAGTATCTTCGTTTTGCTTTTTTTTTTATATATATATATACAAATTAATCACACGTTTTTTTTTTTTTTTTGGTTTTTTTTTTCATTGATGTTCTCGAAGACTATAATAAAGAAGGAATTCTGATTGTTTTACATTCTCGAAATCCAAGAAAAAAGTTTACAATCTGAACTATTGTGA
>MU167210.1:143853-155122 GCA_015951145.1 Cronartium quercuum f. sp. fusiforme G11
GGGTGGGTGGGTGTAATATATAACCATCACAGTTTTAGATTGTTTTTTTAGTCTTTTTTTTTTTTTTTTCTCAAATATGGGTCTCCCGTCCGCGCTAAGTAACTCAAGTTTTTTTTGGAATTAATTCCAAGTGGTAAAAAAAAAAAAAAAAAAGCTAGTGATGAGTTTCTAGTGTTCGTGTTTCGTTAGATACAAATTTTATAAATCAACCGAGGGAGAGATTGAGGTACTATCTGAAAGGTTTTTTTTTTTTTTTTTACAAAATACCTCAAATTGTTTAAATATCACTAGAGTGGTATGAACCGAATTAAGATTCGAACGATCGTAAGATCAGAGGAGAAGACCCTTTATTGAAAAAAAAAAAAAAAAACTCGAAACATGGAGATCCATTGAGAACCTTAAAAAAGTCAAACTCACTCTTAATTTTCTCATTCACAACTTTGACTCTTACAAGCCACAATTTAGACCACACGTGCATTCTTACGTATTGCGTTGTATCACAAGAGCGACATCCATGTTAAGAAGGTTTCAACCCACCGGAAAAGCTGGAACGAAGACTGGGGGCCATATGTTTGATGGTGACGCACATACTCAATTCTTTCTCTGCATGGCTTGACTCATTCTAAAAGCATACATGCCCATCCAAAGCACTCTCGTTCAAGTACTTATGGGGTACCCCCAATCTTGTCTCAATGTATGACCCTGTAAGCACCCTCACAAGAACTTGGCAACATAACATAATATCGAGTGAACATAGGAATCCGGAACATTCTCCACCATACAAAAAAAAAACAAGCCAAGGCACTAAGAAAAACACGCACAACACAAGACGAAAGAAAATAAGATCAGACCTGATTATTTACAATTCCAGACAAACATAGATATGTTGGAGAGAGAGAGAGAGAGAGAGAGAGAGAAAGAGAAAGAGAAAGAGAAAGAGAAAGAGAAAGAGAGAGAGAGAGAGAGAGAGAGAGAGAGAGAGAGAAAGAGAAAGAGAAAGAGAAAGAGAAAGAGAAAGAGAGAGAGAGAGAGAGAGAGAGAGAAAGAGAGAGAAAGAAAGAAAAGGAACACAGTACTGCTTGTAAGTTTTGGGAGGCACGGTCTATTGATAAAAGAAGAAACAAGGAAAAATAAACCTCCTCAACGATCAAAAAAAAAAAAACACCAAAGATGTGGAAACTAGAGGTCTTGGACCATTACATAGAAATCACAACACACACACACACACCAATAGAACCAGAAGAGAAGATAGCAAGATGATGTAAGATTGACCAAGCTCAACTGAGAAATAGACTAAAGGAGTTATTTTTATGTGATTGTTGTTTTGTAAGTGAGAGTAATCGAGAGAAGATAAAAAAAAAAAAAAAAAAAAAACAGCATCCCTCTGCGGTTCAAGGAATTCAAGTCGGATTTATATAGAGAAGGAGAGGGGGTCAGAGATGATAAGTCCATCCGTCCGTCCATCCACTCGGTCCAAAACACACACACACCACAAGCCAGAAACAAGACCACCAAGTATGACCAAAAGAACAGATCAAGAACCCAAAACAGACAAAAAAAAAAAGAAGTACGACAGATTGATAGATAATTCATAAAATTCAGTCAAGATATGAAAGAAGCAACAGCGAGTGGACATCAGAAAGTCCGTTGAAGCGATTGAGTGGGAGTCGCGTAAAAAACTCGGTTCAGATTCGATTGGGATTATTAGGCGCCGGTCTCGAGGGTGCTCCACCGGATCCGTAGCTGGTAGAGTTCGATCCGGACGAAGTTTCAGGTGGGGCCAAGGGGATGTTGACGAGCGGATGAGCGATCAATCCCGACCTGCTTTCTTCAGTGCCTGCCCGTCCACTGGAATTGCCACAGTTTGTCACTGAACCCGACTGGGCCGGCGGTGCCAAGCTCGGATTGGAATGAGATGGTGATTCGGCCTGTTCACCGCCGATAGAAAGCTGATGAGTAGCTACAGCTGAGCTGCCAGTCCAATCTGGGTACCGACCCGGACCTGTCGTGACAGTCTGCCTAAAACCTACTGCGCCAGCGAACTTGATCAGTAAAAACGTCCTGGTCAAAGTGGGCCATCGAAAAGTTTGCTTAACTGTGTGGACTAGGATCTGATAAGATTCGAGCCTGTACACGCCGCTGGTAAGCTCCATGAGTAGACCCGGATGAGCGAGAAAGCTCATCCTCTGCGTCCCGTTTCAAGCTTCCTACCTGGCCTCGCGCATAATTTGCGGAGGTCCCGGGCTCAAGCGGATTCGGTGAGCGCAGCGGCGGGGAGCCCGGCACTGGTGCCGAATGAAGTGCCGGTGACGAAGATTGGGTCGTGCCTGAGGAAGATGTAGGCGGACCGGGGGCGAGATTATAAACCGAGCTGGGGTTTGCGTTCACACCTGGATAGTTGTACGTCGACCCGCCGGATGCGGGCGAAGGATGGCTGGCAAGGCTATACGCAAACTGACTTGGACTATTGGACGTAGGGGGTGGTCGGGATGATGATGAGTAAGGGGAAAACTGGCTGGAGCCATATGAAGAAGCGTAAGCGAGAGTTGAGGCATTGAAGGAAGGCAGGCCCTGAAAACTGTTATAGTTAGGAACCGTGTGCCGGCGCTCGGAGAGATCCTGAGATAACCCCCAAACATTCATACCAGCTCACGTCAGTCTCTTTTAGGCTGGCCACAAAATGGCGCTCGACTGAACTGAGCTGGCCTACTCACGCTGCCAGCTAGGTTGGAGTTTAGGTAGCTGTACTGCGCCTGTTCATATGGCGATCCTTCAGCTCCCGATTGAGGTGGGGCCGAGTAAGGCTCATGATAGGCGATAGCGTGTGAAGAGCTCGTCCACGCCGGCTGTTGGTCAGGTGCGTATTGGCTTGTCTGCTGCCGATTGATAAAAGGCAACCCAGCATTGTTAAACTTGGGTGCATGATGTACGACCGAGTCAGGGGCTAGCTTCGAGCTCGGGGGCGGAAGGCTAAGGACGTGAATATATCGATGCAGATTAGGCATAAGCAGTGGATAAACCTTATCCATGATGCCGTACTGCTCAGCAAGGGCAATGGCGCGATCGAAGGCAATCCTGGGTTGATAGAGTCAGTCGATGTTAGGCTTCCTCATCAGCATTGTGAGCGAGAATCACAGAACAGAAAAAGATGCCCACCAAACACCCTTGAGATGCATCGTACCATGCTTAATGACTTTCCTGGTCTTCTCGTTCTTCAAGATGCCGTCTCGCTTTCCACGACTGATTCCCGTGATGTTGAGCAACTTGGTACCGTTGACGAGGTTGTTTTCTAAAAAAAAAAGAAGGGATTTTTCACACACAGAGCCTATCAATACCAATTCCTCAAGACTTGTTTAGAATCCATGTGTGATAAAATCAGATGGCGGAGGGACATCATTTCATCACAGCGGATGAAAAAAGCACGATGAGAGGAAAACGCAGATTGGGAGGGGAAGCAAGCGAAGAAAATAAAGAGACAAGGCAATGGGAGAAGTAGAAAAGTTCAAGAGCGAGCGAGATAGCTAAAGAAATTATTGCTTACTTTCAACCCGACCGACGCATTGTCCATTGAATTCGATTTGAAAATAGAGACTGCCCTCTTCTTCCCAATTTTTGACCTCAATACGTGTGCGAACCATATGTAATATGTGGGGGTCAAGCTCGTGGGTCGAGGGGGTTTGGCCAGGCTTGTGTTCGATGAGGTTCGAAGGCCCCGAGAGTGCAGGGAAAGCCTTGTAGGCCTCATGGGCCGAGAGCGTTGGCGAGCCGTAGGACTTGTCGAACCCACCCGTGCTTGTCGGATGAACGCTAGCTGGCGTAGGTATGCTGTGTGGAGCTGGGGCCGTGGGTGGAATTGACGGGAGAAGGTGGTGATACTGTTCTGGATGGGCGTCGGCGTGGGTCTGGGACTGAGTGGAAGGATCGGCGAGCTTGCGAGGATGATCGACATAAGCTGACTGAGGACTTCCATGCCCGAAATCGGATGGGCCCGAGTCTTGAAGGCCGCGGGGGAAGGGTGAGTAGGAACTCGAGACGCCAGCGGGAGCTGGATGTAGCTCATAAAGTTGACGCGGAGAGGAACGCTTGAGAGATGAGCTGGCAGTAGGGTGAGACAAGTGATGTGGATGCTGATGCGGAAGCTGTTGCTGCTGCTGCTGCTGCTGCTGTTGTGATTGCTGTTGATCTTGCTGTTGTGGCTGTACGGGCTCGGCACAGAACGCGTCCTCGTCCGCACTCGAGTCTTCGTCAGAATTAGGATGCATGACCCCACCAAATTCGGCAACAGGTAGATGAGAGGTGATCGAGTAAGAGGATGAAGAGGACAGCCCAGGACAGATGGCCGGTGGAGAAGAAGAAGAGGTAGGAGACGAAGAGGCTTGCGGCGAGAGATCTTCAGCCCCAAAGCTGTAGGCGGAACTAAAGGGAGGAGATACTGAGCTGATGGATGAATAGAGCCAGGGGCCGACAGCGGCGGCGGCGGCGTCTTGGAAGTGGTAGTTGAGTAACGGATCGGTGGGAATCGGGCGGGGGGACAGGGTCCGATTTGATGAGATGGCCAGCATGGCAGACAGAGAAAGGTAGCGTGCAGGGGTTATTGATGAGGATGAGGATGGTGGGGGAGGATTTGTTGGGTCGTAGAGTGGTATTATTGCCAGCCTAAAAAAAATCCTACTGAGCCCAGGGACGGCGTTAAGGAGGAGGAAATTGACAGAGCGACACCGTCCAAGTTTTTTTTTGGGCTTGAACTTTTGCCAGTCTTTCTGTTTGTCTGTTTTTTAAGTCGAGAACCCCCCCCTTGAATGTCAAAAGCTTCGGAAGAAAACAAATTACAGCAAAGTGAGAGAAAAACAAAAGCCGACAAATCTACGGACAACCCCCCCCTCTCCCCTTCCGGATCGAATAAAGCAAAAAGTCGAGTGATGAGTCTGTATTGTCGGTTGGATAATGGTAAGGAAGTGATCAGGTCAGTGTGTTCAAGTTATTTCAGCTCTCTTGGGATTATTGTGTCTTGTCTGCTGTGCTGTCTCACTCACACTCTCTTCTCCGCCCGATCACCAACGGAGCTCGAAGAGATGCAGGCAAACGAGGTTCAGAAAAAAAGAGGGCGAAGAAAGTGAAATAGAACCGATTCCAAGAAAGGAAAAGTTCTGGTATCAGGAATATTTGGGGGAAAATGTGATTGGATGGTGATGCCGGAGGCGATAAAACTAAGCGATCTGGCTTTAGTTCAACTGGTCATGATCTCGTAGGCTTGGTCACTTTGTCCTGCTAGTTTTTGGCTTTGGATCGATCCAAAGCTCTAGCTTGGATGTGAGACAAGAATTTTGCCTTTTCTGTCTTCGAGAAGGCGAAAAAAAAAGAAAAGAAAGAAAAAAACAAGCGGAGAGAGAAGGGAGCAGAGAATTTAGACAGGGAGAGAGGGGTGAGAAGAAGGGTAAAGAAGACAAAGGAGAAGAATGTTACGGATTGGACAAAGAGAGATGTATGAGGAGTGATTGATTACCTTATAAGGAAATTGGGTCAATGGGTGTAAGGGTGATCGGATGATTAGCGTGGTGGTGGTGGTGGATTATTGTCCTCAAATTTTATTCCGCCAGACTTTCGGTCTCAGTTATGGTTCTGGTCGACTGTACTGCAGATCGGCAATTGCTCGAGCGGCGAACCGAAACAGTGAATGGCTATCTGACGAAAAAAAAAAAAAAAAAAAAAAAAAAAAAAAAAAAAAAAAAAAAAAAAAAAAAAAAACAGAAGACCGAGAGGCTGAGTTTGACCGACGTGCTCCCGGGCTTCAACTGGGCTGAAAAGAACGGATTGAATGACAAGAAGCAAGAAAGAAAGAGAGAAAGAAAAAAAAAATAGAAAATCGAGAGGAGGCAGAGGGGAGAGAAGGTATCACAAACTTTGCTGGTGGCTGCTGACGAACGATCTAAGGAAAAGAGATCTGAGGATCGGACTGGATACGAAAAGGAAGCGGTGAGTTCCGATTGGAAGAGTTCGGATTGAAGGCGGAGAAGTGAGACGATGAACAGCGGAGGAAATGCGGGCGGGCAGGTGTGGGTAGAAGCAAGGGAATGAATGGAGAGAATTGGATTAGAAGGTAAGTATCGAAGTGGTATGAAGAAGGCTAATTCGGCGAAGGTGCAAGCAAGCAAGCCAAGCAAAAAGGAATGACGAAGTTTGGCTTCAAACCGAATCCCCAAAACCACATCACTCTTTTTATCTCAAGGCTCGAAAAAAAGAATGATTGAAACCAGAAAGTGGACCCACTGGGGAGTGTATTACACACACACACACACACAGAGAGAGAGAGAAAGAGAGAGAGAGAGACAGAGAGACAGAGAGAGACAGAGAGAGACAGAGAGAGAAAGATAGCCAGTGAAAGACGTAGGCTGGTTGACACGACCAGCCGTCCGTTGTGAATTGAGGATTTCTTGGGGGTAAAGTGAGGTGAGTAGATCTGGTTCGAGTCTGAAGAAGGTGAGTGACCGACCAAAATCAGACTCTCGTGATCGGAGGTCGAACGAGCAAAGAGAAGAAAAGAGAAAGATAAAGGTGGTAGATCGATTTACTGTACTGAATGATGGATGATCAACAGACCGCAAGAATCAGAGCCGATAGGCTGGTTTCTTTCACCGCTAGAATACAAGTAGCCTAACTGTAATAACTCAAAATCTGACGAGCTCTTCAACAATCCTAAAATGGCGCAGAGAGTGGGATGAGTGTGGAAAAGGGAAGGGAAGAAAGTGAAAGTAAGGGTGAGATGTTGATCATCCATGAAACAGAGAGAGAGCATGAACCATATGAAGATGACGGATAGGCAAGCACATACTGTAAGTAAATAGGATAAGATAAGAAAAGGTAGGCTGGTTTAGTGATTCGGGTGTAGGTGATTGATTTGATACAAGTCTGAAGGTGGGGTTGAAAGCGATCGACAGAAAAGTGAGAGGGATAGAAGGAAAGAAAAGAAAAGAAATCAAGATGACAAGAAAACAAGAGGGAGGGAAGAAAAGTGAAGGGATTTGGATAGAGTGAGTGAAGTATACGATTAAAGTAGTACAGATACAGTCAATAGAAAGTAAAGATGGGAGAAAAAAGGTAGATCTGATGAGGAAGTGTGTGAGACAAGAGTAAAGAGTTTGAGTCGAGGGATAAGTATATAAAAAAAAAAAAAAAAAAAAAAAAAAAGAAAAGAAAAAAAAGAAAAAAAAAAGAAAAAAAGAAAGTTGAGAGAAAAAGGAAGGAAGAGGAAGACTTATTGACCCACTTACCAATAAACGAGATCTCAAATTCGCATATATAGAGCTACTTACATATGCGTCATTTTAGAGGTCTTGCTGAATCGTGCTGTACAAGACGGTCAACAAGTCTCTAAAGTCAAACGCTGATAGGGAGTTGATGAATTTTCAAAGTAGATCACCAACATGTATTTTTAGAAAATCATCAGTTACTTACTTACTTACATCACCATGACCATTACCATTACCATTATCATGAGCATGACCATTACGATTACCATTACATTACTCTTACCAAATGAGCTGCTCATCGACTCAGCCACTGACCGCTGATAAATTGTGTGTAAGCCACAATATAAATTTAAATTGGTGGACGGTGATCGATGAACAAGAGGAAGCTCGATTCAGGTTGGTTGTAAGTAAGTATATTATTTGTCCATCATCACATTCAACTACGAGTGCGGTCGATCAATTTCTATCTGGACTTTAAATTCCCCGTGCGACGTTATATATAATATATTTATATGTATAAAAAGAGAGAGAGAGGCTGACAAGTATCAAAGTGGAGGTGAAGAAAGTCTACTTGACAAAAGCAGGATTCGGTTGATCTCTTACAGTACAAAGTAATTCATCGGGCAGCTAAAAGACACTCATACTTACTTAGCATCAACCACTTGATCGATAACTGATCAAGTTTACTTACCTTACTTACTTAAACCATAATCGGATATGACTCTGGAAAATTCAAATATACTACTTACTTACATAAAAATGTACCATGACCACATCCATCTCAGTGTGCGCAGTGAGTAAAGTACTGTACTCATTCACAATCCTACTGAGAAAAGAAATTTACTATCTATCATCCAACACCCAAGCAAGGCTCATGCAGCCAAACCAACCATGACAACAGAACTTGAACTGGGATGGCTAGGGTTTTTCTTCAACTAGGTTATGTTAAAAATATAAAAACGTTCACCATAGCCTTTGCTTGCTTGTTACACTTTTACTAATCTCTTTGCTTAAGCACTTTGAAGAAAAAGAGGTTACCAACATCAGAAGGCAATTTTGAATTTGCCTGCACTACCTAGTTAATAATTCACATACTATGATATGACCCATTCGCTTTGGCGTTTTGGAGATAAACTCACGATCGAGCTCAATAGAAAAAAACTGTCGTGCCTAGACTTTACTTACTTATTACAAGATGTCAAAAAAAAAAAAAAAAAAAAAAGAAAAGAAAAAAAGGTGATAGTTATCTCAGATCAGCGTGTAGTGAGTGTACTGCTCATCATTCAGCTTTCTTGTATCTCGTCGGTCTTTCATGGTTTGTGTCGTGATCTGGTAGGGTGTGAGCGATCAAATACTTAATTGTACCGTCACAGTCCGTTCAAGTAGGTCCACCAAGTTGGTGATCCTTCTACTTATTTTGTCAATTGAAAGGTCTAAAAAGTATAATTTACATATACCATCGGGTTTCAGGTCAAGAAACATCCGTCTGGGAACTAACTATCCCAGATCGCCATTTGCACACAGCCATTTAAAAAAAAAAAAAAAAAAACGGAATCTCGTGATCCAAGCTTGATTTCGATCGGCTCGGAGTCGGCGCCAGAATCGGACAAGTTTGATCCCGGCCCATCATTCAACTTGAGCTTTACCAGTGTCATGGATGATGCGGACGTTCAATACAGAGGGTGCACTTGACGGCTAGGTCGGGCTGGTCTTTTGGGGCACATCAGGCTGCTGGGCTAGTATGTGTCTCTGACGTTCGCGGCAGAGAGCTCACAACTCACATGCTGTAATGGGGAGGGCTCTCTTTCCTCCGTGAGCTGTGCTTCTTGGAAGTACCCTGGACCGTCCCGTCGATCACTACCATATGCAAAATTCCCATAGTCATCGATACTTGAGATCTCTTGTGAATACGAATCACGCGCTTCCGATAAAGTCTGGCAATTGTATCCTACCTTTAAAAACTTATTCAGGATCCGTCTCGCGACTTATGAACGCGACCCTTTGAACTTTTTGATCACATTCCAAAAAAAAAAAAAAAACTGAACGCAAGCTAAACTAGATCAATTTTTAGGTATGGAGATGAGTCCCAGAATGTTTTGGGCTATCTTGCACCTTCAAGCAGTGTGGGTGCAAGTGAGCTCTTCCCGCGTATACGCCTAGACGGATTCAGTACGGTGAGGTGAAATTCGGAATCATCCTGAAAAGGCAAAGAGAGCCTCAAAGACCTTGTATAGGCGTGCTTCACTGAAGAGCACACGAGCCAGTAAGAACTGTCTTGAATTTGGCTTTTAACTACGCTGAGCCAGTGTAAACATAGTACATATAGCATCTCTCGAAAGGAATGTCACCGACAATTGAACATCATATCCGAAACGCGTTCACAAAGGGTTATAGTACAGTATAGCATTGACGTCTTTACGGTATGATGGGTTGAAAAAGAAGTCAAGGCGAATGCTGTGAAATTAACGCACCGCACCGCACCATTGTATAAAAGCGACAGGAAAGTGGAAGCCAGACCCACTCTTAGGAGACCAAAAGGGATCAAGTTTTTTCGGGTGAAATTCAGAAGTTTTTCCGTAGGATTAGGTGACAAACTATACACAGACATCAAGATCGGACCAGAGAAGAATCAAGTAGTAGTAGGTCGGTGTATGTATGTGTGTGTAAGTATACATACTACTTACAACTACCGGAGAAATGAGAGAATATCGGAGGATCTTCGCAAAGAAAAAAAAAAAAAAATTAAATTTCACAACAATAGAGGAACTTCAAACTTTGGAATGTTTAGGATGTCTTTTCCTCCTCCTCCTCCTTTTGAAGCCCCTCTGGAAAGTGGCTGGTCTCTTACTGTATTTGAAAGAACCTTCGAAGCAGGCTTTTTTTTTTTTTTTTTTCTTTTTCTTCTACAAGCCACATCTCTATCGCTGAGTGTACAATCGGTACCACACGTCGTGCTTCTTTTTTGAATTGCTCTTGCGCCCTCTTCCACCATTAGCAGATCGTCAAACACTATGTACCCCAGTTTACACTACAGACTCCGGAGCAGGTGTCCATGGCGGTCGAACGTCTTAATATTGATCAACCGTTTTTTTTTTTTTTTAAATTAAAACTTTATAGTGCATTATCTCCTCTATAAGAGTAAAAACAGCACTTGAAACATAAGGGCTAGCGCCTACAACTGTAGCCAAGTGAGACCCAAGTGAGACCCAAGCAAACAAGGTGTGTCGGAGAATTTGTGGGATAGGGTGTGGGCTACTAGTAGCAGTCTGTTGGGCGGTGTTTTATTAGAAAAATAAAGTAATAGAGAGAAGGAAAGCAAGGGAAAGAGACACAGTCGTTCACTGGGAGCTAAGCAGAAGAGAGCGTTTGCTTCACATTGCCCAACTAGGCGTTCTATTAATCAACTTCACCACCACTCCCACCCTCCCTCCATCGCCCCAACACCATGCTCGACCAAGTCCACAACTTTCTTACCACCCCTGAATCTCTTCTACCTAACACGTATATGCCCGTTCAACTAACTCTTACCCATCTTGGGCCCAAACTGAACCTGATTGTCAACAGGGTAATAACTCTTACCAAAACTGCCAACGTCAACTGGCCTACAATCTACCAATTGAACACTTTTTCCAAGAATGTTGTATTTTTTTGGGTGGATCCCATGGATTATAACTCTGCAGTGCAGAAAATGTCACTGATGATTCAAAACAGATCTGTTTCAGGCTCACCTAACCAAATTCTCAGCATGGAACCAGTTGATCCTGATCCAAATCAAAATGGAAAGACTGTTCTTTGTCAAACACATGATAGATAGATAGTACATCAGATCATTCTTTTTACTGCCTCTCTATTTGACTCACTACTCACCATCCTACTATTCTGGTGGACAGGAATCTTTCAGGTGGTGACAAAGGCATAGCAAAAATGTTTTGGGGCACCTTTCCCAACACATAGAAGCACTGCCAACATATTTTCATCGCATGGAAGCTTGCTATGTAACATAGCATGTCTTCATGTGATAC
>MU167210.1:179052-204922 GCA_015951145.1 Cronartium quercuum f. sp. fusiforme G11
CTATCGGTATCTAATGCTCTGACACCATATTGCAGTGTAATTCCATCGCACCTAATCCTACTGACACTGCATCGCATATCTCGGGGTGATAGAACATCGGATAGGCCCATCCGATACAAATATCTTGGCAGTGCATCACACCTAATCCTACTGACACTGCATCGCATATCTCGGGGTGATAGAACATTGGATAGGCCCATCCGATACAAATATCTTGGCAGTGATACCTAACAGCACAATAAGCACAACATTGGGGATACTTTTAAATAAGTCATCTGCTCAATAGTACACAGTGCTAGAGGTATTAGTAATAAGGGGTTCACCCATAGGCTGTTAGACCTTGCTCCTTGACACCCTTGTCTGTGAGGACTCACAAGTGTTAGAGCTAAAGAATCACCCAAGCAGGTAAAGAGCTTCTTGGCTTGTAAAATTTGGATCAGAGTGGAGTGTTACTAGAGCCTAACTGCACTCTGATCCAGAAGTAATATCAATCCCCAGACCAGTCCTCCAAATCCTCATCCTTGAGGTCAATTAGCTGTAGTCAGTACTTGGGGAATCCCCAGCACTGCCAGTACTAGTTGTTTGAAAGGGGTTCCCAGTCCCCTTTCTCTCTCAACCTTGCTCTGTTAAGTAGCTTATAGAAGCTACCCCTAACACCAAGGCAGCCAAGTAAAGGCTTTACCTGGAAGGACTAAGTCCTTAACTCTTCCTTCCCAGACTTCCCAGCCAGGAGGTAGCCTTACAGTATCCACCTCCTGACAGAATCCTTAGAGCTAGAGTGCTGGGCTCATAACCTGACAGAAAACAGGGATTAGAATTTTTTCAGTTCAATCATAGTGTTATGCTCAACACTACTTGAGATCCTCACCTTGATCAATCACAGGAAGAAAGTAATTGACAAGGAAAAGAGAAAGAGGATCTCAAGGTAGTTTGTTTCTGTCAGGTATATGGAGCAGGCACCTATACATTAGGTTATGATAGGTGAAAGAGAAGAGATGATTAGAGTTTGACATGAGAGACTTGTACAATCATCTAGGGTTAGTGCCTGTGTCTGTATAAGGTAAGATTCAAGGAAAAAGGAAATACACAGTATGGGTAAAAAGGGGTTGTGGAAGGAAAAAGAGAAATAAGAAATTAAATAGTTAAGGAACTCTCAATTAATTTCAACAGATACAACCAGAGAGGGTCACAATATAATTACACAACATTAATTTTGAAAGAAAACATTAAATGATGATCAAAGTAATTCCTCAATTTACTGAAATCTTTGTGAGAGATATTGATTAAGTAGATCCCTTGACACATCTTGAACTTTTTTAGCATGTTCAGATTGATGAGTAGGAGAATGTCCTGAATAACCTTCATCATCGAGTAGTTCAACGAGAAGACCAAGTGAAGCGGGTTCTGGTTCTGGAGGTACAATGTGCTTATCCAATGAAAATATATCCTTGAGGTTATCAGGTGGTTTGTTTTTGTTTTTTTGAAACTGTGTTGCGACTGCTAAGGCCCTTTTAGGAGGTGGAGTGAGATCTTCTTGAGCCAAAGATTGAAGAACTCCCAATGCTTCTTTTGAATGAGGTCCACTAATACTTTCTATCACTAATATTTGCAACGCTAATGTCCGTTTTCTTGTCCAATCCTGTCCTTGAGATTCTAGAAGGTGAGCTGGATCGGGTCTAGGCCAAACCCACGATTTAGCTTTTCTAATTATAGCTCTTCTTAGTGATTCACTTTGCTCAATCAACTTATAACCATCAAGTGTGAACTCATGAGGTCGAAGCCAACCCAATATTTGTTTTTTACTCATGGATAAATAAGTGCTGAGAATTAATGACACGAAACAATTGAAAATTTCGTCATCATCTACGTTCAAGTGTCCCCGTAATGTGAATTCGGCTGCCCATTGGTCTACAAATTCGGGGAGGAATAATTCATCGAAAAAAATAAAAAAATAAAAATAAATCAGTCGACTCTGTCCTTTGGATGAAATCGCTTAATAGTTGACATATGGCAGAAGAAGATAGATCCAAAGACTGACAGGCTGCCCAACGCAATCTATTCTTCTTATTTGATGATGGTCCTGCTTCGTGAGACGTGCCCGCAGTCCCTGAGAGAGGTTCGATGCCCACGACCCTTGGAGCGTGTTCCATTTGCTCACTTGGTGCTGATGTGGAAGGATTCATTCGACTTAGTTTATCGACACGAGCCTTCTGAGCTGTTAGTCGGTCTTTCATTTCGGGATCCTCGAGCTCCCTCTCGAGAAAATTACTCAGTATTGTAATTCTTTGATTTTTGCTTTCTTCATCAGTCATATACTTCAAACTTCTGATAGTTTGATCTAGCGGGCGGCGAAGACGCTTTAAAACACGTGGGATTCGTTGATATCTTAAATAATTTTCTATTTCTTCTTTAAACCCGCCAAACTCTCTTGTTAATCTTTTTCGAATGGTTGATAACTCTACAATTACGTCAGCGAGAGCTTCTGATTCTTTTCCCGCAAAGCGCGTACGAATGTTTTGGGCGATATCTTCTTCTTCAAGTCCAAGGGCTAAAATGGTATGATAAAGAGATTTCTTCAAGTAAATGATGAGATATTTCTTCTTTTTTACCAAGAAACGTGAAGGATGAAATCAAAGTTCTTGGTAAATCGCTCACCTAAATTTAGTTTTTCATTCGCTATTCGGGAGTTTAAAATGTATTGAAGTCAATCTTCTACAGACAACACATGCTCATGATCATGAATTGAGGAAAGGGAGATTACCAACGTACAGAATTGTGCTCTTGAGCTGGATGAACTTCCAAGACAACTCTTGAAAAACCCTCTTCGACAGAGACGTGAGGTTGGTGAACTATTAATGAGATCTCTTGAAGATCCGATGGTCGCTGAATTGAACTCCTCGTGGACTTGATTCGTAATAGGCCGAGTGGCATCGAGCATACTACTTGTTAAAAGTGCTACGACTGATTGAAGTATGCAAGATAGCGGAAAGAGACACCATATCACATGAAGCAAACCTCTGATCATCATATTAGTTCCAGAATCTTAGAGAGATGAGATCCATTCAACTAAAATTTGAAAAATAACAACCGAGGTGATGGGAGATAGCTGGACTCCTGAACTTGAACATCGACAAATTTTAAAGAGTTCCAAAAAAAAAAAAAAAAAATTATGTACAGAATTGGTTCGGATTTCTTGAGCGTGAAACTCCGATTTAATCTTGATGAAACAGTCTTTTGTTGGGAGAGAAATTGAGCCAGTCCCGGAGTTCAACTCAAGGTGGGTAAATAAATGTAGCTTATGGTATTTACTGTCGCCGCTTTCGCATCTTCTTGTACTTGCCCCAACTTAGGCTCTGAGGTATCATACATACATAAACAGTCAAGGTGACATTCGGGGACTACACCTCACCGCCAAAACCACTATTGATAGGACTACCGCAGGGCTCCCCTCTCTCGGTAATCCTCTACATCCTCTACAACACCTCACTACTAACCCAATCCTCAGAGATACCAGACACCATATCCCGTGGCTTCATCGAAGATGTAACCTTTGCCCCGATATCCTTGAACAGAAGCCAGAGCTCGGCATGAGCTCATGACAGGTTATCCTCTATGGTTGTGCCATTGAGGATCAACCGGACAGCCATGAAATTGGTCTTGGCACTGTAAATCATGTAGCCCATGATGTGCTACAGCTGGGAAAAAAAGAAGCACAGTAAAAACATGAGCAGGATTAGAAAGAAAGGGAATTGAATGAAAAACAAAGGGATAAAGAAGAATTAAGATATATATAAAAAAAAAAGCCTAAAGAAGAAGTCACTGAAAAGTCTGAAAGTCAATGATTGAGGTCTGATTGGTCTGGACAACATTGAGTCAAAGGGATGGTGTTAAATGGATGGGATAGAGCTGGGGAGATTCAAAGGGATGAAAGCAATAGAGCTGGAGAGAGTTGAGTCATTGGGATGGGATGAGATAGAGTTGATGGGATTAAATAGCTTCAAGGAGAGAATTACAGGTAGTGATTGAGGGCTTAGTGGTTAGTGGATGGGGAGGGAGAACTCAAAGTAATACTTGCTTGACTCAAGTTCAAGTCTTGGCTTGTTGGGTTTTGGCTCAAAAGCGGATTTAAACCTCACACATTTTTTTTTCGGACATTGTTTTATACAATTCCCGTGGCTACAACAGTATTCCTCTGCAAAACAACGAAAATGTCTAAAAAATGATTGACTGGGAAGAGATCTGGATTGCCATCAACATGATGATTCCACATTTATCCTCAGCACCCAAAATGGATAAGTTTTAGAGCCTAGTGAAAAATTTGCATAAAAATACAGGTTTCTTGCTTCTTACTAGCCACCAGACTGGTACATTCCAGAGTCCTGCTAAAGCATGATTCACAGAGGATCCAAAGGGTTTCTTAAAAGGGTACCTTGGAAACCTCACACTCCAAAGATAGTTCAAGATTTGATCTCTTTGCTTTGAACTAGAGAAACACACTGTTACTGTCAGTAAATAGTTATCTGGACTCTAATTGGTGGAATCTCTTATCACACTGAGTCACAGGGCAACAGATTTTGTCCTTGAGGTGAACAATGCGTGGATACCAGCCTGAAGGGTTTGGAGCGATCGATATCAGGTTCGTTTGTATGTACTTGAATCAAGATATGAAGCCACAAGCCAAATAGATAGACAAACACAATCATTGGGGTAGGAATGCCCAGAGTATCGATCGAAAGGCATCAGAAAAGGTCGATCATATATCCGACATCATTCTTGTACTTCTGGAGAGGAAGCGTTGCCCAAGTAATATGCCGCAGGTTTGTCCAGTCGCTCTGGAGGTTCGCGACCCTCTGCAATAGCTCGTTCTTGCTCCTACATGACGAATCGAACATAAACCACACTCGTATATCAGCAAAGATAAAAGGAAAGGCCATAAAAAGGTAAAATTTAGATCAGGTTTTTACGATCGCAAGTGCGATATGTTTCAACCTGGAAGTTGTGAAGGTAAGCATACGATTTTCAAGACGCGCAGGTATTCGGCACCTGCTGCGATGTTTGCATTGTGAATCTTCCAGATGGCCTGTGATGACAAACTAAAATTCAACTTGAAATATCAACAGACATACGACTTGATGCTGGCACATACCCATAAGCCATATACTGAGGTCGCGGCGCAAGCTGGGTCAAATGGAATCAATTGAGCAAATTTGGTCTTCTAGATATCGTGAGCAAGGAAAAAATTAATATGCTCACCAGTTACTATGGCCCGATGACCATAGTCTAAAAGTGTGAGCCTTGGCCGAGGAGTGGGTGGCATTTCGTTCGCAACGGTCTTGGGATGCCTTTTCTTCACCTGCGTCGACGGCGCGGATTTAAACGTCAAGATGTACGCGTGTGACAGGCCGCAAGAATACTGGAAACGTGGTAAACTGCTTGAAACAAGGCCTTTCACAGTCATGGGCTGTGACATTTGAAGCTCCAAGAGGGAGTGCAGACATCAAAGCAAGTTTTCATGAATACTTTTCAAAGACTCCGACCCATGACCTCTTTTCCCACGCGCACACGTATCGCGATGTCAGTCCAACGATCACCCATGTTCTCTCGATTAAAGATAGGAAGATTACACCTTTGCTATTCGATTCGTTCTGGTCCTCATAAACTACGATCTATGGCTATCTCGACACTGGCAAGAGTTTATGCTTATGAGGTGGACGAGCATGGACAAGTGTTTTTGAAAGGCACTAAACACAGAAATTTTATCTCTTGTTACAGTTTAGCCCTCTTCAGCTCACTTTCGAACGTACATTCATTGCTAGCGCAAAGTCCGTCGGCTGACGGCCATTTAACGCCGGGTAAAACATAGAGGATTGCATGTTTCTCGATGTGCTCTTGGGAAAGCTGAGACCCAACCGCCCGTCGGAAAAGAATTCAGCGGACGAGAATCTACAGCGACAACAGTTCCTAAGAGATGGATACCGCTGGGCTAGTCGCTGTGGTCCGGAACTCAACTTTGTCAAGGCCGATTGTACACCGATCGTATACCAGGATCTATGCAAAGATAGTGAGTAGGTCTACTCCGTTTAGTGATTTGATATGAAGCGTTCCCTTCTGGTAACATCATCTTTGAAACCTAGATCAGCTTTCCTATGCCGGGACTCTCACGACGTCTTTTCATCCCGAGTCTCTGCGAGTAGACCCTACAACCGGTTATTTCTTTCATCCCTCGCCAGGGCGCAAAGGCCGTTACGGAAAATTTTCTCTGCTGCGTTCCTCACTTGTATTGGACCGGCTGAGAACAGCCCTTGTCTTAGATGAGGAAGCACAAGACCACCAGCCAATCGGATGGCTGGAATGGCAAGGTAAACGATGGCCAATCGGACGCCTTCAGCCCGAGGATATTGATTGGGAGCCGGAGTAAGGGCAAGCTCAGTCGGGAAAGTGGATTTTAATATGGTCAGTGATGTCCATGTCTCTTCATCTAGAATGCTTGTTCATCCATTGGGTCACATTTTTTGGTCCGATTGATCTGTCCTCCTACTATGTTCCAAAATTGTCCTCAGATGGTGGTGTGTAACCCTTTAACAATGAGCCCATATTTTCGTGATTGGACTTACAGTAACAATTTGATGCTCGAAGCCTGAAGAAGCTATGTTTTAGTTCAATACTGTAAACTGCGCAGAGCTTGAATTGCCTCTCATCTCGTAGTAATTGAGGTCTGTGAATACGCATTTAGTCAACTATTTCTAATCCTTCATTAAAAAAGTGGTGTGTTGATCAGGTCTGTAAAACATGTTCAAATATCAAGGTTTATTCAATAAGAGTCTCAAGATGAAAGCTATGCCTGGCTATATGCATCACTTTGATGACAAAGATGTTTTGAAAATCATGTACGTATTTACAGTGTGTCAGATGGATTGTGGTGTACTTGACAAGTCAAGACTCCGAAACCCATTTGCGCTCGAGACGTATGAAACACTGGGATGATGGAGGATGGTTTGCCTCGATTTTATTCCAGAAAACTTGCAAGAATGTATATACCATACATACCTACTACTTTGTGGAACAGCAACACAAGTGCAGTTGAGCAAGGCTAAAAAAGTGTATTTGAAGTCACTTTTAGGAGCTCAGGACGCATTGAGACCTTATCCATTGCGGTGTGATCTGAATAGAGTGTGGTATACAGCAAGCCCACAATAAACATCACTAGCATCTTCAAGACTCACAATTGGAGGAAATTGGCAAAGTAGTGCAACTAGAAGATTTACAACAACCTACAAGTATAAAAGAAAAAAAGAAGAAGAAGAAGAAGAAGATAACTATCGCCCTTAGATACTTAGATTTTGCAATTATGTATGAGCAAGGTAAGAACTTGCAATACTTTCCGAGCCATGATGGATTACTAGTAGTTGAACAAAGGTCATACTTCTTACTGAAGCCGTATTCGTGGCCCAAACCCGCAGCCACACCCTGTCCAAAATACAACATTCCATCCAGTACCTCCGTCTGCATTATTGCTTTATTAACCTGTTGAGATCCTGTGCTACCGGACCATTGAAAACGTCCAGTCAAATTACAATTTGATGTCTCTTCCACCGGAGAGAGTTCGCCGATACTAAAGATGGAGGATGATGGTGATGATCTTGTTTTTTTTTCAATGGTTGACGATCTGATGGCGTTTGGATCCAAATTTTCGGCGAGGATCACGACCCTTGTAGGCACAATAATATTTTCTTCATCATTCTCTACAAGCTTAGGTCACATCAGTCCGCAGTTGATAAGTCCAACGTGCGATATCCTTACCTGTACTCGACCATCCAACTTTCCAATCAAACGCGGAGGGACCTTCAGGTAGGTGACCTCCACACACCTTCCAGCTACGCACGAGTCTATCTCCGAAGACTATAATCGCACTTGTATCACGATCCAGCAATACACGCTCCCACCAAAATATTAAGCAGAATAACCAATTGCCTAGCCATGGCATCGTGTGAAAACGATGCATTTGTGTCAAGTGATTAAGTAAAAAGGGTCTTCATTAATTAAACGAGAAGCAATTGGAGTAGGAACTGGATTTTTTCTGACGACTAACAATGTATACGCTGAGTACGTGAGAGTTGACTGGTCTGCAACTGGTATCGGATCAGAGGAACTTCGCCTGTTGGTGAAGACTTTAACAGGACGGCCCCATGGTTCTCGAGTGAAGTCCAATCTTTATAATCAGATTTGAACTGCGACAGGTGTACAAGTTGGTCCATAAATAAGACCGATAGACGATTGGAGTCAGCGAACGAGAAAAGTCGCTCAGAAAAAATAGTAGTGGTTGAATCCATGATTCTTGTAGGGAGTTTTCGAGTTTCTCGAAACAGAACCTCTTGGAGAAATGTTGTGCTCTATAACCGTGATGGAATATGTAAATTGCTAAAATTTCCACACTGATAACTTTGGGATGGTGGTGTGGGTAGAGCGGTCAAAATAATGTAAGTGCGGCGGTTACTTACGATGTTCCCATAATAACACCGGATAAGTCGCTCTTCTGAGTTCTCACGCGGCCCTATTCGCGTTTGTCTTCTGTCGACCGTCTTTTGCACAACCGAATTGTCTTCATACCGTACAGTAAGGCTGGGTATAAATAAAGGCCGATGACAGACATCCATCCTTATCAAGTCTTAATTGATGATGGAATAAAGCCACAGCGCTTATCACTCGGACCGTCACTTGAAACACTTCATCCATACTGATTGAGCACCAAGAAACCCAAGCTTGCCCTAGAGATAAGAGAGAGAGAGAGAGAGAGAGAGAGAGAGAGAGATAAGAGTTTGAGTTTCAATGATCGGTAAGGCCCATGATGGTACAGTAAACTAACAGCCCCTCTTTTTGCTGTGAATTCCTGTTACATACTTATTGCCAATCGTTGACCATTTCGAGGGTGGGGAAGTTGGGTTCGATTGGGTTGATGAAAAGGTCGTCAGATCACAATTTACAATATAGTCCATAACAAAGTTCAACTATCTTCAACGTACACATGACGTACGAACTTGCCCACCAATCCATACACGGTCAATACTTCACGGTTGATAATGGCAGTACGAGTAGGTTGGGCGGACAGCACCACATCACCCAACCTGGAATAGGCCTACGATTCGTCTGTCGAAGAAGAAGAGACGAGGTACCAGATTTTTGGGTAGACAAATTAGGACACACACTCTTACAGAGAGTAAAAATCAGGGTATAACGTGTGTTGTCATCGTGAAGCGTTCATATCCGTTTAAATTACTCCGGAATAGTTCCTTCTGCCTGATTATTACTACCACAACTTTAGCGTAATATTAAAGAATGGTATTCAAGTGAGCATTTATCATTTAAATAGCTTGTCTATATAATAATGAGATTTTTTTTTCCTTTCTACTTCAACACGACTACTTTGAGAAAATGCAAAAACGCTCGTCAGGCATCATATCTACACTTGCATCACCGGGATATATGGACTTCTTTAGGTATGAGCAACAAAGGAATTCTTGATAAACGGATAATAGTAAGAATTCTGAGAAGGCCCGCTTTTGCGTACCAGGTAAAACCATTTTTATCATAGCACGATCACAATACATCACATAACTTCAGTACTTTGGAGACCCCACAGTATTTGAAAACCTCAGGCCACTGCCATGTTAACACACCTAGCTTCCACAGGTCCGAGATATAAAACTGGATAAAATGGATTTGATTCTGAGAGCTCATCGTAAATAAAACATAGTGTGCAACGGTCAAGTGCTAAATCACCTAGTCACTCCGTAAAACACAAGGGTGGAAAAATGACCAGCTAATGTATAGAGGCAGTGGTACATAATTCATCATTTTGAACATATGCATACATAGTGGAATACTCAGTAATCAAATATTGAAAGGAAAAAAAAACAAAAAAAAACAGTAACTCAGAAGACGACCCGTGTTTCCTGGTTCGCAAACTTCTCATTGGCACCCATATCATGTGTCAATTGCAGCTGTTCTAGATCTTGAACTTGATCAAGATTGTTCATCGTCAACCTTCGGGTGTTCATCGTCAACCTTGGGGTGTTCATCGTCAACCTTGGGGTGTTCATCGTCAACCTTGGGGTGTTCATCGTCAACCTTGGGGTGTTCATCGCCAACCTTCGGGTGTTCATCGTCAACCTTCGGATGTTCATCCTCAACCTTCGGGTGTTCATCGTCAACCTTCGGGCGTTCATCGTCAACCTTCAGGCGTTTCGCGGGTGGAGAGTCGTGATCGCGGACAGGTGCGTTTTTGGCCTCACGGATGTGTCCCTTCGCTTTCCTGTGCCGTTTGCTCCGAGTGTGGACATCCCAAACTGATTCCTCAATCATCACAGCTCTGGTAGGGTCAGTTGTACATATTGAGCAAGTCCTCATCTTCAAGGCACCTAATGTACGGGGCAGACTGTTGGCGGGGTGGAAGACAATTGAACAGGATGTCTATCTGAGAAATTTAATGTGTGACAAGAGCTGCGATTGCACTTACCTGGAATCCACGGAAGACAGGAATTTATGGGATATGGGGCTAAGTGAGCTTGGTTCCGGAAGGACAGCGCCCTCAAGGAAAGCTATCAGATTTGAAACATTGAAAATTGATGATTAATTTGTTGAAATAATGAACGAGAATGCACGAATGCAGTACCTTCAAGAATACCCTGTGCCGGCATAAACACATTCTTGTGCCAATTTTCCAGGTCAGTGGCATCTAACAGATATAATTCTATGCCAGGATTTGATTTCATTTTCAGCTTATTGACTTCGGGTAAAAATTTATTGGTCATCCATTTCACTTGAGACTTGGCATATTTCCTCGTAGAAATCTTCATTAGTTCAGTAGCTTTCTTGATATGCGATTGATTTGTGGTTGGATCACAAAGCTCATCCCATGTATCATCGGAACAAGTCTCGAACTCCCGATATCCTGAAGAAGAACGAAAAGTCAACTCAACTACGCGCAAGATTGATATGAATATACATCCCACCAATGGCTTGGTAAGGTCCACGCGATACATCAGTCGGCGCGTCGGCTCTCTGAGACTGCATCCTTTTTCTTCGTAGATACTGAACTTCCTTCACCAGTCCTGACTTTAAACATGATCCGACTCGTCAGCCCGATAAGCAAGCGTAGATCAAAGATGAGGAGGTAAAGAAGCATACCTCTATCATCTTATCGATGCGAATGTCGAGGCGAGGTCCAAGCTCAGAGGGATCGGCGTAAAGCCAAAATATCAACGTCCGATAGCTAGTGAATTATAAATCATAGAAGTTAGTCGATCGTACGTCATTCCCTTGACGATAATGAAGCGGTACAGCAGACACGGGCTCACGGAACTCGATTGCGATTGTCTGGTGATCTGCGCTCCATATCATCTTGTTCGCTCACCACTTCGCTCATTCTTCTACCAGTGCAAACAGCTACTTCCAGACTTCGCCTAACTTTTCGCAAATCGCGCCAATGCCATCGCTGTGCCATGGCAGGATCAACAACTTGTAAGGCCTGATACAAGCCCAAACAGAATGTTTCAGCTGTCGAAGTAGGAGGTTGAAACTCGATTGGAAGTACGCTGATTGGGAAGTTCGGCGGGAATGCTTTTGGTGAAGAGAAAGGGGGCAGCGAAGGAGTAAGGAAGCACAGTTGTAGGATGTGAGTAGGCAATCTACCAAAGTCTTCGACAAGAGCTGAGGGGAAGTTTTTCTGGGTGAAGTAATTCAAGATATGTTCGCGGGTCAGCTGATTTGGCGGGGAGGAATTCGAGGCTTCCAAAGCTTTGATGTCTTTGTTTAAGCCGGCGACTGCCGAAGCGGCGTCTTTGCTTAATCTGCCAGGAAGGATCAAGTTTTGGATATAATAGCCAGTTCCCCCCACAACTATAGGGAGCTTGCCGCGATCGTGAATTTCCTGGACCTAATCGATTGAGAAAGATCAGAGTACCATATCAGATCATTGAGCTATATGTTCAACAACATCTTCAGACTCCTGAAGGCTGTCTAAACCTGACTTTTTTGTCCGCATCCTCTCGGAATCTCTCTACTGTGTAATCTTCGTCATCGTCTAAAAAGCTCATGAGATGATGAGGAACACCCATCATTTCTGAAGGTGAGACTTTGTTTGTCAAGATATCAAGCCCTTTATAGACCTGCATGGAATCGCCATTGATGATTTCAGCCGCGGCCTTTGAGGGGTCTGCTGACGAACTCAAGTGACGAGATAGTTCAATGCCTAGTTGAGATTTCCCCGTGCCTGTGGTTCCGACAATAACGACTAAGTTCTGGGGCCGCGACTCCATGAGCGATAATGCAGCTTTTCTTGGCGAAGGGTGGAGGTGAAGCCAGCGGAGCTTTCGGAGTCTCATGCAAAATATCCGAGGTTTTGTTTTGTGTGTATTTTTTTTTTTTTTTTGTATGTAGGGTACACAGCTTCGCGAAAGCCCAAACAAGGGCTAGGTTATGCTAAACCTGCTAGACTACCGCGCCTGCTCGGCGAGGGACAGTCTGGTAAACTCATCGTTCCTGACCCGACTGACCCCCGACAGGCGTGGAGAGTGAAGAGAGAGAGTGTGTGTGTGTGACTCACCTGAGCCCTGCGATAACAGGTTAGAGCCTGCGTTTACCGCTGTGCGGTTCTCAAGCAAAATAGCGAGTGGTGAAAACCAGAGCGAAAGATTACGGAGATATCGGTCAAGCCAATCCGAGAGGGAATCAACAAAGCGAGAGAAACGAAGAAGAGAGGAATACCCCCACACAATCCAATTTTCCTACTAAACCCATCACTCCCACCATCAATACTTTCCACCGTTTTTTCTTCTTTATCCATACACTTCCCCACGCGCTCACCTACGTTTACGATGCCTCCCAAGACAACAACCGCCGAAGACGACACCCCTGAGTGGAAGACCCTCAACTTCCGATTCAAGGTCATGAACATAGTCCGAAGTTCAGGCGACCACCTCAAGAAAGATGGATCCAACTATCGAGAATGGGAATACCGTATTCGAGACTTAGTTGACGATTGGATCGAACCCGGCTGGTTAGACCGAGAGGACGCACACGTCACCGATCCGAAAGGCGACCGAATCGTACTAATGATGATTAAGTATTCCCTCGAAATTGATGTTGCGATGAAGATCAGCAAAGTGCAGTCTGCAGCCGAAGCAATGAGGATGATCAAGGCGTTGTTTTACTTCCCTAGTCGAAGCAAGCAAGTCGCATGCTTACGCAACATCTTGGCGGTGAGGCTCGACGACAATGACGATATCAATACTTATCTCCGAGCGATGGCTTTACCTTCACAAAGGACTCGCTGGTCGCTATCTGCTGCGAACTGGCATTACCAGCCAGATACGCCGAGGTAACGCCGAGGTAACGTCGACGTTGAACGGGACTCTACGTCCAAAACCTCCCTGCGATAACATGAATGACCCCGGCAGAGCCGAGTTATGCCGGGAGAGGATCGGCCCGCATAACACTCGAGCGAAGTAGTCTTGTACATATGATAGTTGTATGTATGGTGTGATATGCAATAGCAAAAACACTTAAAAATAAATAAATAACACTTGAGCCATATCTGAGCCCTGGTAAAGTCATGACGTGTGAATTGTTTTGGGGCTATGTACATAGTTGTTGGCGGGTACCTTTTGACAAAGTCAGAGCATCTGCAGTCGTTGCACTAACTTTGCACCAAGTTTTCACTACATGGTGCTACACTACGAGTCACCAGCTGGTGAAACCCAGTTTTTCACACTTGTGATCACTAAATCCCTGCTAGTGTAACTTTGGTGGTACACATTCCAAATTTTCCACACTCATGGTAGTGAGCACTACACTACACTATGTACAAAACTTTTTCATTTTCATCAGTCATTTGGAATAATATTACAAAGTACTTACTGATTCTTTTTGATAAAGAAAAGAATCAGTGAGGAAGGGGGGAAGAGAGCTGGTTATGAAGAGGAACCAGCCAAGAGATCCACCCCCTGTCTGCTTAACACCCATGCTTCCCATGGTAGGTAAGCTCAAAACTTCCATCCCCTGTCTACCATTTCCAAAGCAGCATGTGTGTGACATGTTACATGCATCACTAGACCGCAAAAAACACACCCATAGTATAATATGCCACTTGACCATACAACACACCCAACAAACCACATTCCCAAACTACTAATTGTATTACTAAGCACTTCACTAACCAATAATACTGTGATGAGTTGGTTTTGACAAAGGCACTGTAATTGACTAATCCCAAAAAGTCCCTCATTGAGCTCACAAGTCCACTCTCAATAAGGAACTTATGCACAATTTCAACCTTTTGTTGTGAGATCCATTGGGATTTTTCACCCAAAAATTCTACATTCATAGCCTCAAACTTCTCACCAATCAACTCACTTTGGGCTACTTATCAATCCTGTCTGATGTTTCTTGGTGCAATTCTTCCCACTCTTCCTGCCTCAATATTCTGAGAATTTTCTGTCATCTGGCAGAAGGAGCTTCAGATCTCAATCCACTTGCCCACTTGGGGCCATATATAACTGCATTGCCCAAAACTTGATCTGACTGTACAAAATGAGTAACCCTGGATTGAGGAACTTCATTTCTGTATAAGTGCATTATCAAAAGCCAATCCTTTCTGACACACAGCAGTCAAAATCAGTGTAGAGATTTGGGGTCCCAACTTTGAGCACACAAGCTACTTCAACCAGATAATGAAAACTCAAGATATTGAGGCAAGGAAAGTTGGAGGTTGTGTGTCAGAGGAAGGCTTGTTTGATTGATAAGTGGCCCCAACCAAGTTGATTGGTGAAAACATTGGAGGTATTGATGTAGAAATTCTGGGTGAACAACACCAATGGATCTCACACCAAAAAAAAATGACATTGAGCATAAGTCCCTTGCTCAGTGCACAAGTCTTCTCTCAGTGATGGACTCAATTTAAGTTTTCAATTGTGGTTACTCTCATTTATTGCTTTTGAGCTCAATACAGGTCATTTTGCATGCAAGATTGCCTGTTGAACAACATTTTGTAATGTGGGGGTGTTATTAATACTGATAGTGCTAACTAGGTTCCTCTGGATGTAAATCTGAATAAATCCCTCTCTCAGTAAAAACAAGCAAGCTTGTGAGAGAGGGGCTTTCAGATTACACCCTCCTTTTTGCCTGAGAGCAGCTGGATATGTATTTGCTGGACCTTTAAGGTCCATTTTTGTCAGCCCTGAGGACTGTGCAGCAGTCCTACAGGCTGTCACACAGACATATACACCTTATAAAGTTAGGTGAGTAAGCAATTGTAAGTGTACATAATAGAACATAAGTAATTACAACTCAAGCTCAGGGTTAAGAGCCAGGCAGAGTAAACATTAATACAGCAAGTGAAACACTTGACTTGACATAAATATATGTCCAAGTGTATCAAAATCCTTTTTCAGGTTATACCCTTCTGAAGAAGTAAGGAGCTGAGTTCAGGGTGTATAAACCCCCCCTCCTAGTTCAGGGGCCCTGTTCCCCTTCTTCACCTTTTACCACCAACACCTCAATTGAACAACAGCACACTTTGAGAATTACCCATAAGGAAATCAGCTCAATGGTGCACTGTTCATACAGTGGAAGTAAAGAAGGTCAAACACCAGAGGACTGGGAGTCCTCCTTCCTTGCTTACCTAGAGTAGCCTCTTGGATTTTTAGAGATTTTCCAAGTGTTTAAGGAAAAACTACCCAAGCAAGTTTTAAGTGATAAGCAGCTTGTCAGAGAGTGTGGTTGTATTACAAGCCAATACAGGTCTTATTGTAAGATAACTTACATTCCTAAACTGATACTTATCATGAGACTAGTTATTCTTTATGACTAGAGAGAGAAATTTGACATCCAAGAGGCTCTAAGCAGGAGATTAGGGATCAAAGCAAAAAGGTAAAAGATGGCAGATTCTCAAGGCTAGTATTTCCAAGGAAGAATAGTGCTAATGATAGTAAATAATAAGATAATTGAATGATAAATTGGATTGAATAAAACACAAGAAAGAGAGACAGTATTTATAGAGACTGAGAGTAAGAGAAACAGGATGAACCACAAGGGAAAACAAGAAGTTCATCAAGCTACAAATGAATGAATCAGCCATTAATGATGTAATGAGAAAATAGATGAGAACCATGAGCCTACAGTACCACCAGTGCTGTTATTAAAAAACAATGAAGCTAAGGCCCATGGTCCAAGCTCCAGACCTTCTGTCTTTCATTCCACTAGATGGGGACAGTTGGTTTTAGATGAGGCAGCACTGTGTGTGACCAATACACATGCACAGTCTGACTGTAATCAAAACCATGAGACTTGTCTTCTTTGATCATGTGACAGACTTATATGGATACAAAACCAAAAGGTATGTGAACAAATGTGAGAATGAGATATCTTAAAGAGGAATAGGAACCACAACAAAACATACCCAAGTGTCCAGTCCATGAAGCTCATTCCCATTTCAAGCATTTAAATGCTACAGTATGAGTACTGGTTGTTACACTACAGTAACTGTTGAAGTTTTTCCAATTTCTAAATTTCATTCTTCATTTTTTTGTTCAAGTTTTCCCCTGCGCAAAATTTCTCACTTTAAATTTTCTTGATTTGTAGTTTTCTATGAATTTTTGACATATCACAGGGTTGTCAAATTGACAGTATCTGTAATTTCAAATCTCTTACTCTTTCAAACCTGATCCATCTAACTGGAGGATTGAAATACCTGACAGAAACAGAATCTTCTGAGTCTTTCTCTTCATTGATTATTTTTCTTGTGATTGATCAAGGTAAGGACTCTCATGAAGATTCTGTGTGGGAAAATGGATTCAAGATTGAATCTTTATTCATTTTCCTGTTTCTGTCAGTAACCACATGTAATACTCATAATTATGAGTGTTCATGTCTTACAGTAAAATATCTACAGTAGATGAATACTGTCAGCCCTGAGGACTGCACAGCAGTCCCACAGACTTTACAGGTCATGAGTACACATAGTAATCATGTGTAATGTAAGTATTACATATAAATAAAGAAGTGTAACATGATAATTTAAGCAGGCAACATTAGTAACTATGACTCAGGCTCAATTTCAAGAGTCATAAGCATAGTAGACTTATGACAGGAGCCTACATGTAGTCTAGTTACAAGTGTAACCAACTACAAGCTGACCTGGTAACTCAGTACTAACATAAAGAGAACCACAGGTCAGCCCAAAGACCAAAGGTGAGGGAATGGACAACCCTCAAGGTACATAAAGCCTCCCTCCTGGCTCAACAAGAGGGCCTTTCCCCCACACTGCCAAGATATTTGTATTGGATGGGCCTATCCGATGTTCAATCACCCCAAGATATGCGATGCAGTGTCAGTAGGATTAGGTGCGATGGAATTACTATCGGTATCTAATGCTCTGACACCATATTGCAGTGTAATTCCATCGCACCTAATCCTACTGACACTGCATTGCATATCTCGGGGTGATAGAACATCGGATAGGCCCATCCGATACAAATATATCTCCTTCCAGGATCCCTTGGTGAAATAGAAGTCTCACCAAGGAGTAGAATAAATAAGAAGCTAGAATATAGATCAAGGTGCCAGTGGAGGATTAACAACCCTCACTACTGTATTCAGGATAGAAACTCTGCAGGTAGTTGTTGGCCCAACTACAAGTCAGGTTGTCCTCCAGGGAACATCACCCTGAGGTATTATAAAGAAGACTACTTTTGTTTAACCAAATCCTCTTTTTAGAGGTCATCTAACTGAAGTCTACACTTGGGTGAACCAGTGTAGACTTAGTTGAGTGCCAAGGGAAGCCAACAGACATTGGCTCTGTCTTTTTGACAGCCAGGAGGTAGCCTAACAGAAGCTCCCCACTGACAGATACAGTACTGTGTGTATTTTATAGTACTGTATGTAAAACTGATTATAGTACTGATTTCATATGTGACATTATCAGTACTGTATGTAAAGATGACTACAGTACTGATTTCATATGTGATGTTATCAGTACTGTATGTAAAAAGTGAATCAGTACTGCTTTCATGTGTAATTTTATCAGTACTGTATGTGAATTATATGTGCTCTGTCAGTCATGAGACAATCTGGTTTCCTCAGGTTGTGCCATGGCTGACACATATAAGCTCATCTCTTGTCTTGTTGAGGGTGGGAGTTATTCTTCCATCCCTAAGGGTCTCCCCACAAAGGAGATGACCTTAGAAATCTCTCAGCTAGAGCAACCAAGTTAATCTGCCTCTGGTTAAAAGATTAGTTAGCTCTAGCATCAAATCCTCTTCTCAGAGGTCAACTAATTGTAGTTTACACTTGGTGGAAAACAGTGTAGACTTGTAAAAGTTAGTTGTATCAAGGAAGAATCTATTTCAGGATCCCTTTTTCTTGGACTGTAGTCAGGAGGCTAGCCTCAAGGAAGCTAACCTCTGATAATCAACCCTACAACACATGTCAAATGGTCAGACCAGGAGAATTAGGAAGGTAAAGAGAAAAGATTTGTGGAGAAGTATTATATATATCTAAATACCTATTATGAGGTTCAGTTAGTGAAATAAGTGAGCAGAAGGTGATTGAACATGAGCTTATGTGAGCTCATGGTCTAAGGAGAAAACAAAACACAAAACTGTTTAAAAGAAAATAAGAACAGTCACAATTCTTCTTCGGATGAGTTTATAAACATAGAATAAAGGTAAGAAATAAGAAAGAGGAGAAACTAGAGGAAGGGAAGATGTTGAAGAAAGGTATGGGGTACATACATTCTCTTTCCAAAAACAAGGGAGAGAGAATGTATGAATCACCCTATGATAATGTCTATATATGTGTATTCAGATGTAAGTTTGTCAGTTGGCATCATTTAACTAGAGGTAAAGTAAGTTACAAATCACTTTGTGTATTCGCAGATGATTGACTCCAGATCAAATTCTCATCATCTTCTTTTGTTATTGATTTACTCATAGGTTTATTTAGTAGGGATGTTGTTGATTTTCATCTTTGTCAATTGAATTTCAACAACATTTTAGTATAGCTTTCATAGACCCAAGTTACAAATATGCCTCTGCAAGAGTCACTTCCAAGATATTTGTATCAGATGGGCCTATCCGATGTTCTATCACCCCGAGATATGCGATGCAGTGTCAGTAGGATTAGGTGCGATGGAATTACACTGCAATATGGTGTCAGAGCATTAGATACCGATAGTAATTCCATCGCACCTAATCCTACTGACACTGCATCGCATATCTTGGGGTGATAGAACATCGGATAGGCCCATCCAATACAAATATCTTGGCAGTGACACCTTTGACACTTGTGGTATCTTTTTGAGGATAATGATGATGAGTAGGACCATCTGTGGAATGTGATGCTTGGGAACCAGGAAGAAGAACCTCACAAACACAAACTTAAAATGCAGGAGGAGGGCCAGAGAACATGGGCAACAAAGCATCTCATGATGAAATTTCAAGACATCCTTTAGTTGGTAAAACAAATTTGAAGGTATGAATCAAGGGGCCATCATATATGTTAACTGAGCTTGTAAACACCATCTTTGATCAATGCATATTTTGGCATATAAACTGACCCTGAGAGCAAACAGATCACCAACTTTCTAGATGTTTTCACACCAAATGCAATCTATCCCAATGAGAAGTTTAAATGATATTTTTGGATCAGCAAAGCTCTCTTTGTGAAGATAGAGGGGGACTTGTAGCAACATGAAGTGGAAGGGTGAAGCAGGTCAAAGGTGTGTCCAAGGTCCAGTCAAGGGTGTGTGGGTATGGGTTGCGAGAGGGTCACTAGTTGGTGAATCACTAAGCTCTCATCAAATTTGATGCAAAAGTTAGTGATTTCGATAATTCACTAGCTGGCGAAGCCCTAATCGGGCACGAGTGTGGAAACCCGGGTTGCATTACATCAAATTTGATGTAATAAGGGGGTTTAGTGCAACGGCTGCAGATGCTCTAAAACCTAAAAAGTCCTAACCTAGATCATTACAGAGAGGGACCTAGTTAGGTTTGTAAAATGATTAAGGTTGTACTCTCACGAAATTCTGCCAAGGTCTCGGAATGCTTTACGAAAAACTCTGATATTCTTTTACTAAAAGAGTATGGTAAGCAGTGAGAAAAGGAAACAAAAGAATCCGATGGAGAAAAGGAGCTCCATACAAGGCGGATTGATACATATATATATTTGAAACAGGACTATTAAAATAGGAACAAGGTACGCATATGACGCATGTCTCAGCCCAGTCCGATACGCGTCTCATGCTAAAACGTGCCTCTAAAAGAGTAACGCGTCTAGATCGTGACAGTTTGCTTCACATCCCGTGCTCATTTCACAAGCCTCCTGTCCTTTCAGAGCCCGGGATTTAATGGCAACCGCGAAATTTTCCATCAGCAAATTTTGATAAATGAATAAGTTTGAGCCTTTCTCCATGCGTCCGTGAAAATCGAGTCTTGGGACCGAGCCAACGAGCAACTTCTGATTTGGTTGGATGAGTGGCGATCAGGAAATTGTGGGAGCGAGGCTCTCTTCATGTTCAGGTTTCCTGATCACCATTGTCTGCCAAGTCTGTCTTCTCTATGAGCGAGAGCCTCAACATCGACTCTAGCTTACGCACGGCTTACGTGCTTTGAAACTTGAGACTCATTTCTTCATAGATTTCATAGTGCACGAGCCTGCTATGGCTGCAAGGAAATATTTTGCTGTGTTCCACGAACCTCATCGGTCGAGTGACCACGCATGCCCTATAGTCATTGAAAAAAATCATTATTTCGAATGAGTACCAGTAGACAGGCTCCATCTTCTCGTCAAAGGTTACACCTAGCTTCCCATTTGTTTGTTCCTAATACCCAGTGACATCTTTTCGCTCGTTGACCATGTCCTTTCCATCAAACCTTTCAACCAACACTGATCAGTGGATTGCCTTACAAGAATATGTCTACAACCAAATTCATTACCCGAACTATCAATGGCTCGACAAAGTAATATGGGTCTTGGTTTTTTCCCACCTACTTACGATGGTGCTGTACGCGATCAGTGGTTTAAAACGCGCTCGTGTCAGCGGATGGGCACCCTTTGTGAAAGACGCAGAGGGCTACATTCACCCACAAATGTACTCCGCTGTATCTTTCGGAACGTTACTACATGGGATTGGTAAGTCACATGAGTAAAGACAGCGTGCGATTCAATCATCAGTTCGCGAAACACATACTAATGGAATTGATCGGTCCAGTTGCGTGCTTGTCAATGCTTTGCTTCCTTTCTGACCTACAAAGTCAACCCCGACTGTATACCATTGTTTTTCAATTGATTGCTATCTCAAGTAAGTGAGCTGCGCTTTTCTATCCAGGCAGGGGAGTACGAATAAGGTAAGGCTGACTGGTGTTCGCGTTGTTTGTTCTTTGGGTTCCTGTAGTAGGGATGGCGGTACATTGGATACGGGGTCAGTGATGCTTCAAATAACTGTGATAGAAGGAGGGCATAACCCCCTCCTTCAACCTTTGCTTACAAGACATGAGACTAAATTTGCGGGTGTTTTCCATGGAAGTGATGGTGGTGGCTTACGCTTTGCCACCCTCAAAATTCACACTGAATCAGCGGATAAATGCGAGCATACTAAGTGGCCGACTCAAAAAGCATGTTCTTGGTCGTAATCAATTCAACTACATCGAGATACTCGGTCTGGCTCTCCCATTTCTTCTCCCAGCAATCCCCGCGGTACTTAGTCTCAAGAGCCTCTCAGTCTGTCTTTCTCAATGGAAAAATTTCGACCGTGGATGTTCAGATGTGATTCGTTCGTTCAACTCATCTTCCACCGCTGAAAACTTGTCCGTTGGAGAGACAGCTCTTTTAAGACAGGAAGAAGTATTGTCTATTCTCAGAACTCTTGGCCAGGAATCCGAGAAATCATGGTTTTACATCCGCTGTACCGCTGGAATTTATTGCGGTTTGCTATGCTTACAACTACTTACCTCCTCATGGCTCAACATTTGCATACTCCGGAAACTATTCTCGCAAGTCAAGGTTTTCCGTGACTGCTACAGGCGTAGGATGTCTCTCAAAGCTAAATCGATAGCATCAACGAGTGATGCGTCTTTTCCGGACGTCATCAAGGGTCGTGAGGCATCCCAACAGTTTAATATCCAGTTTCCCAACAGCTTAGACTCGGATGCCCAGTCTTCAATCCTCTCACTTCATTCTTGGAGTCATTGGTTGCCATCTGTCAAACCTGGAACCGAAGTCTCTAGCGAAATGTGGAGGACCAGCTTATTTTCCGAAGACGAGAAATGCTGGCAAGATAAAGATGATCTGGCTATGAGGCGCCGGTATAGCAGGTTGCGTGCCTATGTCACCAACACGCTGTGGGCAATGATCTTTGTCTTTGTCGTAGCAAGCTCTGTAATTTCACTAACCGCACTTATAGGTAACTTCAACACTTTTTTCATTCAGTGGCTTGGGTAACACTGAACCTATGCACTTTTTCCTCCCAGCTTCGAATTGGTTCCATGCGCCACACGGAATGAGTGTGGCACAAGCATGGGTGTGGATTTTCTTGTGGACAAACCTGATCTGGGGGTAAATCATATCAAATGCTTTTGCTAGGTGTTTATGTTCTTGTCTGAAAAACTGATTCTATTCATGTTTTCTCTTGTTCGCACAAACCCTACTTCTCAATCCCAAGTATGTGGATTCTCCGCTCTATGCATACACCCGAATTTTGGGTAGGACACATTTTTTACAGAGACTGAATTTTGCTTGTCGTCGTTTCTCCCATATTATCAACAGGAGCTGGTCCGGGGATTTTATTGGGAAGCGTGAGTGATAGTCTCTCGGGTCGAACGTATTCATTGCACTGAATTATAAAACTAAGCACAAAAATACTGGATTTCTGAAGATAAACGTCATAGTGGCATTTTCACCCTCACCCGAGTCCTCACAGGAGTTGAAATCGCACAAGACCGTCAGAAATGTAGAAATCTACGAAGATTAATTTTACAAGGATTCAGGTACTTGTATAGAAAGATCTCTCTAATTTCATCACGCCTTTCTGAGTTTTGCTTTTTTAAACTTCAGATTGGCATTCAATTGTAACTTCGACATTTTTTGGTGGCCAGCAAGGAGACATGACCCATCAAGACTCATCATATCTTCCTGACCTGCGATACAGTATTTCTTCTAATAACAATACACCACGCCCGTCATTCAATAATAGGTTGTAGTTCCTTCTTCATATCATATTATTTTTGTATTGTTCAATTTCCAACACACAAACAGACACAATCTTCAGCAAGAACATTTTCCCTTCATGATTAACTTTTTCATCTTTTGATCCTTTTGTTTTTTTTTTCGATCTTCTTTATACCGATAACCTTTTTCAACACCCATATCACTTATCTACATGTATCAGATGCACTGATAGCTGTCATTGATTTCATCTTTTCCTTTTTTTGTTATCAATGAGTTGGTCTTGTTATTTTTTTTCGTGGAGATGCAGCCACAATGTCACACAAAACTCAGCTGTCTTGTCTCCTAACAGAACAAGATTGGTACTTAGCCGCCCAAATCCTGGCTTGATAAAGTCTGACTCTGAAGAGCATTTCTAGTCCATGCTGTAACCTACATAAGTATGTATTTCCTTCCCAAAATTTGACATTTCTATGGCTATATTTAAAATCCGATTATTCCCAAGACTCTCATTTCGATATACTAGAAATCTACAGCACCAAAAACATACTTTCCATCCATCAAAAGCATTCCTCATGAGGCCTGATTGCAAGGCACGTGGTCTTGAATCCGCAAGACGGATAATTTTTATACCATTGTCAGCATTTAACAAGGTCCACTGGAATATGTCATCCTACCTTTCGAATTAATCATTCTCAAAAAGGCAGAACAGAATTGTTTCGATGCTGGTATTGTATGAAGGTTGAGTGGCTTTAAAGAAAAAATAAGAACCAAAACCAACAATTTTGCATTGGATGAAAAGATGCAACTGAAAATTGGATGTGTTCATCCCACACAACTATATTGGTGCTGATCAAAGATTCCAAGAGAGAGGGGGGGTGGGGTCATGTTGTCCACTGAAGATCATTTATTTGAATGTGGAGGAGCTTTTTTGGGAACCGAAAAAAACCAGTATGCACTTAGCACTCTTTCCAATATTTCCCACAGGTATACAAACCCTGAGATAATTTGGGAGGCACAAAAGAGGATGAATAATGTAAGTACAGTGCTTGCTAAGAGAGCTCTCAAGATTAGGATCCTTTGAGGGTAAAAAAGCACCACTTTGTACTCTCCCAAGCCCCCAACATTAGGGGCTATCCAGACAGGAAGTGCAAAGAGAGGAGTGAGCCAGTGAAACACAAACACAGACCTGGTATGGAGGTCTCTTTGGCAAAAGGTAAGGATGAAGTCCTAATCAAAATGTATCTGACTCATTCACAAGCATGTCCTCACCACCAGGACCAGCTTCATGAATCATTGATGCCTTTGAATTATTTCAAGATTATTGATGGAGTAAGAACAGGTCACCATGTTTAAATGAAATTTTGAAACATGCTTTTTTTCAATATACAACAAGAAAAATTTAGTCAGTCCCTGAACCTCAATGCTTTTTTTAGGGCAAACAAAAAAAAAACAAGACTTTAGAATGTAGGCCCCATTCTACTCTTGACAAGTTATAAAATTTATACATAGCTTGTCACTTTGTTATCTGCTGCTAAAAAGTTGTTTGGGGTATAGCTAAATGATTCTTTAGATGAATTGAGCTAAGAAAACTGTAAGCACAGGGAAACCCAAAAATGACCAAAAGCTTAATCATCCAAAGTAGGAAACATAATCTCTAGAGATAATTTGAATATAGACTCAAGGGACCAGTGCTTATCATTGCAAGATCACATGTTAGGCCCTTTCAATTAACTTCAACATTGGACTCCCTTTGCACAGTTACAAGTTTTACCAACCACTGCTCTCAGTGTGGTTTTAGGAAAGTTGAGCTTGGAATTAACCTGTGTTCTGCATTCTACATCTGCCAGATCCTGCTGGTTTTGTTGGCAAGAGAAGGTAACTATCAGAGTGCTATCAAATTCACAATAAGTCAAATGGGACAAGATGGAAAAAATCTGGAGGAGGAGGGTGTATAAAAGAAGTGCAATCCATGAACAGTTATTGGAGGTGGATGGTCCCTGCATGTATATCTCTCTACCACTGTGACCATCAGGCAACCTTCCAACAACAAGATGAAGCAAAGCTTTTTATTTAACAAAGGCAAAATGCTTTCCTCATATAACTGGTGTTGTGGCCAGATACCTAGTCCCAGAGTAAGTACATGACTGCACCACAGTAGGCCCAGTCCCTACCTGTATATAGCCTGCCCAGCCCCCACTCCCAGCTCCTTCCATGTCTCTCTGGTTTTTAAGGGTAGACTTCCTTTTGATCCACCTCAACACTTAGTTTGAGTACAATGAGCAGGTAAGTAGTCTGTGGAAGAGGAAACTTGTGAAGAAATCTGGATAGAAGTGGAACACTGGTGATGTGTGCAGTGACATGTGTGATGTCAGCCCTGAGAACTGTATGACAGTCCCATAGGCTAAATGAGTCATGTACATACATAGGACTTGAAGAAAGAAATGTAGTACATGGTGTAACATAAGTATTACACATGAATTACATATGTATTAAGTAGTGTAATATAGGTAATACATATGTAATAAGCAGTGTAACAGTAAATCACACCTCAAGCTCAGTATCAAGAGCTGTTGATACATGTATAAAGCCAGTCAATGGCATTACACAAGTACCAGCCATTTATGAAGAAGTGTAAACATAAAACAAGTAACTT